>JAYESA010000004.1:27337631-27792631 GCA_036927795.1 Iris macrosiphon | reverse complement strand
CACATACCCCCATTTGGTCGACTAGAGACTTAGATAAGAAGTTAGTATGGCAACTGTAGAGGCACAACACCGGTCTTCTTTGTGAACTCAAATTATTTTTGTACCTTCCTTCATCATAATCCAGCGTACTTATATTTTCTGGACTACCTCAAGTTATGCTGCTATTATAGCCTAGTTTTGCAAGCTTATTCTTTTATCGAGCTTGTTCATGACATATGTGTTATTGGGGACGCCTACTAATACATTGTCTAAATCAGAATCAGTGTATTACGGTCTGATCAACCTTAATGCACTTGGTTTGCTCTTTGCATAACTACTTTATGTGGATTAAGATATAGTTGACTCAGCTTGTTAGACGAATATACTTGCCCTCTAGACATGTTCGAGCATATCATATCGGTTAGATAACTGTACTGATATGAGCATGCAAATAGGAATTTACCAAAATAAGACTTCAATCCACAACTACCCTGACAACTATCTTTTTGAATTCTTTAAATCGCCTTGAACCCCGTACTTGTATTCTATCACCTCCTCCTTGAATTCTTTATTATTGTTTTTCGTCTTTCCCTATTTCGGAAAGACGAACGTTCGTGCTTGGTATAAGTTTGATACACGGAGAGTACTAGATATACCCCATAGGCCAATCACATTACTTTGTGACTATCTTTTGTGATTAAGGGCATATCACAATGTGATATATTTGGTGTTAAATTTTTTGAGGATATGTTAATATTTTAACTAGATGGCATACCACGATGCTAATGGATGACACGAGTAGCAGTAGTAGTATTCTCTTTCCTATCACCATCTCGTCCCCTTGGGTTGCTCATCTTCTCTTCCATATCCATTCCTTATCCCATGCTTAATTCTTTCTATCATAGTTGTACCTTTTATGCCATCATGAATTATTAATTTACTTCAACCTAACCCTTTATTTTGTTAGTTAAAACATAAATGGGTTAGTAATAATTAATAACTAAAAAAATGAGTTCATAATGATAACCCTTATGTATATGCACTATAGCAATATCTGTATTCTCTTATTATTATTTTTTAAACCATGAGTAGCATCCTTTAGTCTAACAGAAATTAGTTAGATTGTTGAAATGGTTCATACTTCTAATAAGTTTTATAAAGTTAGTCAAGACCTTAATTGTTGTCCTAAAACTTAGACTAAGCTTAGGAAAGAGTTGAAGGCACTTGTTACGAACTGATGACTATGACAAATCATTGGCGAGGTAGCGACAGCTGCAGCTAGACCATTATAGTAGAGTAGTCAAATTATTTGCAGACATACTGGCCAGGTGGCATGGCAGTATTAGACTACGATACTTGACGATTACAGAGAAAGATCATGGTTATGAGATTCCAGACAAGTATCACAAAATTCTTGACCCAATGAATAAATTCGTCTTACAACCTAGACAATAGCCTCAAAAGACTTTGACTACTAGTAAAATTCTTGTAAGTTGGGTAGTGTAGAGGAGTTAGAGGATAAAAGAATAGTGTATAGACAATGAGGGAGGAAAGTGTTAGGATGGCTGACCATAACATTTTAGGAAGCGCTGCAAGCTAGCAATGAAGTGTTAATAGCTATAGTAATTTATTACGAATATGGGTTAGTGTTAATTTCGAGGATAAAATTATTGTAAGTTGGGTAGAATGTAAACCCCCCTAAAATTTTAAATTTTATTTAAAGTATTTTTATTGAATTATTAAATTTCTATGGAGTATTTTCATAGTTAATTAGAAAATAATTTTTTCTTGATTTAATTACTTAGATAAATACTCATTTAGAATTATTCCACAAAATAATTTTTTATTATTTTAGGAATCCTTGTTAAAGGGTGATAGATTTTTAGAATTTATTTTTGTGTATAAATATTTTTGGATTTGTAACCCCATCCATATATATATATATATATATATATATATATATATATATGTAAATAACATATAGTTATTAATAATATATAGTTAATAATAATAATAATAATAATAGTACAAAAGAAAAAGAAAAAGAAAAAGAAAAAGAAAAAGAAAAAGAAAAGAAAAGAAAGGAAAGGAAAGGAAAGGAAAAAGAAAGTTTTTAAAAACCCTAAATTAATTAAAAACCCTAAACTAATTATTAACCCTAAGCTAATTCCCCCCCCCCCCCCAACAGCAGGCGACTCCCCCCCCCCCTCCGCGGTCCGGAATCAACCAGACCCATCCCTCTCTCCCTCTCCCTCTCCCTCTCCCTATCTCTCTCTCTCTCTCTCTCTCTCTCTATATATATATATATATATATATATATATATATATATATATATATATATATATATATATATATATATATATATATACACACGTAGATATGTAACACCTAAACCCTAACCCTAACCCTAATCTCTGATGCCTACACCCCCAGCGCCGACCTCGACCTCAGCCAACCGCAGCTGCTCCGCCGCCGCAGCCGCCAGCGACCGCCGTCGTCCGCGCGGTGCAGCCCCCATGTTCCCTACTTCACGGTATGATATCTCCCTCATCTTTGATTCTTTTTGCGAACGGTTTGTCCGTGTACGTTCACAACCTAACCCTCTAGGATTTTCTTCAAGCGGGACGAGTTTTCGTGCCCTCGATTGGTCAAAAAATCGACCGAAAGTTGGCCAAAAAACTGACCAAAAACAGTCCAGAATTTCAACACTAAATCCCCATGTTCATGCCTAATTTGCCACCAACCTGTTTAATATTTTCAAAATCTAATTGAAGGATTTTCTTCTCAATATAACCTAGAATTTAACTGTTCATTTAGTTTTTATTAATTTGTTTTATTTGTTAAATTAATCGACCTCCAAAACGACCAAAAACTTGACATTTTAAAATTGAGATTTTGTGATACGGAGTGCGCCCCACCAAACGGGACCGCCTCATCGCGTACCAATTGCACTAAAAGACGCGTATGGTATATCCTGACGTGTGGACTTTCGCGAAAGTTGATTCGGACGTGTGTGCGCGACGGAATCAACCCGTATCCGTTAAAAGTCCCCGTATCGCGACTTTTGTAAAACACCACCCCACTTTGTGTACGCTTGTCGGAATGTGACAAAACTTGTGCCATTGGATTCATGGTATCACGCTAGTCCTGTGACCCAAGTTTCACACGATTCATGGTATCACGCTGGTCCTATTCGCGGGCCCCACGGTTTGACTTGTAGGACAAATTTATGATCGGCTCACTGGAATCCAAAATTGGACATGCCGTTGAGTTCGTATCACCGTTTATAATTTGTTTAACCTATAATTTGTCCTATTTAGAGACCTTACCTCTGGCATGCATTTCGGTGCAAGGTGGGCCACATGTGTACCCCACTTTGACCCGAAATTACCGTTTTGCCCCTGTGTTCAAATTGGACGAAAGGGTAGACTTTTCTGACTATCTCGCTTATTCTGGGAACGTTGGTGATATCTGTTTTAGCATCCGGAGACGTTCATTCTGATGTCATAGTTTCTGATCCCTTGTGCTTGACGTTTGGACGCTTACACTACGCAGCTTTCTTGCTAGGCAAGTATACCTTGCCAAATTGTTTACAGTACTTTGCATGCTTATCATATTTTTATATATTCATTATATGTGTGTTTTCTTTTCAGTCATAATTATATACTATATATGTTGACACACACTTGACATATAGTACCATGGGAGGGAAGGATAATCAGTTGGCGTATGAGCTACCCACTCTGGTAAACCGTAGTAACTAGCACGCACTACGAGAGTTGTGTCACGATGGTCGCTACCCTCGCGGTATATCAGCTTCTGGTGTCACGATGGTCGCTACCCTCGTGGTATGATGGCTTCTGATATACATGGACGTGTGTGTGAGTTGTGAGATAGATAGAGTATCCTACACCTACCCATACGTCGAAAGGTTGTCCTCATTATGCATTTTCATATAGATTGTCTAGTACAGCGTACTTATATATTTTCTTTCTATTATGCATGTTTTACTGTATTCAATTGGCATGCTTCTATGTATCTTGTTACGTCCCTCTGAGGACCTGGTCCCTTTCCAGGGGTAGACGATCTTGACTATTCGCAGGAGCACGGATCAGGACTTGCTACTTCTCTCTCTTTCGAGGAGATCTTCTCTTCGAGCCTCATTGATCATTAGATGTGCTTATTTTGTTTCTCTTATATTCTAGGTTGGTAGTGGATTTGTCTTCACCCAACTACTTGTTCTTATCAAGCATTTTATACTTGATTTAGTTATATAGTTGATTATTTATTTGATTCTGTGGATGAGATCTAGTTATGCTCTGTGACTTATGACATAAATATATACCACTTGTGAATTATTATTCATAATACATCGTATTATGTGTTATGGTTTTCATATATTGGAGTTGTCATATACATACGGCTGACATGCTTACGTATTCCTAGTCCTACGTATTTTGGGACTGTAGCGATCATCACCACAAAATTGGCACACATCTTCATCCTTGTCATCTTTGTACTATAACATGCACCCGTTGCGACATGCATCAATTTTCTCGTATCCCATCCAGAGCGATTTCACTATCCTCTTTGGCCGGTAGAAGTCTTTAGGTAAATTAGCACCCGCCGACAAGATCTCTATAATCAACTCCATCAATCGGTTGTAGCATTCTTGCGACATGTTAAAATCGGACTTGATGCTCAACAGTCTCTTAACCACCTCCAACGGTGAATGATCCTCACAACCATGATACAATGGAGTCCTTGCATTCTCCAATAACTCTTATGAACTTTGCAGCATCGACATTAAGTGCCTTCTCAGCTACATCATAATTGTCCGGATCGAAACTAGGCCCAACAACATTGAAAATCATGTTCATGCACCCTTCGTCGTAATCAGCGTGTTCGTGGACATCAATATACGGCTCTACATAAGGCTCCGGCTCTGATGCTAAAGACACAAGTTCTCTGTGTGAGGTCCACTGATAGTAATTTGGCATAAAATCCCTCGAGTACAAATGATATGTCACATCCATTTTTGAGTGATATTTCAAGTTGCGATATCTCACACACGAACACTTAATTTTGGTGTCGTCTATGTACTGAGGGAACGCCTTGGCGAACTGTAGGAACTGTTCCACCCCCTATATGAATTCATCCCGCATACCGCACATATCATCGATGACGGTTGTATATCCATGAACGATGACGCAGGTAGGATCCATTTCTAGATACTTCTGAAAAGATGAATAAACATCGTTCAAGTATATTATTCAAATGGACGCAAAGATGGATACACATGTTCATCAAAGTAATTAACAACTCCTATTGATGTGTGAGTATTCGAGTTGTGATGCGTGAGTATCCATATCGTGGTTCATGAGTATCCGTTTTATAATTCGTGACTATCCGAAAAATAGTAGACATGTGGACAACTCTAATTTTAAACCCTATTAAATAGGTGTCTTCATGTGTTCATTGTCTTCCTCAGGATCCTAGTTATTCTACTTTTATAATAAGTATTATCTATGTGAAACTATTTACCAGTTAACTTATATTGTCCTTGGTTATTTTTGATATGGGGGCACACATTAATACTATATCAGTACTCTCATACCAAGACCCCTGACACTCATATTTCATATATATCTACTACCTCTTCACAACCCCACAAATTTTATATATATCTCCTACAGTTGCTAAATACGTGTTATAATTCCAAACCAACTATATTTGACCATTGATGCAAATGCTAAAATATAAATTATAGTCGCATGATTATTAACATTATCTCAACATTATCGCATGAGAAATAGGGGTTAAATCACACTATAATATAAATTTTTCTTTACATACACATATGAATTTCCTATCTCTATGTTTCTTTTACAAATGAACATATAATTCTAGGAAGTTAAATCAGACTATATTAGGAATTTTTAAAGGAATATATAAATAATTAAAATAGGGCTTGTGTGTGTGTGTTAGTGTGTGTGTGTTTGTCTCAGTGTGTGTATATCAGTGTCTGTGTTCGTGTCCGTGTCCAACTTAAACATGTCCGTGTTAGTGTGTGTGTGTGTGTTTGTGTCATGTATGTGTCTGTGAAAGTGTGTGCGTGTGTGTGTCATGTCAGGGTCAGTGTTAGTGTTAGTGTCTGTGTCGTGTCAGTGTGTGTGTTGTGACGTGTCTGTGCTATGAGAGAGAGATAGGGTTAGGGTTAGGGTTTACCGAGATGGCTAGGGGTTGACTGAGGAGAGGTCGACCGGAGGGGAGGATGACCGATGGTGGGGAGGAGGAGCGTCGGTGGGGAGACAACGACCACCGAAGGGGAGAAGGAGCGCCGGTGGAGAGGAGGAGCGACGGTTGGCGAGGGGGGCTAGGCCGCTATCTGCGAGGGCGACGCCGGGGCGGACTGGTGAGGGGGGTCGCGGGGGGCAAGGGGGGTCTCGGGAGCGAGGGGGGTCTCGGGGAATTTGGGGGGAACGAAATGACTGAGGGGAAAATGAAAACTCAAACCCTGTATTAAAAACTTTAGCAACGTCTTTCAAAGACGTCGCTAAACGGCGCTGATTTCATAATATTTAGTGACATATAGTTTCTATACGTCGCTATAATAAAAATAATAGCGACGTTTTACGACATTTGGCGACATGTGCTACGTTAATATTTTTTTGTAGTTGCTAAGGGTCGCGGACAGTCACTAACAGTGACGTTATGCGACGTTCCTTCTGGCGTCGCTAAATTCATAAATTATAGCGACGTCAGTGAGGAACGTCGCTAAAAACGTCGCCATTTCATTAAATGTTGGTAGTGTAAGGGCAAACCTACAAACTGCTCACCATTATGATGATTATCAACAAGATAATCATAAGTAGCATTCAAGACATTATGTTTATAGTAGTTTACTAGATCCCATACTTTACTACCCAACTTTTAAACATACCCCCCCCCCCACAAAACCTTTCTCTAGTACATCACCAATTACTTTCAAATCATGTACTATATGAGGGATATCAGATGTTTGTGTGTGTGTACACTCATACGAGTATTAGCCGGCCCAAAGGAAGGTTAATACTTGGCCGAATTTCACACATACCTGTGGTGATAAATGTGTGTTAATTGTAAAATTTATATGTGAATAGTAATCCGATCCAAAGATAGGCTTACAGCTAATGATTGTTTGTTTGTTTTGTTCTCTTTACAGCTGATGCTGCTACAATATCTGCTAATCTGAACTCAATTTCCATGCTTAATGGGACAACTTTAAGTACTAAAAAAAGAACATTTATATTGTTCTCGGCTGCATGGATCTAGACCTTGCACTTGGGGTTGAGCGCCCCACTACTCCTAAGGAAGATAGTTCCTCTGCTGAAAGAGCGAACTTTGAGAAGTATGAACATTTCAATTACTTTCAAATCATGTACTATATGAAGGATGTCAGATGTTTGTGTGTGTGTACATTCATGCGAGTATTAGCCGGCCCAAAAGAAGGTTAATACTTGGCCGAATTGCACACATACATGTGGTGATAAATGTGTGACAATTATAAAGTTTACATGTGAATAATAATCCGATCCAAAGATAGGATTATTATTTAACATGAGTTATTGCCAATGTTTGAATATTACTCCAAGAGTACTACTTATAGTTGATATTACTGTTCAAAGACTTGATATTAACGGTGTACTAGGTATCTTAAGATGGTGTTCACATTATTTTAATTTATTTGGCTATATTTTATTCTTTGGTTATTAATTAGGGCATGCTTGTTTGTTTTGTTCTCTTTATAGCTAATGCTACTACAATATCTGCTAATCTAAACTCAATTCCCATGCTTAACGGGACAAACTTTAAGGACTGGAAAGAGAATATTTATATTATTCTCGGCTGAATGGATCTAGACCTTGCACATAGGGTTTAGCACCCCATTACTTCTAAGGAGGATAGTTCCTCTGATAAGAGAGCGAACTTTGAGAAGTAAAAACGCTCAAACTGCATGAGTCTAATGATCATAAAGCACGATATTCCAAAGGTATTCAGGGGTGCAATATCTGAAGAGGTTACCAATGCCAAACAATTCCTTATTGAAATAGAGAAACGATTTGCAAAGAATGATAAGGCAAAAATAAGCACACTTTTGTTGTGCTTGATTACCACGAATTATAAGGGCAAAGGTAACATAAATGAGTACACTATGGAGATGTCTCATATTGCTTAAAAACTTAACGCACTTAAGCTCGACCTGTCTGATGACTTGCTAGTGTATTTGGTATTACTCTCACTTCCTACACAGTACAACTAGTTTAAGATCAGTTACAACTGCCAAAAGGAGAAATGGACTCTAAATAAGCTCATTTCGTATTGTGTACAAGAATAAGAGAGATTGAAGCAAGATAAGACTGAAAGTGCTAACTTGTCTACCACCCCTACGGACAAGTATAAAGGCACTAAGAGAAAGAATACATAACTGCTAAGGGTCCAGCTCAAAAGAAACAACAAACTGAAGTTAATAGTTGTTTCTTTTGTGACTAGCCAGGACACGTAAAGAAGGATTATACAAAGTACCATGCATGATGTGTAAAGAAAGGTGCATTTCTTAATATAGCCTATTCTGATGTTAATTTAGCTTCAGTAGCAAGAAACACATGGTGATTAGATTTTGGTGCAACTACTCACATCAGTTTTTCTATGCAGGGTTGCCTGAAGTACCGAAATCCAATTGATGGTGAAAGGCACATCTGTGTGGGTGACGACAAGTCGGTAGAAGTGGAAGCAATATGATATTTTAGGTTATTATTGGGAACTGGTTATTATTATATTTAGTAGACTTTTTATTATTGTACCAATTATAGACGAAATTTAGTTTCAGTTTTTTATTGGACAAATATAGTTATCATTGTTTATTTGAAAACAATAAAGTTTGATCCATCTTTAAATTCAAATATTATGGGTAATGGTTCCCTTAATGTTTATGACAACATATATTTTCTTAAAACTATTGTATCTTGCAAAGAAACCTTGCACGTGGTATCATGTGGTACTGCAATTTTTGGACGAAAATTGTAATTTTTTGAGGATGTTGAGTTTGGGTGAGAAATAAAGTCAAAGACATTATTTTTTTGGAGGAATCAATTTCGATTTCTACTATCACTTTCGACGATGTGTTGGTTTCTATATATGTTATTAATCAAGAAGTAAATCTATATCCTCAACAAGGCAATGTCGAATTACCTCTACAAATTGATATGTTGAGCTACCTCAACAAGACAAAATATAGGCACCCCCATTCAAGATGAGATAATTGAGGAACAAACTACCTTAAGAACCATTTCCATTAAGGTGGTCCACTAGAGAAAGGAGAAATACAATTTCAGATAACTTTGTCATATTTCTCTAGGAATGGGAGAAAGACTGTGGAATACTGGAAGATAGTCCTATCAACTTCAGTCAGGCTATGGAAAGTTCTAATTCTCATAAGTGTATTAATACAATAAATGAGGAGTATAAGTCTATGCAAGACAATAAAGTTTGGAAACTTGTCCCGTTACCAAAAGGTTCGAAGCCCATTGGTTGCAAATGGATATTTAAAACCAAGAATGATCGAAGGGTAATGTGGAGAGGTATAAAGCATGTCTTGTAGCTAAATACTTTACTCAAAAGGAAGGAGTTAATTTTAAAGAGACTCTGTCTCCTGTTTCTTCGAAAGACTCATTTAGAACAATCATGAAATTTGTTACACATTTTGCTCTTTATTACATCAAAAGGATGTCAAAATAACATTTCTCAATGGTACATTGACGAAATATTTTATATGGTGCAACCAAAAACTGTGTCAGAAGATCAAATAATATGGTTTCCAAACTAACAAAATTTATTTATGGACTCAAGCAAGCTTCTCGTCAATGGTACTACAAATTTCACCAAGTGGTTACCTCGTTTGGTTTTGAAACAGTTGAAGATTGTATGTATCACAAGTTCAGTTGGAGTAAACAAAAATTTCTGGTTTTGCATGTCGATAAAGTATTTAATGCAAACCAGGTGACACCCGTCGCCAAAGGAGAAGTTCAGTCTCAATCTGTGCCCTAAGAATATCCTTAAAACTAAAAAAATGCAATAGATTCCATGTTCAGCATTTGTAGGGAGTTTAATGTATGCTTAAGTGTGCACGCTTCCGGATATTGCGTATGTAGGTGGGATATTCGGTAGATATTTAAGCAACTCTGGTATGGATCATTGGAAAGCAGCCAATCGAGTTAATTAAGTAATATAAAGTGAACAAAAGATTACATGCTCTTTATAGGAGATCGGATAATTTGGAGATCATAAAATATTTTGACTCTGATTTTGCTAGATGCCAAGACAACAGAAGATCCACATCATTTTATGTTTACCTATTGGCTGGTGGAGATATATCTTAGAAGAGTGTGAAACAAACACTCGTAGAATCTTCCACCATGGCAGCAGGGTTTACAGCATGCTGCAAGGCATCCAATCAGGGAATATGGTTACGAATTTTTGTCATAGGGTTGCGTTTACAGAAGGGTGTTGAAAGACCACTCAAATTATATTGTGACAATAAATCAACAATATTATATTCTAATAACAATAAGAACTCCTATAAGTGTAAACCCCCTCGACCAAATTTAGGTCTACCTGGCTTAGATAGAGAGACTAGGGTTAGTTTGAAGCCATTTAGAATTAGAACATAGTATTTTAGATTAATGTACACAATATTCGTATCACTTTGTGCACCTTACCGTTGCTTCGATATTTGGAGTGCTACACTAGTATTTGCTTTCAAAAAAATTTCACACACTTTTCTTAGACATGCCAGCCTTCCATTCTGACCTTTGTGTAACTCATAAATACCCTCCCTTGTGCTTTATTTTAGTCGCACAATATTCGTTACAAACGTCCATTCTTAAATTTAAATAAATCCAACTTTGCATCCTTGTCCGTTCTAATCAAAATTGGGGACACAATCTTGACCCATTTTGTATAACCCAAATTATGATAATATTCTATTCTGAGTCTACTACGTCCATGACACTTGTGTCCCACCCAATTTTAATCATATGTACTTCCAATTAATTAAAGATCACCGCTTACACTAATTTTAATTAAATTGGTGTAAGGACCCAACCTAACCCAAAATTAGACCCAACACTAACCCAAACCCTCACTCACACCCTCAAGGTTCATACTAAACACTACACACCCTTCTAACCCACTACATTACACCAAACATAATATTTTTCTCATCCAATCCCAAATTTCATTATTTGTGCAATTTTCCAATTTTTAGGGACTTTTGTGCAAAAAGGCATTGAGGTGTCCACCTCCCATTGGAGCCAAGTCATGTAGAAACCCCCTCCCTCCTCATTTGATCGGTCACATATTCTTTTCCTCCCATTTTGGAGTGTTCTACACACAAACTTTCCCCTTAAACCATCTCCACCCTCCATTCAAACTAGCCCATCTCCACCCTTCATTTTCCCTTTATATAGAAACTATCCCCATCCCAAGGAGCACATGGCCAGCCCTAATCCCAATGCAATCCTCCTCCCTCTCTCCTACATAAATACTTCTCTATTTTTCTTCATTGTTTTATTCCACAGCCAACATCATCAACCTACACAAACCGAAACCCTAAACTAAACCACCCTCTTCATTCCTTCTTCTCCCCTCCGGCCTCCACCCGCCGGAGCACCATCACCCGCAACCACCTTCGACCATCACAGCCAGTCTTCTAGCACACTCTCCATAGCCAACCACCGCCACCACGGTCCCTTCTTCCCCAAGCAGTCACCCCCGTAGCCGACCTCACGACCATCCCCGACCTCACTCGCAACCATCGTCTCAATCACGGCTGTCTCCTTTCCAACACCACCACCGCCAACACCACCATCACCAACACCATTATCATCACCACCCTCGCCTCTACGACCACCGCCACCCTCGCCTCCACGACCACCACCACTGCCACCGTCGTCATCCCCACCACCATCATATCCGCGTGCTACCGCCACCAGCAACCAGCGTTAACCCACCGCCTGCGACCGCATATGCTGCTGAAGCTGCTGCTACTACTGCGTCACCGTATCTCGTCCCAGCGAGCCACAGCGTCCAGGCCCTGCGCCGTCGCGTGCCACCGCCGCAGCAAACGCTGCTGTTGCTGTGTCTACTACTGTTGTGCTACGCCTACTGCTGTTGTGTTTTAGCCGAAGCAGACCGCCGAGCACCCCCCGACGATCGTCGAGCTCCCCCCGACGGCCGGCGACACCACCCAGGGCTTCCCCTCCCCTTCTTCTCCTCCAAACCGTTGCTGCGACTGCGAATGCTTCTGCCGTTACTGTTCTTCTTCTTCTTCTTCTTCTTCTTCTTCAAATCAGCAGACCCGAGCCTCAACCAACCCCCTTCATGGAGCAATTACACCTCCGTCTCTCGACCATTTTGCGAGCCATCTTCGCAGGTATATTCACTATATGACCCTCATGCTATGTGTTCAATTAGAATAATTTCGTTTGATTTCTATTGATAGTTATTTGAGTTCCAAATTGAAGAAAAAATTGTTTTATAAAATATTGAAATTTTCTGATATGGCGTTGGTCCCGTCAATCCGGGCAACCTCTTCGCGTAGCGACTGCACCGAAAGGCGCGTATCGTCAACATGTGTGGGCTTTCACGAAACTTGATTTGGATGTGCTTGCACACCGAAATCAACGCATATCAGTCGAAAAGTACCGTATCGCCTATCCTGACACGTCCAAAATTCATGTGTGCCTGTCGTTTCGTAACGAAACTTGTGCCATCGGATTCGCAGCGTTACGCAGGTCCTGTGACCCAAGTTTGGTTCGATTCTGAGAACGTTGACGAAACGTTGTTTCGTAGGCCCCACGGTTCCACATGACGGGTGATTTCATGATCGGCTTATCGGAACCCAGTTCTAGATATTCCATTGGGTTCATATCATCGTTCTGGACTCGTAGACACTAAGTTTGACAAATTTGGAGAACTCTGTCTCTGGCATATTTTCTGGTGCAAGACGGGCCCATGTGTGGACCCCGTGTTGACCAAAAATTATATTTTTGCCCCTGTGTCCAAATTGGATGTATGTATATGCTTTTTTGAGTATTTCACTCATTTCGGCACTGTTGGTGATATTTGTGACAGCATCCGGGGATATCAGCTTCAGTTTCCATTGCTGTGCTGCTACTCCCATGGCGAGTTCGTGTTCGAATCTTCGCCTGGCTTCCAGGCAAGTTGTACTATTTAAATTCAGTTATTATTAGTTGCATGTTTTATTATTTTAATATTATATAATTGTGTGCATTTGAGAAAGACTCGGGTGCAGTCAACGAAGGCGTTGATGTTAGGACTTGTGTCTGACCTAGTGTCTAGTTGACGCACCTAAAGTTTTGGAGTTATCAATATGACTCCCCAGTCCTTGACACGTATCATTGTACGTCACAGGGTGAGTTCATGTAGGGATGCGTTCTTTATGCTTGACTGGCCAACGGTGTGAGCAGCACGTGCGACGGTATTTAGCTTAGTTGTATATTTTTTTAGTGACTTGCATTTATAGTACGAGATGTCCATATCGTATTCGCGACATGTACATTGGCATTGGGCGGGAAGGGCAATTGGTAGGCGTATGGGATACACACATTAGTACCCGTAGTATCCGTCGGAGCTACAGGGACTGATGACCTCTTTATTCAGTTTCCACGTTCTACGGAATGATATGGACGTTATACTATTCAGATTCTATGTTTTACGGAACAATATGGACGTTATATCCCACAGATTCCACGTTCTACGGAATGATATGGACGTTATACTATACAGATTTCACGTTCTATGAAACGATATGGACGTTACATATTTATGCCTTCACCTACCCATACGTACCAAGGTTATCCTCACATTGCATTCACTTAGATGGTTAGCACACCCCCTTATTTTATTCAGTAATTATGTATGGTATGTATTATTGTATCTTGTTACGTCCCTCTGAGGACCTTGTTCCCTTCCAGGTTATTTGTGCAGTTTACATGATGCTTGATCTAGTGGAGTGTGGACATCGTTGCAGGTATCTTTACATTTTTAGCTATTACAGTCATGTACTACTTTTCATTTTTTATTCTGCTTTTATAGCCTAGTGTTTATAGGCCTATATTGTTCTTTTGGCCTATTCGAACGGATATATTATTGGGTTGTAGATTGATGATGCGTATCGTTCTTTCTTGAGATTATTCACCATGGATTGAGATTTAGTTTAGTTGTTGCATGTTAGAATTATATTATTAACTGGATCACTTGACCTTGGACAACGTAAGTGCACTTCGTCGGGTCCATTAAATTGGAAAGCCCTATGGAGTCGTACCAGCTGGCCATTGCCACGTGTCTGGTCCCATACGTTTTGGGACTGGGGCATGACATAGTTTTATTGGTGGCCCATGCAGGTCAGAGCATATCGTTTTGGTTACGTTACTGTACCGAACGAGCCTGCAACTTAGGATTAATGTTGAATAAGATCTCAATCCATAACTGACTTTAAAACTCCTCTTGTATTCGATTTTCGCCCTTGGACTTCATTATTGTATTCGTTCATTTCCCGTCGATATCGTTATTATTGTTTCTCATCTTCCTTATTTTGGAAAGATGGATGCTCGCGCACGATGATTTCCTTCAGGAGCAGATCCTCGTTAAGATAAAGAAGGCATATTTGATAGGATGTTTGAGTAGATGGTTAACTATGATAGAGAAGGTTGATAAGTTCTTTCTTGTTACTAGAGTTAGTATAGACTGTTGGCGTAAGAATTAGACATAAAAGTAGAGACTTAAAACTAGACCCTACCCTTACTTAAGGTAGCTAGATGCTAGAAAGGTTGTTTGATTATAAGACTATAGAATAAATTGGGGAGGACATAGCTAGATGCTAGAAATTAGTTGTAATCTTATGGTGGTGATACAAGGAACGACATTATAAACTTGATAAGATAGAATTTTAGACTCACATCTAGAAGAAGATTATCGGATACTAATAAAAATAGGGTATGAAATAGCACTTAGGGTAGCAAACCATAATGGTTTAACTCTAGTTTTCTTGTGACTTATAGTACCAGACCTAGAAATTTTTTCACCCTTTAGATAATGATGATTATATGACTAAGCTAAAACAGGTAGGTAGATTGCTAGACGTAGATAGCTAGAACCAATATTTGGATGATGAGATAACTTGAGTACTATATTATAGCTTTCAAATTAGATTAGATGTACTAGACTTATTTCGGTTGTCAGTATCTATTAGGCTCATATTCTTACCATTGATAACTCGATTAGTTGAGCTAGTATCTAAAATAGAGTAATTAGACTGAAGGATGAGAGTATCGACATATGTTATAGCCTTGAGTTGGATATCGTGACCTACCTATAATGGATGGCCAGTTATAAACAAGATGGTACCCATATAGTTTGAATGAAGGGTACACATAGAGTAAACTGGGAGAAACCTCAGGTTCGAGGTAAAAAGGTAGAGTGGCAACAAGATGAGATTTGCGACAAGTACCTGATCTTGAGCTTTTTAAAATCAAGAGAAGGACCTGAACTAGAGACAAAAACGTTGGCTCGAGGTGATGACAGACTTTGAGACTTAGTTACAGTACCATCCGAGAAAGGCCAACGTGGTAGCTGGCATATTAAGCAGGAAGCCATGGCATTCTTTTTTACTACCCAGCAACACCTGTTGAGAGATCTAGAGCAGTTGGGTATAGAGGTTATTATGTCCGGAGTAGACGGCCAGTTGTCGAGTTTTCAGGTGCAATTGACATTGGTTGAGAGGATCAAGCACTACCAAAATATGATAAAATAGCGACATTTTTAGCGACGTCGAAGTAAAACGTATCTAATATTAAAGATTTTAGCGACTCCAAATATTAACGTCGCTATAAGTCGCTGTTTGGCGACATATAGCGACGTTTAGCGACTATAATTCAGTTTTTTAAAAGAATAGTCGCTATAAGTTATCTAAGGTCGCTAAACATCGCTGATATTTATAATTTAGCGACGTTTAGCGACGTATTTAGCAACGTTTCTATTTTAAATATTTAGCGACATATTTAGCGACGTCTACAACGTCGTAAAATATTTATTAGCGACGTCATAATTTGACATCGCTAAACGTCGCTAAAATTTTAATATAGGTTTCGATTCCGATTCCCCCCTTCTATCGAAATCTTCCAAATTTTCAAAACCCATCCCCCTCTTCCCCCCCCTTTCCTGCGACCGGCGTCCTCCACAACGGCCTACTCTGGCGTCCCCCTCCTCCTCTAGGTAAACCCTAAGTCTCTCTCTCTCTCAGGATACGGCATGACACTGACACGACACATACACACGTGACAGATACTGACACAGATATGACACACACACACACGTGACACTAATCCTAACCCAAAACAGACATAGACACGACACACATGTGTGTGACACGACACACACGTGATAGACATAACACACACATATGACAGACACGTGCTCTGTGTTCTTGCTGACTGCTAGTGCAAGCCTTGGCTTGCTGTATTGTGTTGAAACTGCATTGGGACTACTCATTGCTGTGCCCTGCTTGCATCTCAGTGCATTGATGCACTACAAACTGCACTTGTTGCTGCTGTTGATCTTATTTGATGTTGATTGCTCTCACTTGCCACCTCCTTGCTGAGTATACTGCTCAGTGACCGATGATTCTTGCTGCACGACTGTTGATTGCTCTCACTTATATGACTTCCTAGGTCAGTAGCCAGCTAATTAGTGCTTTGTACTGTTCTTATATCAGGTGATCATGGTCCTATATGGTACACACATATGTAACATCAACATCTAGGCTTGGAAATCAATATTTACCACTATTGTTCAAAACTCAACCTTATAAATTACAAGAGAACCAGATCAATACCTTACTATAGTTATACATATGTGACACAACACACTTGCTCGGCCATGTCCTACACTTGTACTTTATGCGGTTCATAAAATATTCACTAGTTGAAGAGGATACTATAAGATCTCAATATACTTGCGCAATTTTATATTTGTTAAGTTACTTAATACCTAGGTCAAACTTAACCACATAAATATTCATGTTAGATATATGAATAGTTACAAAGATGCAAATATATGGGCATGATCTCATACCTAGATCACATGCAAATATATGGGCATGATCTCATACCTAGGTCAAACTCCATGTCTGTGTCAAACTGTGACATAGATTTTGTCCACTAATCATATGTTTAATGTGTACCTTTGTAGTTTGTACATCACAAAATTACTACTGAGGGAGTTAGTTGAGCAAGAAGGTATGGGAGTCCAGTTTAGTTTTCTCAGTGCAGTTTAATTTATTTGATTCCAGTTTTTTGGTTTATCGACTTTGATTTCTCAGTCGTTATCAGGAAAAAAATTGTGTCATGTCTTAATTGTAGTTTTCTCATGGCTGATATGTCATGTCAAAAACATTAAACTTGTATCAGACACATCCCGTACAATCCTAAAAATACTAGGACACCACCAAAATAGGTTTTGTGTTGTGTTGTATCAGTCTCAGTGATACATAGATTAGTATCCGTAAATAATCTTCTGACTACTTTCATGTATAATTGAGTACTAGTTCTAATAGAGAGTTGACATAAGATTGGCCCAAGCAATCACATAAAAATATGCTAAATGGTGTTGAAACAAAAGGTTATAAGTTCATGGACAGTTAAGTATCAAACAATGGAAAACTTTATAACATATAATAGTAATAACTGATTCTTGATGTGTGCTATAAAGAAGGTAGAATATCACAGTACAGAACAATATCTAGAATACATTTCACAAGTAGAAACAAGTGCTGATAAGTATATATGCACACTGAAAACTATGAACTGCTCTCCCTAGTGACCCGAGCTCACTCAATCACTCAAACAACCATACTTGAAGGTAGCAGTGAGTATCAGTGCATGTACTATATTTAACGATGAGTATATACTTGAAGGTAATTGTATATTCATTTTTGCTGCAGAAGTATCTAGAAATGGATATGAATTACTATCTGCATCATCGGTCGTGGATGTACAACCGTCATCCTGATGATATGTGAGGTGTGCGGGATGAATTCATTGAGGGTGTATAATAGTTCCTACAGTTCGCCAAGGCGTTTTCTCAGTACATGGACGGTACCAAAATTAAGTGTCCGTCTGTGAGATGTCGCAACTTGAAATATCATCCAGAAGTGGAAGTCACATATCATTTGTACTCGAAGGGTTTCACGTCGAATTAGTATCAGTGGACTGCACATGGAGAACTTGTGTCTTTAGCATCAGAGTCGGAACCTTATGTGGAGCCGTATATGGAAGTCCACGACCACGCTGCTTATGATGACGGGTGGGTGAACATGGTTTTTGATGCGGCGGGGCCTAGTTTCGATTTGGACAATCATGATGCAGTTGAGGAGGCACCGAATACCGATGCTGCAAAGTTCATGGAGTTGCTGGAGAATGCAATGACTCCATTATATCCTGGTTGTGAAGATCATTCACCGTTGGAGGTTGTTACAAGATTGTTGAGCATCATGTCTGATTTTAACATGTCGCAAGAATGCTATAATTGACTGATGGATTTGATTATAGAGATCTTACCAGAGGATGCAAATTTGCCTAAAGACTTCTACCGATCTAAGAGGATGGTGAGATCGCTCTGGATAGGATATGAGAAAATCGATGCATGTCGCAACGGGTGCATGTTGTACTACAAAGACGACAAGGATGAAGATGCATGCAGATTCTGTGGTGTTGATCGCTACAAGGCTACTGGAAGAGGAAAGTTTGTCAGTACAAAGAAGCCTACCGATTTGATGCACTACTTGCCTTTGACGTCGCGGTTGCAGAGGATATTTATGGTGAATGAGACTGCAGAAAACATGAGTTGGCACAGGCAGAAACAGATCGAAGGAGTATTGGATCATCCATCCGATGGAGAAGCATGGAAGCACTTTGATCGAGAGTATCCAAATTTTGCTTCGAATCCACGTAATGTCAGATTGGGGCTCTCCTCCAACGGTTTTACCCCATTTGGACTTTCAGGCTCCCAGTATTCGTGTTGGCCTATGATCGTCACTCCGTACAATCTACCGCCTTGGATGTGCATGAAGACTCCGTATATGTTCCTAACCGTTATTATCCCGGGTCCGAACAATCCGAAGAGAAACATCGATGTATATTTACTGCCTTTGATAGATGAGTTGAATCAGCTATGGGAAGTAGGTGCCAACACGTACGATATTTCCAGAAAGCAGAATTTTCAGATGAGGGCAGCACTTATGTGGACCATCAACGAATTTTTGGCATATGGAATATTATCAGGATGAATCACTCATGGTCGTCTCTCATGTACGTATTGCATGGACCATACTATAGCTTTCCATTTGAAACACGGAGGCAAACCGTGCTTCTTCGATTGTCATCGACAATTTCTGCTGAAGGATCATCCGTACTAGAGGAACAGGAATACTTTTTGTGCGGGCGTTGTGGAGGAGAGGAAGGAGTTCTGGTTTGCGCACTTTAAGGTAAAAGTATATTATATAAATCCTCTAATTTATGCATATTATATAACTTACTAAATTATTTATTATAGCAAACGTATTTCTATCCTCCGCACCGGGCCGAGTTGGTCGAGCGGATGTTTCCTGCCGTTGCCGCCAAGCTTATCCGTGATGCTCTGGATGACCAGAAGGCTCGTGATCGTGTTGGAAAACTGATCCAATGTTGGATCATGCCTGAGCAGTAGACTGCGATGAGGGCTAGATTCGATGATCCGAGGTACAAGGAAAGGTCTGAGAAGGCCAAGGCGGCTAGGCGGAATGCAGCAAAGTGGTGTGATGGCTCGATTCTGATGACGAAATATTTCCGTTGTTTGGTATATTTTTTATTTCAGATATATTATTTTAATGTAAGTACGATAAAATGGTAGTAGGAAAAAATGTTTAATTTTAGTACTAAACAATATATTTTTAACAGGTACAGAGGGGTGAGGATACAAACATGGTGATCGTCTTCCTAGCCACCCATCGAAAGGGCAAAAATCTCATTGATGAGAGGGACTTGCAGACCTATGTAAGTATTACTTTACTTTGTGTTAATTTTAATATAACTTAGGCAATTATCGAGTATCCAAACTTTTCTAGGCCGAGTATCTTAGGCTGCGTGAGCGGGCGACTGCTAGTGCACCTACAGCGGGAGAGGCTGCTACTTCCTTGCAGCCCTTTCCAGCTTTGTCGGCGGACGAGCTGTGGGTGACCGCCGCTGGTGGTCTCCAATGGGATATGTACTACGGTACGGGATCCTATGGATCCCTTGTTGCGATGCAGTCATCTAGGGCCTCCCCGATAAGTGCGTATTCCCTACAGCCCTCGCATTCGTCGGCCCGAGTCCAGGAGGCTGTTGACCGTCAGATTGCGTCTCTCCGTGATGAGTTGCTGCGAAGGATGGAGGAGCAGCCCCTGTCCCAGCCGCAGGAGGACGATACGACGCTCATCGCACGATTTGATATGCTCGAGCGCAGCATCATGGAGCTCCGGGATTTGACAGCTGATCTTAGAGCGTCGACAGAGCGCAGCGTGATGGAGATGCATGCATCACAGCGGTCCATGGGCGAAAGGCTGACGATGATGCAGGATTCAATGGTTCATAGCAGTACGAGGCTGTTATCTACCATGGATTCATACAACCAGCGACTAGCGGAGTTGGAGCGGATACGTCCTCCTGGTTCGCCTACATCGACACAGACTCCACCGACGTCACTGCCTTCTCCATCGACATCGGTATCGATTTTACGGGAGCAGTATGATCTGTTCTTATCCTTCATGCGCGCTGGTAGTCATCCTCCTGCAGATCCACAGTAGTCCTAGTTATGATCGTGTATTGATTGTTTGTGTTTCAGACCGATGATATTTGGTCATTTATGAATATTTTTTATTTTTGAGGCAGTCAGACATTATTTCTTGTATTCTTTAGGACGAGGCATTCAGACATTATTCCTGATTCGGTTTGTAATTTCAATATTTTGTTTTCTTCAAATTTTATTATATTATTCATATTAAATATATGTTAATTTACCGGTGTTGAGCGTTCAACCGAAGGGGGTCGACGAACCCAACAAATTCAACGGAGGGTTGCTCCGGGTCTTTTTGTACAAATTATGAATTAATAAACCGCAGGAAGAATAGTTTGGAAAAAATTCAGTATTCATTTTTTTTATTTTTTTACTATATCTTTAGCGACGTTTTTAGCGACATTTTGTGACGTTTTGCGACGTCTACTCACGTCGCTAATTACGTTGCTGAATACGTCTCTATATACGTCGCTAAATCCGTCGTTACACACGTCGCTAAACAAGTCGTTGTCCGTCGCAAACTGCTGACATGGCAGTAATGCCAGGTCATAATAATGTCACAAATTTAGTCGCACATACGTCGCTATAAAAGTCGCTATTTATGTCGCTATTAACGTCGCTAACTACGTCGCTAATTTAGCGACATATAGCGACAAAAATACACGTCGCTAATTTAGCAAAGTTGCGTCGCTAAACGTCGCTAATATAGCGACGCATTTACGTCGCTAGAAAACGTTGGCATAGCGACGTTTGACGACATTTTTTCTGTCAGCGACTAGTTTAAAAGCGACTTCAATAAAATGTCACTAAAATTATTTAACGACATTTTTTGGTCATTTAGCGATGTTTCTTTACGTCGCTAATTTGACTTATTCTGGTAGTGAAGGCTGCCTTGCCAGCAGATGCCAGATTCCAGATACTTCGACATAGGACAGAGGCCGGGATACAGACATGATTGCGCATACACGAGGATGAGACTTTGAGATGTGGAGATCGTCTCTATGTTCCGAACAGAGAACTTCCTCAGGAGCTGATGTCGGAGGCGCACAGTTCAGCATACTCTATTCATCCGGAGGCACAAAGGTGTACAGAGACCTGAGGCAGTACTATTTGTGGCATGGAATGAAGAGGGAGATAGTTCGCTTTATGGCGAAGTGCCTGGTATGTCAGCAGGTCAAGGCTGAGCATCAGAGGTCTGCAGGTTTACTTAAATCCACTCCCGATGCCTGAGTGAAAATGGGAGCCTAAATCCAATTTGCCCTAGCCAATGAATTTTAGGAATCGTATTCTTATTATTGTAATTGTTATATTTTATTCTAGGGTATTTAGAAGGATTGAATAGATATTTATTACATAATTTCTATATATCCTTATTACTATGTATTGAGTGGAGACTTATGTTGTATTTCATTGCATATACTTCTCCTAGGAATTGTTTGAGTTGAGCTTCTAGACTAGGTATGACTGACTAGCTAGATTAAGACTTGTTGCTGCTAAGAGCGATTGTAAGAAGTTAGGATGTAGTATTTTAATATGGATATTATAGGATGATGATATTATACCTATGAAGGAATGGTGAGATATTAACCGTCCTACTTGCAGAAGAAAGTTAGGACAGTGTTTGAGGTGCGGATCAAACAAACATCAGGCTCAGGAGTGTTTTCAGTATGTCAATAGAGCCCAACAGATAGTACAAAGGCCAACTCCACCAGTCCTAGGTATGTCCGTAGCATTGTTTGATAATTTATAGCTTATTATGTGTTTATTTTAATTTTGAGTATGAAATTCTTATAAGTTGGGTAGATTGTAAACCCCCTCGACCAAATTTAGGTCTACCTGGCTTAGATAGAGAGACTAGGGTTAGTTTGATGCCATTTAGAATTAGAACATAGTATTTTAGATTAATGTACACAATATTCATATCACTTTGTGCACCTTACCGTTGCTTCGATACTTGGAGTGCTACACTAGAATTTGCTTTCAAACAAATTTCACACACTTTTCCTAGACATGCCAGCCTTCCATTCTGACCTTTGTGTAACTCATAAGTATCCTCTCTTGTGCTTTATTTTAGTCGCACAATATTCATTACAAACGTCCATTCTTAAATTCAAATAAATCCAACTTTGCATCCTTGTCCGTTCCAATCGAAATTGGAGACACAACCTCGACCCATTTTGTACAACCCAATTTATGATAATATTCTATTCTGAGTCTACTACGTTCATGACACTTGTGTCCCACCCAATTTTAACCCTATGCACTTCCAATTAATTAAATATCACCACTTATACTAATTTTAATTAAATTGGTGTAAGGACCCAACTTAACCCAAAATTAGACCCAATACCAACCCAAACCCCCACTCACACCCTCAAAGTTTATACTAAACACCACACACCCTTCTAACCCACTACATCACACCAAATATTGTATTTTTCTCATTCAATCCCAAATTTCATTATTTATGCAATTTCCCAATTTTTAGGGACTTTTGTGTAAAAAGGCAATGAGGTTTCCACCTCCCATTAGAGCCAAGTTAGGTAGAAACCCCCTCCCTCCTTATTTGACTGGTCACATGTTCTTCCCCCCCCTATTTTGGAGTGTTCTACACACAAACTTTCCCCTTAAACCATCTCCACCCTCCATTCAAACTAACATATCTCTACCCTTTATTTTCCCTTCATGTAGAAACCATACCCATCCCAAGGAGCACATGGTCGGCCCTAATCCCAATGCAAGCCTCCTCTCTCTCTCTCCTACATAAACACTTCTCCATTTTTCTACATTCTTTCATTCTACAGCCAACATCATCAACCTACACAAACCGAAACCATAAACTAAACCACCCTCTTCATTCCTTCTTCTCTCCTCCGGCCTCCACCCGCCGGAGTACCATCACCCGCAACCACCTTTGGCCATCACAACCAGTCTCCCAGCACACCCTCCACATCCAACCACCGCCACCACGGCCCCTTCTTCCCCGAGCAGTCACCCCCGCAGCCGACCTCACGACCATCCCCGACCTCACCCGCAACCATCGTCTCAATCACGGTCATCTCCTTCCCAACACCACCACCGCCAACACCACCATCACCAATACCATTATCATCACCACCCTCGCCTCCACGACCACCGCCACCCTCGCCTCCACGACCAGCACTACTGCCACCATCGTCATCCCCACCACCATCATATTCGTGTGCCACCTCCACCAGCAACCCGCGTTAACCCACCGTTGCTGCGACCGCATATGCTGCTGAAGCTGCTGCTACTGCTGCGTCGCCGCGTCTCGGCCCAGCGAGCCACCGTGAGCCGTCGTGAGCCGCCGCGTCCAGGCCCTGCGCCGTCGCGTGCCACCACCGCAGCAAACACTGCTATTGCTGTGTCTACTGCTGCTGTGCTACGCCTACTGCTGCCGTGTTTTGGCCGGAGCAGACCGCCGAGCACCCCCCCGACGACCGCCGAGCACCCCCTCGACGACCGGCGATACCCCCCAGGGCTTCCCCTCCCCTTCTCCTCCTCCAAACCGTCGCTGCGACTGCGAACGCTGCTGCCGTTACTATTTTTCTTCTTCTTCAAATCAGCAGACCCGAGCCTCAACCAACCCCCTTCATGGCGCAATTATATCTCCGTCTCTCGACCATTTTGTAAGCCATCTTCGCAGGTGTGTTCACTATATGACCCTAATGCATTGTGTTCAATTAGAATAATTTTGTTTGATTTCTATTGGTAGTTATTTGAGTTCCAAATCGAAGAAAAAATTATTTTTAAAACATGAAAATTTTCTGATACGGCATTGGTCCCGTCAATCCGGGCAACCTCGTCGCGTAGCGACTGCACCGAAAGGCACGTATCATCAACGTAGACGTGTGGGCTTTCGCGGAACTTGATTTGGATGTACGTGCACACCGAAATCAATACGTATCCGTCGAAAAGCACCGTATCGGCCTGTTCTGACACTCGTCCAAAATTCGTGTGTGCCTGTCATTTCGTAACAAAACTTGCGCCATCGGATTCGCAGCATTACGCTGGTCCTGTAACCCAAGTTTGGTTCGATTCTGAGAACGTTGACTAAACGTCATTTCGTGGGCCCCACGGTTCCACATGACGGGCAATTTCCTGATCGACTCATCGAAACCCAGTTATGGACGTTCTGTTGGGTTCGTATCATCGTTCTGGAATCGTAGACACTAAGTTTGACGAATTTGAAGAACTCTGTCTCTGGTACATTTTTTGGTGCAAGACGGGCCCACGTGTGGACCCCGTGTTGACCAAAAATTATATTTTTGCCCCTGTGTCCAAATTGGACGTATGTATATGCTTTTCTGAGTATCTCACTCATTCTGGAAATGTTGGTGATATTTGTGACCGCATCCGGGGATATCAGCTCTAGTTTCCATTGCTGCGCTACTACTCCCATGGCGAGTTCGTGTTCGAATCTTCGCCTGGCTTCCAGGCAAGTATACCTTGCCTTGTTGTACTGTTTAAATTTAGTTATTATTAGTTGCATATTTTATTATTTAAATATTATATAACTGTGCGCATCCGAGAAAGACTCGGGTACAGTCAACGAAGGCGTTGACGTTAGGACTTGTGTCTGACCTAGTGTCTAGTGAGCGCACCTAAAGTTGTGAAGTTATCAATATGAATCCCTAGGCCTTGACAAGTATCATTGCACGTCACAGGGTGAGTTCATGTAGGGACACGTGCTTCATGCTTGATTGGCCATCGGTGTGAGCAGCACGTGTGACGATATTTAGCTTAGTTGTATATTTCTTTAGTTACTTGCATTTATAGTACGAGATGTCCATGTCGTATTCGTGACATGTACATTGGCATTGGGAGGGGAGGACAACTGGTAGGCATATGGGATACACACATTAGTATCCGTAGTATCCGTCGGAGCTACATGTATTGATGACCGCTTTATTCAGTTTCCACGTTCTATGGAACGATATGGACGTTATACTATTCAGATTCTACGTTCTACGGAATGATATGGACGTTATATCACACAGATTCTACGTTCTACAGAACAATATGGACGTTATACTATGCAGATTCCATATTCTATGGAACGATATGGATGTTACATATTTATGCCTTCACCTACCCATACGTACCAAGGTTGTCCTCACATTGCATTCACTTAGATGGTTAGCACACTCCCTTATTTTATTCAGTATTTATATATGACATGTATTTTTGTATCTTGTTACGTCCCTCTGAGGACCTGGTTCCCTTCCAGGTTATTTGTGCAGTTTACATGATGCTTGATCTAGTAGAATGTGGACATCATTGCAGGTATCTTTACATTTTCAGATATTACAGTCATGTACTACTTTCCATTTTTGATTCTGCTTTTATAGCCTAGTGTTTATAGGCCTATATTGTTCTTTTGGCCTATTCGAACGGATGTATTATTGGGCTGCAGACTGATGATGTGTATCGTTCTTTCTTGAGATTATTTACCATGGATTGAGATTTAGTTTAGTTGTTGCATGTTAGAATTAGATTATTAATTGGATCACTTGATCTTGGACAGCGTAAGTGCACTTCATCGGGTCCATTAAGTTGGAAAGCCCTATGAAGTCATACCAGCTGGCCATTGCCACGTGTCTGATCCCATACGTTTTGGGACTGGGGCATGACAATAAGTCAAAGTATATTGACATAAAATTTCTAGTTATGAAAGAAAGAATTCAGAATAGTCAAGTATTCATATAGTACATTGGGACAAACTCCATGTTAGCGGATCCGCTCACAAAAGTGTTACCACCCAAGGTCTTTCATGAACACACTGCTCATATGGATGTTATCTTATTTGAGGATATGATAATATAGTGGGAGTTTGTGTTTTATGTATTTTGGTGCTATATATTTGGATTTAGATACATTTATTTATTAAGTATTTTAGATATTTTTTTGATCAGATGTATGAAAATTTTAGTTCATTCTGTTTTCATTATGTTAAAGTATTGATCTCATTAAAGTAAATGAGGACAAATTAAAAATATACATGTGTTGATCACATTGCATGTAATTTTCATGCTATGCATCCACGATTGATCTATGTCGTTTAACTGGTATATGTGACAATTGATGGTTTAGTTTCTCTAATGTGATGAATGACGCTTTAATCCTATATTGATATGATTAATGGACAAGATTTTTCAAAAATAACTTAAGGTTAAGATAACAATTTTTGAGCTCATAAAGTTAACATATTTGTATGGTTACATATGTGGCCCAGTGGAAGATTGTTGGAGTTATCGAATAATTAGGGGCCACACATGTAAAATTAATTATGTTGTGCTATATAAATAATTAAGTCAAATTAAAGTGGTCTAATTGAAAAATCGGCTTAAGGGTATAATTTTCATGGAGATCATGTTTAGATACCATAGAGATAATTCTAATTTGATTATGGGCCAAATTAGAATTATCTAAAACATACACACACACACACACACACACACACACACACACACACACACACACACATATATATATATATATATATATATATATATATATATATATATATATATATATATATATATATATATATTCATTAGGGTTATGGTCCTCAACTTATACGGTAACAATGGAGAGGATTTTCTTTTCTCTTCTGCATCCCCATCAACAAAGAGAGGGACAAATGATTCGTCTTTGTCATTAAGGGTCAAATCAAGTTGGAAGATCGAACTCCAAAAAGCGACGTTCGTTACAAGATCTATCAAACCAAGCAATTGATTCAAGGTACGCTTCCGCAATTAATTTATGTTTTTCGTCTCATGAATCAACGGATAAAAATTCTAATAACCTCTTCACTAATCATAGTGTGATGAGGAATACAAACAAATTTAGAAGAATACTTTACAAGTTTTACACTAACTGCCTCCTCAACCTGTCACGCCCCAGTCCCAAAATATGTGGAACCAGGCCACGTGGCAATAGCCAGCTGACACGTCTCCGAGGATATCCCAATTTAATGGATCCACAAAGAGTGCTACGCTGTCCTATAATACTAACATGTCCAATATCAGTCAATAACAGGTAAACTAATCTCATCCACAATGTAAAGAGTAAGAAACACTAAATAAACTGCTGGTTGATAAATACCAGTCTCAAGATATCATAGTACAACCAGTAATGTCTGGTGGGAACAAACCCACTACTATGACGAAATAAAGTACTGAAATGATATATAAAAGAAATGACTAGGGCATCGGCGGAAAGATAATGATGCACCCAATCTAGGCTGAAGGCCTACCAACTGGTCACGGGAACTCTGACGGCTGCACCTCCAACTCCTCAGCTGAAGCGAATCTCGTCTCCTGTCCTGGGCCGTATGCGGTGGGGTAGTAAGCCTCGTCTAAATCTGGAAAGGTACCAGGTCCTCAGAGGGACGTAACAAGATACAAGAAAACAACATGCTATATATGAATACTGAATAAAATAAATACAATAAGGGTGAGCTAGCCATCTAAGTGAATGCAATGTGAGGTCAACTCTGATGCGTATGAGTAGGCGTAGGCATAGCGTCCATACTCCGAAGAAAATGGCATCTGTACAGTATATCGTCCATATCGCTCCGAAGAACGTGGCATCAGTGTAAAGGGAAAATCATTGGACCCAAAGTTCCTCCGAACTACGGCTCCAATGTGTGTATCCCATACGCCTCTTAGTTGTCCTCCCCGCCCAATGTAGATACGCAAGTCGACTACTCGACGTACATACCATGAATCTATATGCCAAGTCACTAAATTATATCCTGACTACATGCTAGCCGTGATGTAGGATGTACGCAACGATAGCTAGTCGAGTGCGCAAGCCCACGTCCCAATATGAATATGTCCCAGTGAACGTGTAAGGTGTCAGGTCTCAGACAATAACAGAATATCGTCCAATGGGTTGAGTCTTGCTAAGATCTAAGTCCATCTATACTAATCATCGACGTAACCGTCGAATGCACCCGAGACAACTCGGACGCGCACAGTTGTATAAACTACAAACAACAAGAATACAATACAACATATGCATATTTAAGATAAACAGTAATATAGCAAGGTATCTTGCCTGTATCCGGAAGCTGTGAATGCCAGAGGCCTGCTCCTGCGATGTCTCCTGTCTGATCCGATGATCCTGGCACACAATATAATATAGAATTCTACATCAGACACTAAGACCCAATGTACTGACACTACGTTGCTCTTGAGGGTCTGTCTCAAGTTCACGGTTGGTCGAAGACAGCGTTGCATGTGCACGTAGCTACGGTGTACACGCGTTCTGTCATCGATCGCGTGCCTCAAGACATTAGTTCTAATTTGGTTTTTACGGAAATTATATTACGTCTAGTACAAGTTCTGGTCCTTACCTATCCATGTTCAGTACACTTGGTTCGTCCAGGTTTTTATATATGGGTTTACCAATCATTTATAACAATTTCAGTTATGAGGACAATTACTGAATTATTAATTACCATCTATTAGTCATCAAAGCATTATGATTAATCCTTCACATAACCAAAATTTGGGTTTTCAATTGTTAACTCGTATCCATGCAATGATACGACACAACGGCATAATGAGGTTAACCAATGATCGATGCTTATTACCTGGTCGGGTCGAGTGAGGTCTGGCTCGTCCGCGGCTATTGCTCCGGCTTGTAAGGGCTCCGTCCGGCGACAACTAGCAAGGCAGCAGCGGTGGCGACAGCAGCAGGCGCGGCAGCGGCAGCAGCGCACGGGGTCGGGTTGGCTCCGCGGCGGCTCGTCGCTCAGCGTGCGGCTGTGTCGGCTGAAGGGACAGCGGGTCGGTGATGGCAGCGGGTCGGTGAATGCAGCGGTCAGCGGTGACAGCGGTCGGCTGAATGCAGCGGGTCGGTGAATGCAGATGTCAGCGGTGACAGCGGGTCGGGGGAATATGTGGCGCCGGTGATGGTGATGGGTCGGTGATGACGATGGTTGGCGTAAGGGAGAGGGGAGTATGCGGCTAGGTTTTGGGTTTAAGAGGGATTGTTTAGTTTAGGGTTTACATGGAGGAAGTTGAGTACATATATAGGGAATGACATTCGGGCTTGGTCTTGGGGTTGGGCCGGCCAGGGTCCAAGGGTCTGGTTTGGTCAGGCCTAGTTGGAGTGAATTTGATCACGAGTTTAATTAATTTAATAATTGCAAGGTGCTCTCTAAGGAATATGGCGTAGCTAAGTTGAGACGCAACAACGAGCATTTATTTCTGCACAAAAATCCTAATTAAATTCTATTATCTCCATTCTCTAGTTTATTATTATTATTAATATTTAAATAAATCCCTAAATTGGTTGAGGGGGTTTACAATCTACCCTCCTTAGAGCATTTCGTCCTCGAAATAAAAACATACGCATGGCAAGAAATTCTAACTAAATAAGTAAAGTACTAATACGTACCTAGTCCTTCGAAAAGGTGGGGGTAGCGTTGTCTAATGTCCTCCTCGCGTTCCCAAGTCGATTCGCCCGGTGCATGATGCCTCCATGCAACACGCACTAGGGGGATGGTCTGCCCTCGTAGTACCTTCTCACTTCTGTCTAAAATCTCGACAGGTTCCTCTTGGTATGTTAGACTCGGTCCAACTGTGATCTCGGAATGGTCAAGCACGTGACTAGGATCTGATATGTACCTCCTCAATTGAGATACATGGAAGACGTCGTGCACTCCTTCCAAGGTCTGCGGTAATGCTAATCTGTAAGCAACCTCTCCGACGCGTTCTAAGATGTCGAATGGTCCGATGTACCTCGGGCTCAGCTTCCCTCTGCCTCCGAATCTAATAGTCCCTCGAGTAGGTGAGATTCTTAAGAATACGTGATCTCCAACCTGAAACTCTAAGGGTCGGCGATGTGCATTCGCCCAATGCTTCTGTCGGTCTTGTGCTGCTCGAAGGTGTCCTTGGATCTTCTTTACCTTTTCTACCGTCTGAACAACCAACTCTGGTCCGAGAATCTGTCGCTCGCCTATATCACTCCAGCATACTGGAGAACGACATTTCCTTCCATACAACGCTTCATAGGGAGCCATCTGAATGCTCGCTTGATAGCTGTTATTGTAGGAAAACTCGACCAAATGTAAGTGGTCCTCCCACGATCCTCCGAAGTCAAGCATGCACGCTCTTAACATATCTTCTAACGTCTGAATGGTGCGTTCCGACTGGCCATCTGTTTGTGGGTGATACGCTGTGCTAAACTTTAGGCGAGTACCAAGGCTCTCTTGCATACTCTGCCAAAAGTAAGACGTAAATCTCGTATCCCTGTCAGACACAATGCTAACTGGCACTCCATGTAAGCGTACAATCTCCCTCATGTACAAATCTGCTAAAGCCTCCGTCGATTGCCCGACTCTAAAGGGTAGAAAGTGTGCGGACTTGGTGAGTCTATCCACGATTACCCATACTGCATTTCGCCCACTAGGACTCCTCGGAAAGCCTGTAACAAAGTCCATAGTGATATGCTCCCATTTCCATTCCGGTATAGGAAGCGGTTGAAGCAATCCTGCAGATCTCTGGTGCTCAGCCTTGACTTGCTGACACACCAAGCACTTGGCCACAAAGCGTGCTATCTCTCTCTTCATTCCGTGCCACCAGTAGTACTGTCTTAGATCTCTGTACATCTTCGTTCCTCCTGGATGAATGGAATAGGTGAAACTGTGTGCCTCTGCCATCAATTCCTGCCGAAGTTCTCCATTTGGAACATAGAGACGATCTCCACATCTCAGTGTCCCGTCTTCATGTATCCTCAGTCCTGTTTGTAATCCAGCCTCTGTCCTCTGTCTGAGCCTCTGAAATCTGGCATCTGTCGGCAAAGCAGCCTTGATTCTCTCTACCAGTGTCGATTGCAATTGGAAACTCGACAACTGTCCGTCTACTCCGGGTATGACAACCTCTATACCCATCTGCTCTAGATCTCTCAACAGATGTTGTTGGGTAGTCAAGAAGAATGCCATAGGTCTTCTGCTCAATGCGTCTGCTACTACGTTGGCCTTTCCCGGGTGGTACTGTAGCTCAATTTCGAAGTCTGTCATCACCTCGAGCCAACGTCTCTGCCTCTGATTAAGGTCCTTCTGAGTGTAGACATATTTCAGGCTCTTATGATCAGTAAATATCTCCACTCTTTCTCCATATAGGTAATGCCTCCAAAGCTTCAAAGCAAAGATCACCGCTGCAAGCTCTAAGTCGTGGGTGGGATAGTTCTTCTCATGTGTCCTCAACTGTCTAGAAGCATAAGCTACAACATTTCCATGCTGCATCAAGACGCATCCTAATCCTTTCCCGGATGCATCGCTGTAGATTACGAATCCTCCGGGTCCAGAAGGTATGGTTAAGATGGGTGCTGTAGTCAAGCGCTTCTTCAGCTCATCGAACGCCTTCTGACACTCCTCTGTCCAAGTGAACTCCTGCTCCTTACGGGTCAAGCGGGTCATTGGCTCTGCAATCTTCGCGAAGTTCTCTACGAACCTCCGGTAATATCCGGCAAGTCCTAGGAAACTCCGCACCTCTGAGACATTGGTAGGGGTTGGCCATGTCTCTACAGATGAAATCTTCGCCGGATCTACTGAGATACCGTTTCCTGAGATGACGTGTCCAAGGAAAGCGACACGATCTAGAAGAAACTCGCATTTTCTTAGCTTAGCATAAAGTCTCTCTTTCCTCAGTGTCTCTAACACTAGTCTCAAGTGCTCTTCGTGCTCCTCGTGGCTCTTCGAATACACCAAAATGTCGTCGATGAAGACTACCACGAACCGGTCTAAGTATTGATGGAATACTCTATTCATCAAGTTCATAAATACAGCTGGCGCATTCGTTAGTCCAAAAGGCATCACTAAGAACTCGTAGTGACCATAGCGAGTCCTGAATGCTGTCTTTTGAATGTCTTCTCTTCGCACCTTCACTTGATGATAACCCGATCTCAAGTCGATCTTTGTGAACACCACTGCTCCTGTCAACTGGTCGAATAAGTCGTCAATCCGCGGCAGGGGGTACTTGTTCTTGATAGTCAAAGCATTAAGGGCTCTGTAATCAATACACATTCGTACTGTTCCATCCTTCTTAGGCACAAACAATACTGGTGCTCCCCATGGTGATGCACTAGGACGGATAAATCCCTTGCTCTGTAACTCCTCCAATTGTAACTTCAGCTCGTCTTACTCCTTCTTCGCCAATCGGTACACATTAGAAGATACCGGTGCTGCTCCTGGTACTAGCTCAATGGTGAACTCCACGTCTCTATCTGGTGGTAAGCCTGGCAATCCTTCGGGGAAAACATCTTCGAATTCTGCAACTATTGGTGGGGGCGCAATCTCCATAGCCATGCAAGTTCCAACAGTCTGTCCTACTCCTTGTTCGACGGTCCCTCGCATGTACTCGAACTCCGGTTGATCTGGCGGTCTAAAAGTGACACTTCCCTTCCGGCAATTTAGTACCGCATTATACTGGCTTAACCAGTCCATGCCTAACACAACATCAAAGTACGGCATAGGCAATACCAAGAATCGCGCTCTCATCTCTCTACCACAACGACTACCGAGCACGTTCTAATAGTGCTGGTAACCGGCACGATACCTCCTCCGGTAAGAATTTTCCAACTCTTAGGTAAGGGGGAAGTCGCTACTCTATGCATTGCTACAAATCTACTAGATATAAATGACAATGTAGCACCAGAATCAAACAATGCTGTCGCAGGTAAGGATGCGACTAAAATGGTACCTGTGATTGCTTCTCCTTCTGTTTCTTCCTCAGTAGCTGCTAATGCAAAAGCCTGTCCCTGTCTTTGTCCTCCTTCCTGCTGTCGGGCCCGATCAAACTGTGTCTGCTGTGGGGGCAAGGGTGGTCCCCTCTGGAATCCTCCGGGTGCTGGTGGACGCTGGCCTCCTGGTGCTGGTAGTATCCTCGGGGCTGGTGCTGCTGGTCTCTGTCTGGCCTGTGGGGCTGCCTCTCTGCGCTGTGGGCAATCTCTGGCAAGGTGCTGACTGGCTCCACAAATCATGCATGTCCCAAGTCTCTTTCGGCAGTCCTTCTCGAAGTGGCCTCTCTTACCACAGAAGTGGCAAGTCGGAAGTTCCTGGTGTGGATATGGTGCTGCTCTCTGCTGTGTCTGCACTCCGGGACGACGGATGGGTCCTCCTGCTCCTGGCTGGACTCTAGCTGGCGTGGTCGTGCTGGAACGTCTGGATCTTCTGACAATGGCCTCCTGGATCCTCGCCTCTGCTAGGACCTCCTCATAAGAAATCCTCGCCTGTGCGGTGGTATATCTCTGTAGCTCGAAATTGAGGCCGTGGTGGAATCGCTGTGCCTTCTCTAGATCATTGGGTATCAGGACGGCTCCAAATCTGCTAAGGCGGCTAAACTCCGCGTCATATGCGTCAACAGTCATATTCCCATGTTCTAGATGTAGGAACTGGGAATACAGGGCATTTCTGACTGTTGCTGGAAAATACTTCGCATTGAAGTACTCTAAGAACTGTTCCCAAGTCTGGTTCTTTCCTACACTGCGCTCGATAGAATCCCACCAGTGATGGGCGTTGCCTTTTAGTTGGGCCCTCACTGCAGTCATCCAAAGGTCTGGGTACAGTTGGGACGCCTCTAGTAGCATCTCTGTGTTGGCGATCCAATCGGAGATCTGTTCTGCAGTCTCATTGCCTGTGAAGGTATCTGGTCCCATCTGTCGGAACCATCTGACAGTGCCACCTGTCGGGGTTGGTGGAGGTGCTGGTACTGGTGTCGCGGCAGGTGTCCTCTCTAGTACTATCATCAGACTCTGTCGCAATGTCTCTGTCTGCTGCCACTGTGCTTGTATCATTGCCTGGAAGAACTGAAGCATCTGTGGCTGTCCATCTAGCTGTGGCATCTGGGGTGGATAAGGTGGAGGCGGTGGTAGTGGAATCTCTGGTTGTGCAGTAGGCGTCTCCTCAGATGTCGGCCTCTCAGTCTGCGGCATCGGTGTAGCTCCTGAAGTCTGTCCCTCGCAATGCTGTGTGGGGATCGTCTGGGAAGTCTGTCCCTCAGGTGGTGGTGTAGGATCGCCCTGTGGTGTCTCGTGCCAATGTATCAGCGGGGTCTGTAGTGGTGGTTGCCCTTGGGGTACCTCATCTCCTTGAGTGGTGTGGTCCGGCACTGCGGCACGGGGTGCTCCTCGTCCACTGCGCAAATTCATCTTGCTGCAAGAGAGAGAGCTTCATTAAAAGGAGTACGAGAACAACAAACAGGATGCAGATTATTTAGAAGTAATAAGAAGGGAGTTCAAGGACGATTCAAAAGTGGATGAGACCTAGTAGTTTCTATCCTATCGCAGGCTCGCTGGGCATGTTACCATGCCACAAGCGAAAAAGTCGACCTGCATGGGCCACCACTAAAACCATGTCACGCCCCAGTCCCAAAATATGTGGAACCAGGCCACGTGGCAATAGCCAGCTGACACGTCTCCGAGGATATCCCAATTTAATGGATCCACAAAGAGTGCTACGCTGTCCTATAATACTAACATGTCCAATATCAGTCAATAACAGGTAAACTAATCTCATCCACAATGTAAAGAGTAAGAAACACTAAATAAACTGCTGGTTGATAAATACCAGTCTCAAGATATCATAGTACAACCAGTAATGTCTGGTGGGAACAAACCCACTACTATGACGAAATAAAGTACTGAAATGATATATAAAAGAAATGACTAGGGCATCGGCGGAAAGATAATGATGCACCCAATCTAGGCTGAAGGCCTACCAACTGGTCACGGGAACTCTGACGGCTGCACCTCCAACTCCTCAGCTGAAGCGAATCTCGTCTCCTGTCCTGGGCCGTATGCGGTGGGGTAGTAAGCCTCGTCTAAATCTGGAAAGGTACCAGGTCCTCAGAGGGACGTAACAAGATACAAGAAAACAACATGCTATATATGAATACTGAATAAAATAAATACAATAAGGGTGAGCTAGCCATCTAAGTGAATGCAATGTGAGGTCAACTCTGATGCGTATGAGTAGGCGTAGGCATAGCGTCCATACTCCGAAGAAAATGGCATCTGTACAGTATATCGTCCATATCGCTCCGAAGAACGTGGCATCAGTGTAAAGGGAAAATCATTGGACCCAAAGTTCCTCCGAACTACGGCTCCAATGTGTGTATCCCATACGCCTCTTAGTTGTCCTCCCCGCCCAATGTAGATACGCAAGTCGACTACTCGACGTACATACCATGAATCTATATGCCAAGTCACTAAATTATATCCTGACTACATGCTAGCCGTGATGTAGGATGTACGCAACGATAGCTAGTCGAGTGCGCAAGCCCACGTCCCAATATGAATATGTCCCAGTGAACGTGTAAGGTGTCAGGTCTCAGACAATAACAGAATATCGTCCAATGGGTTGAGTCTTGCTAAGATCTAAGTCCATCTATACTAATCATCGACGTAACCGTCGAATGCACCCGAGACAACTCGGACGCGCACAGTTGTATAAACTACAAACAACAAGAATACAATACAACATATGCATATTTAAGATAAACAGTAATATAGCAAGGTATCTTGCCTGTATCCGGAAGCTGTGAATGCCAGAGGCCTGCTCCTGCGATGTCTCCTGTCTGATCCGATGATCCTGGCACACAATATAATATAGAATTCTACATCAGACACTAAGACCCAATGTACTGACACTACGTTGCTCTTGAGGGTCTGTCTCAAGTTCACGGTTGGTCGAAGACAGCGTTGCATGTGCACGTAGCTACGGTGTACACGCGTTCTGTCATCGATCGCGTGCCTCAAGACATTAGTTCTAATTTGGTTTTTACGGAAATTATATTACGTCTAGTACAAGTTCTGGTCCTTACCTATCCATGTTCAGTACACTTGGTTCGTCCAGGTTTTTATATATGGGTTTACCAATCATTTATAACAATTTCAGTTATGAGGACAATTACTGAATTATTAATTACCATCTATTAGTCATCAAAGCATTATGATTAATCCTTCACATAACCAAAATTTGGGTTTTCAATTGTTAACTCGTATCCATGCAATGATACGACACAACGGCATAATGAGGTTAACCAATGATCGATGCTTATTACCTGGTCGGGTCGAGTGAGGTCTGGCTCGTCCGCGGCTATTGCTCCGGCTTGTAAGGGCTCCGTCCGGCGACAACTAGCAAGGCAGCAGCGGTGGCGACAGCAGCAGGCGCGGCAGCGGCAGCAGCGCACGGGGTCGGGTTGGCTCCGCGGCGGCTCGTCGCTCAGCGTGCGGCTGTGTCGGCTGAAGGGACAGCGGGTCGGTGATGGCAGCGGGTCGGTGAATGCAGCGGTCAGCGGTGACAGCGGTCGGCTGAATGCAGCGGGTCGGTGAATGCAGATGTCAGCGGTGACAGCGGGTCGGGGGAATATGTGGCGCCGGTGATGGTGATGGGTCGGTGATGACGATGGTTGGCGTAAGGGAGAGGGGAGTATGCGGCTAGGTTTTGGGTTTAAGAGGGATTGTTTAGTTTAGGGTTTACATGGAGGAAGTTGAGTACATATATAGGGAATGACATTCGGGCTTGGTCTTGGGGTTGGGCCGGCCAGGGTCCAAGGGTCTGGTTTGGTCAGGCCTAGTTGGAGTGAATTTGATCTCGAGTTTAATTAATTTAATAATTGCAAGGTGCTCTCTAAGGAATATGGCGTAGCTAAGTTGAGACGCAACAACGAGCATTTATTTCTGCACAAAAATCCTAATTAAATTCTATTATCTCCATTCTCTAGTTTATTATTATTATTAATATTTAAATAAATCCCTAAATTGGTTGAGGGGGTTTACAATCTACCCTCCTTAGAGCATTTCGTCCTCGAAATAAAAACATACGCATGGCAAGAAATTCTAACTAAATAAGTAAAGTACTAATACGTACCTAGTCCTTCGAAAAGGTGGGGGTAGCGTTGTCTAATGTCCTCCTCGCGTTCCCAAGTCGATTCGCCCGGTGCATGATGCCTCCATGCAACACGCACTAGGGGGATGGTCTGCCCTCGTAGTACCTTCTCACTTCTGTCTAAAATCTCGACAGGTTCCTCTTGGTATGTTAGACTCGGTCCAACTGTGATCTCGGAATGGTCAAGCACGTGACTAGGATCTGATATGTACCTCCTCAATTGAGATACATGGAAGACGTCGTGCACTCCTTCCAAGGTCTGCGGTAATGCTAATCTGTAAGCAACCTCTCCGACGCGTTCTAAGATGTCGAATGGTCCGATGTACCTCGGGCTCAGCTTCCCTCTGCCTCCGAATCTAATAGTCCCTCGAGTAGGTGAGATTCTTAAGAATACGTGATCTCCAACCTGAAACTCTAAGGGTCGGCGATGTGCATTCGCCCAATGCTTCTGTCGGTCTTGTGCTGCTCGAAGGTGTCCTTGGATCTTCTTTACCTTTTCTACCGTCTGAACAACCAACTCTGGTCCGAGAATCTGTCGCTCGCCTATATCACTCCAGCATACTGGAGAACGACATTTCCTTCCATACAACGCTTCATAGGGAGCCATCTGAATGCTCGCTTGATAGCTGTTATTGTAGGAAAACTCGACCAAATGTAAGTGGTCCTCCCACGATCCTCCGAAGTCAAGCATGCACGCTCTTAACATATCTTCTAACGTCTGAATGGTGCGTTCCGACTGGCCATCTGTTTGTGGGTGATACGCTGTGCTAAACTTTAGGCGAGTACCAAGGCTCTCTTGCATACTCTGCCAAAAGTAAGACGTAAATCTCGTATCCCTGTCAGACACAATGCTAACTGGCACTCCATGTAAGCGTACAATCTCCCTCATGTACAAATCTGCTAAAGCCTCCGTCGATTGCCCGACTCTAAAGGGTAGAAAGTGTGCGGACTTGGTGAGTCTATCCACGATTACCCATACTGCATTTCGCCCACTAGGACTCCTCGGAAAGCCTGTAACAAAGTCCATAGTGATATGCTCCCATTTCCATTCCGGTATAGGAAGCGGTTGAAGCAATCCTGCAGATCTCTGGTGCTCAGCCTTGACTTGCTGACACACCAAGCACTTGGCCACAAAGCGTGCTATCTCTCTCTTCATTCCGTGCCACCAGTAGTACTGTCTTAGATCTCTGTACATCTTCGTTCCTCCTGGATGAATGGAATAGGTGGAACTGTGTGCCTCTGCCATCAATTCCTGCCGAAGTTCTCCATTTGGAACATAGAGACGATCTCCACATCTCAGTGTCCCGTCTTCATGTATCCTCAGTCCTGTTTGTAATCCAGCCTCTGTCCTCTGTCTGAGCCTCTGAAATCTGGCATCTGTCGGCAAAGCAGCCTTGATTCTCTCTACCAGTGTCGATTGCAATTGGAAACTCGACAACTGTCCGTCTACTCCGGGTATGACAACCTCTATACCCATCTGCTCTAGATCTCTCAACAGATGTTGTTGGGTAGTCAAGAAGAATGCCATAGGTCTTCTGCTCAATGCGTCTGCTACTACGTTGGCCTTTCCCGGGTGGTACTGTAGCTCAATTTCGAAGTCTGTCATCACCTCGAGCCAACGTCTCTGCCTCTGATTAAGGTCCTTCTGAGTGTAGACATATTTCAGGCTCTTATGATCAGTAAATATCTCCACTCTTTCTCCATATAGGTAATGCCTCCAAAGCTTCAAAGCAAAGATCACCGCTGCAAGCTCTAAGTCGTGGGTGGGATAGTTCTTCTCATGTGTCCTCAACTGTCTAGAAGCATAAGCTACAACATTTCCATGCTGCATCAAGACGCATCCTAATCCTTTCCCGGATGCATCGCTGTAGATTACGAATCCTCCGGGTCCAGAAGGTATGGTTAAGATGGGTGCTGTAGTCAAGCGCTTCTTCAGCTCATCGAACGCCTTCTGACACTCCTCTGTCCAAGTGAACTCCTGCTCCTTACGGGTCAAGCGGGTCATTGGCTCTGCAATCTTCGCGAAGTTCTCTACGAACCTCCGGTAATATCCGGCAAGTCCTAGGAAACTCCGCACCTCTGAGACATTGGTAGGGGTTGGCCATGTCTCTACAGATGAAATCTTCGCCGGATCTACTGAGATACCGTTTCCTGAGATGACGTGTCCAAGGAAAGCGACACGATCTAGAAGAAACTCGCATTTTCTTAGCTTAGCATAAAGTCTCTCTTTCCTCAGTGTCTCTAACACTAGTCTCAAGTGCTCTTCGTGCTCCTCGTGGCTCTTCGAATACACCAAAATGTCGTCGATGAAGACTACCACGAACCGGTCTAAGTATTGATGGAATACTCTATTCATCAAGTTCATAAATACAGCTGGCGCATTCGTTAGTCCAAAAGGCATCACTAAGAACTCGTAGTGACCATAGCGAGTCCTGAATGCTGTCTTTTGAATGTCTTCTCTTCGCACCTTCACTTGATGATAACCCGATCTCAAGTCGATCTTTGTGAACACCACTGCTCCTGTCAACTGGTCGAATAAGTCGTCAATCCGCGGCAGGGGGTACTTGTTCTTGATAGTCAAAGCATTAAGGGCTCTGTAATCAATACACATTCGTACTGTTCCATCCTTCTTAGGCACAAACAATACTGGTGCTCCCCATGGTGATGCACTAGGACGGATAAATCCCTTGCTCTGTAACTCCTCCAATTGTAACTTCAGCTCGTCTTACTCCTTCTTCGCCAATCGGTACACATTAGAAGATACCGGTGCTGCTCCTGGTACTAGCTCAATGGTGAACTCCACGTCTCTATCTGGTGGTAAGCCTGGCAATCCTTCGGGGAAAACATCTTCGAATTCTGCAACTATTGGTGGGGGCGCAATCTCCATAGCCATGCAAGTTCCAACAGTCTGTCCTACTCCTTGTTCGACGGTCCCTCGCATGTACTCGAACTCCGGTTGATCTGGCGGTCTAAAAGTGACACTTCCCTTCCGGCAATTTAGTACCGCATTATACTGGCTTAACCAGTCCATGCCTAACACAACATCAAAGTACGGCATAGGCAATACCAAGAATCGCGCTCTCATCTCTCTACCACAACGACTACCGAGCACGTTCTAATAGTGCTGGTAACCGGCACGATACCTCCTCCGGTAAGAATTTTCCAACTCTTAGGTAAGGGGGAAGTCGCTACTCTATGCATTGCTACAAATCTACTAGATATAAATGACAATGTAGCACCAGAATCAAACAATGCTGTCGCAGGTAAGGATGCGACTAAAATGGTACCTGTGATTGCTTCTCCTTCTGTTTCTTCCTCAGTAGCTGCTAATGCAAAAGCCTGTCCCTGTCTTTGTCCTCCTTCCTGCTGTCGGGCCCGATCAAACTGTGTCTGCTGTGGGGGCAAGGGTGGTCCCCTCTGGAATCCTCCGGGTGCTGGTGGACGCTGGCCTCCTGGTGCTGGTAGTATCCTCGGGGCTGGTGCTGCTGGTCTCTGTCTGGCCTGTGGGGCTGCCTCTCTGCGCTGTGGGCAATCTCTGGCAAGGTGCTGACTGGCTCCACAAATCATGCATGTCCCAAGTCTCTTTCGGCAGTCCTTCTCGAAGTGGCCTCTCTTACCACAGAAGTGGCAAGTCGGAAGTTCCTGGTGTGGATATGGTGCTGCTCTCTGCTGTGTCTGCACTCCGGGACGACGGATGGGTCCTCCTGCTCCTGGCTGGACTCTAGCTGGCGTGGTCGTGCTGGAACGTCTGGATCTTCTGACAATGGCCTCCTGGATCCTCGCCTCTGCTAGGACCTCCTCATAAGAAATCCTCGCCTGTGCGGTGGTATATCTCTGTAGCTCGAAATTGAGGCCGTGGTGGAATCGCTGTGCCTTCTCTAGATCATTGGGTATCAGGACGGCTCCAAATCTGCTAAGGCGGCTAAACTCCGCGTCATATGCGTCAACAGTCATATTCCCATGTTCTAGATGTAGGAACTGGGAATACAGGGCATTTCTGACTGTTGCTGGAAAATACTTCGCATTGAAGTACTCTAAGAACTGTTCCCAAGTCTGGTTCTTTCCTACACTGCGCTCGATAGAATCCCACCAGTGATGGGCGTTGCCTTTTAGTTGGGCCCTCACTGCAGTCATCCAAAGGTCTGGGTACAGTTGGGACGCCTCTAGTAGCATCTCTGTGTTGGCGATCCAATCGGAGATCTGTTCTGCAGTCTCATTGCCTGTGAAGGTATCTGGTCCCATCTGTCGGAACCATCTGACAGTGCCACCTGTCGGGGTTGGTGGAGGTGCTGGTACTGGTGTCGCGGCAGGTGTCCTCTCTAGTACTATCATCAGACTCTGTCGCAATGTCTCTGTCTGCTGCCACTGTGCTTGTATCATTGCCTGGAAGAACTGAAGCATCTGTGGCTGTCCATCTAGCTGTGGCATCTGGGGTGGATAAGGTGGAGGCGGTGGTAGTGGAATCTCTGGTTGTGCAGTAGGCGTCTCCTCAGATGTCGGCCTCTCAGTCTGCGGCATCGGTGTAGCTCCTGAAGTCTGTCCCTCGCAATGCTGTGTGGGGATCGTCTGGGAAGTCTGTCCCTCAGGTGGTGGTGTAGGATCGCCCTGTGGTGTCTCGTGCCAATGTATCAGCGGGGTCTGTAGTGGTGGTTGCCCTTGGGGTACCTCATCTCCTTGAGTGGTGTGGTCCGGCACTGCGGCACGGGGTGCTCCTCGTCCACTGCGCAAATTCATCTTGCTGCAAGAGAGAGAGCTTCATTAAAAGGAGTACGAGAACAACAAACAGGATGCAGATTATTTAGAAGTAATAAGAAGGGAGTTCAAGGACGATTCAAAAGTGGATGAGACCTAGTAGTTTCTATCCTATCGCAGGCTCGCTGGGCATGTTACCATGCCACAAGCGAAAAAGTCGACCTGCATGGGCCACCACTAAAACCATGTCACGCCCCAGTCCCAAAATATGTGGAACCAGGCCACGTGGCAATAGCCAGCTGACACGTCTCCGAGGATATCCCAATTTAATGGATCCACAAAGAGTGCTACGCTGTCCTATAATACTAACATGTCCAATATCAGTCAATAACAGGTAAACTAATCTCATCCACAATGTAAAGAGTAAGAAACACTAAATAAACTGCTGGTTGATAAATACCAGTCTCAAGATATCATAGTACAACCAGTAATGTCTGGTGGGAACAAACCCACTACTATGACGAAATAAAGTACTGAAATGATATATAAAAGAAATGACTAGGGCATCGGCGGAAAGATAATGATGCACCCAATCTAGGCTGAAGGCCTACCAACTGGTCACGGGAACTCTGACGGCTGCACCTCCAACTCCTCAGCTGAAGCGAATCTCGTCTCCTGTCCTGGGCCGTATGCGGTGGGGTAGTAAGCCTCGTCTAAATCTGGAAAGGTACCAGGTCCTCAGAGGGACGTAACAAGATACAAGAAAACAACATGCTATATATGAATACTGAATAAAATAAATACAATAAGGGTGAGCTAGCCATCTAAGTGAATGCAATGTGAGGTCAACTCTGATGCGTATGAGTAGGCGTAGGCATAGCGTCCATACTCCGAAGAAAATGGCATCTGTACAGTATATCGTCCATATCGCTCCGAAGAACGTGGCATCAGTGTAAAGGGAAAATCATTGGACCCAAAGTTCCTCCGAACTACGGCTCCAATGTGTGTATCCCATACGCCTCTTAGTTGTCCTCCCCGCCCAATGTAGATACGCAAGTCGACTACTCGACGTACATACCATGAATCTATATGCCAAGTCACTAAATTATATCCTGACTACATGCTAGCCGTGATGTAGGATGTACGCAACGATAGCTAGTCGAGTGCGCAAGCCCACGTCCCAATATGAATATGTCCCAGTGAACGTGTAAGGTGTCAGGTCTCAGACAATAACAGAATATCGTCCAATGGGTTGAGTCTTGCTAAGATCTAAGTCCATCTATACTAATCATCGACGTAACCGTCGAATGCACCCGAGACAACTCGGACGCGCACAGTTGTATAAACTACAAACAACAAGAATACAATACAACATATGCATATTTAAGATAAACAGTAATATAGCAAGGTATCTTGCCTGTATCCGGAAGCTGTGAATGCCAGAGGCCTGCTCCTGCGATGTCTCCTGTCTGATCCGATGATCCTGGCACACAATATAATATAGAATTCTACATCAGACACTAAGACCCAATGTACTGACACTACGTTGCTCTTGAGGGTCTGTCTCAAGTTCACGGTTGGTCGAAGACAGCGTTGCATGTGCACGTAGCTACGGTGTACACGCGTTCTGTCATCGATCGCGTGCCTCAAGACATTAGTTCTAATTTGGTTTTTACGGAAATTATATTACGTCTAGTACAAGTTCTGGTCCTTACCTATCCATGTTCAGTACACTTGGTTCGTCCAGGTTTTTATATATGGGTTTACCAATCATTTATAACAATTTCAGTTATGAGGACAATTACTGAATTATTAATTACCATCTATTAGTCATCAAAGCATTATGATTAATCCTTCACATAACCAAAATTTGGGTTTTCAATTGTTAACTCGTATCCATGCAATGATACGACACAACGGCATAATGAGGTTAACCAATGATCGATGCTTATTACCTGGTCGGGTCGAGTGAGGTCTGGCTCGTCCGCGGCTATTGCTCCGGCTTGTAAGGGCTCCGTCCGGCGACAACTAGCAAGGCAGCAGCGGTGGCGACAGCAGCAGGCGCGGCAGCGGCAGCAGCGCGCGGGGTCGGGTTGGCTCCGCGGCGGCTCGTCGCTCAGCGTGCGGCTGTGTCGGCTGAAGGGACAGCGGGTCGGTGATGGCAGCGGGTCGGTGAATGCAGCGGTCAGCGGTGACAGCGGCCGGCTGAATGCAGCGGGTCGGTGAATGCAGCGGTCAGCGGTGACAGCGGGTCGGGGGAATATGTGGCGCCGGTGATGGTGATGGGTCGGTGATGACGATGGTTGGCGTAAGGGAGAGGGGAGTATGCGGCTAGGTTTTGGGTTTAAGAGGGATTGTTTAGTTTAGGGTTTACATGGAGGAAGTTGAGTACTTATATAGGGAATGACATTCGGGCTTGGTCTTGGGGTTGGGCCGGCCAGGGTCCAAGGGTCTGGTTTGGTCAGGCCTAGTTGGAGTGAATTTGATCTCGAGTTTAATTAATTTAATAATTGCAAGGTGCTCTCTAAGGAATATGGCGTAGCTAAGTTGAGACGCAACAACGAGCATTTATTTCTGCACAAAAATCCTAATTAAATTCTATTATCTCCATTCTCTAGTTTATTATTATTATTAATATTTAAATAAATCCCTAAATTGGTTGAGGGGGTTTACACAACCCATCACAGAAGATGTAAAATGCTACAAAAGTCACTAAGATTTGGGATATCCAAATTTTTTAAATTTTCTCCCTCATCATGTCCAAACATAATAACCTAATAAAATTTAAGTTGAATATATAATAGCTCAGTAAACAAAAAGAAAACTGTATAATATAATTGTACCAAAAATATAAATTTCATACACTGTGCAAAGAAGTCAGCAAACATAAAAAAACAAGGCGCTTGATAAAGGCACTGCAAAAATGACTCGGGGCAGCCCAAATTTTTACCATTGATAATTACAAGTTTGCCACTCCCAAAAATTACTCACCGGGCTGCCCACTTCCAATTGATTTTTTTTATAATCAGAACTGTCAAAATTTTTACAATTCTAAAAATATATGTTAATTTTTTAGGACTGTCAAAATTTTGACAGTCCAGAAGGGAGGGCTACGCGAGGTGATACGAGGACGGGGCTGCGTGGAGGCCAGAAGGGGGGACGAGACGGAGGAGCGGGAGGGGGAGGAGGAGGAGGAGGCGGTGGCAGCGACGGGAGGCGTGGGAGGAGGCGGCGGCGGAGACGCGCAAGGTGGAGGACGGGACCGCTGCTGCGCACGGGGGCGGCAGTGATCGGTGGAGACGGTGACGAGCGGTGGAGGACGGGACCGCTGTTGTGCACGGGGACGACGGAGAGCGGTGGGGGCAGCGACAAGCGGTGGAGGAGCGGAAGGAGGAGCAGGAGGAGGGAGGTGAAGAGGATGGACAATCCTAGTAAAATTTGTACTAGCCTGAGTAAACTTTCTTCATAACTGGAATAACACCAATACTGAACTAGCCTCGAGTCATTTTTGTAGTGCCTTTATCGAAGCCAAAAACAAATATAGCAAGTTCTTGGCAATGTTCTAAGCAGAGGCACGTTAACCCTACGCCGAGGGGGAGAGGCCGCTCCCCCTGAATTGTTGGTTTATATATATATATATATATATATATATATATATATATATATAAACATTCGGGTAATATATATTTAACCTTGTTTTGTTTATATATATGTAACAATGCAATGGCTAATTTGGTTAAGTAATGATGTTTTTTTTATTCTGGAGATCATTCAAATAAGACTAGCTACGATTATTATTATTATTATTATTATTATTTTTAATATGAATTGTATGCAATGCTCCTCTTAAATTTATAAAAAAAAAATTCAAGAAAAAAAAATTCCCCCCATTGATTCCAGGATAGTACAATCCACCTATAAATGTGCTGTGAATAAAAACAGTTGCTGTGAATAAAAACAGTAACTATTCTCCGAGACGAGCATCCGTAATGAATCAATACCTGCAAACCAAATACAGTGGTTGACTTAAGCAGAAAATAAAAATTATACAATTCAAGACAATGATGCAAGAATTAAGTAAAAAAATCTAACCAATAAAAATCACCAGGAGAGAGAATCACTACTAAGTAAAATTACAAGGCTTTAAAGAATCGCTACAACTTCGTAACCCCTAACTACTAGAGAAAATACACAAAGAGAACACAAATTTTTTTTTTTTTCTAGATACTACATCCAAAGAAGATATCAGATTAAACCCAATTTCCCTTTCCTTCAATCTCTCTATTTCTTCTCTCTTTCTTTTCACTCAGCTTATTGGTGGCTATCCAACATTTTTTCCATGAACACAATTAATCCTCTATACAAAAAATCTTAGGTCCTTTTATATAACATGTCATGCATCCAATACATGTTATGTATCCATACATAGAAATCCAAAACTATGTAGATATGACATACGTTTTCATATTTGGAACTCATTGACTAGTACTTTAAATTGTCCTAGAATTACTATACAAAGACGATCATCTTTATCAAAATGATCAAAATACTGTTAAAACGGTTTAAAATAATCATAATATTGGGGGTATTTTGTAAACATACTTCAAAAATAACCACTCTTAGGCTAATATAGCTGTTGGATGGATAATTTACCAAAATATCCCTCCAACGTTATAAATAACAATTTTATATAGGGAGAATATTCTTGTAATTTATCATATACCCGCGGGGGATGGAGGGACCGGGTTATAACCGGGTCCTAATTGGTCACCGACCGGACCGGTTCGACCGAATTTCATGGGCAGCCCCGGTTCGATTCGGATTTGGAAGCGGGTCGGGTCTGACTATCGGACCGCAAACGCAGTCCCAGCTAGAATCCAGGTTCTCTGTGAGACGGGTCGGATCGGGTCGGTCCAGACCGGGTTTGACCGAACCGGACCAGGGCCGGGTTGCAGGTTTCCGGGTCCAATTAGCGCCTTGAGGATTACTATTACGTACAATCCTAATTAAAAAAAAAAAAAGGACAAGGAGAAGAGAGATGAGTACGAGCAAAGACGTAATTTTATTATTGCATGCCTGCAGACAACAGCGGAACAGGAAACTTAACAATCAGGTGTTATTACCACACAAACAAACAACTGGAAATAGAAGCATGAAAAAAAAAACAGAGAAAACGAGTACTGCAATTCAGCCTCACAAGTGTTACCATGCATGGTACTGTAGAGATCGATGGAGCATGCACCAACCGAAGCAAATGACCTAAAATTACAAATGAAATTCATACTTCTCGTAGCGCATATCGCAGTCTAAATAGCTAGTTGCAAGCCGCGCTCCGATAGCGTTCGGGCACACGGTTCTGAACGCCTCTGCGGTATCGTCGAGACAAGACTGGCAGTTGAAAGGGTTAATATTGCATACAGCTTTGCCGACCACTTCCCCTTCCTGCGTTGCGTACGTACGATGGTTCAAGTCTTTTGATGTCTCCGTTTCCAGCCTGCGCACTACGTCGCCTACGTTCGCGACGAAGTCAGGGTCAGCGGATGTAAAGGCGTTGCATATAACCTCGACACTGCAATCTATAACTCGCCACCATGAACAGCTCATCGTGACCAGAAACAGCAGTACTGCCACAATAACCCTTCTCATCTCTCTCTCTCTCTCTCTCTCTCTCTCTCTCTCTCTCTTTGTCAGGCTTTTGAAGGACAGCACGAGTATAAATAGTAGACTTCTCATGGAATAATAACCCCTTCAAATTGTCCATCCAACTCATTCCTGCAGCCGACGTAACAATTAATGTGCCAAGGACATGAAGTGATAAATTTTAATTTAACATTAGGTCTTGTTTTGTTCACTGGTTTAGAAAACCGACCTTTTGTTTAGCAGCCACAAATTAAAAAAAAAATATATATGAGAAAAGAATTGTTCCACTCAAAATTTATGGAAATGATTTTTTTCTTCCTCTATATTCAGCATTTATTACAAAAAAAATTATGACAAAAACAGCCATGTGTTACTGTCTATTTTATCAATTAATTCCTTGTATTCTAGGTCTCTTTTATGGGAATATTTTTGGAACATCGTTATTTTTTTCTTTTCTTTCCTGCAACAACCAAACCCTAGAATGAAAATCAAATGGCCTCCTATATGGTTTTCTTGTTTTACCAAACACAGAAAAAAAAAAAAAATTTGACATGAATCTTCCTTTCTCATTCCCATGAGAAATATAAGAGAATTCATTTCCTTCCCGTGAACCAAACTAGACCTTAGAGTAATGCTATTCATCCCTTCAATCTGTCCCTCGAAACCATTCCTTCTTATGTGGCAGCTGACATGACATGTTAAATAAAATTACGAGACATCTAGCATGGAAGTTGACATAGCAAATTTTAATCCAAAAGATTAATCACCCCCTTTTTAATGTTAATATTAATACTAATGTTAATGCTAATTTAAAATTTAAATTTAAATTTTAAAATTTGTCATACCAGCTGTTACCTTAACTGTCACGTCAGCTACCACATAAGAATAAATGGTTTGAAGACACACTTAAGATAGATGAATAATATTATTCTTAAAATTAACATAAAAACTAATATTAATATTAATATTAAGGCTAAATTATACTTTGATACCCTCAACAATTTAAGTTTTTTGATGTAACTGTCTTGGACAAACAGAATGGTTATATATATATATATATATATATATATATATATTTCATTATTGACCCAAGAGGCAAAGCTGGTTTCTTTGTACCAAATGAAGAACAAACAATAGCAACCTTTACATGGGATACATGCATGGCAAGAAAATGCTGCCGACAAAATTAGCAGGACATGCTCGTTTTTTCAAGATACGACCGGACCTCTTTATTGTCGCACGAAAACTCTTCTATATATTTGTACAAAACCAATCTTAAAGAAGGAAAAATAATTAAGAATTCATTCCGGAAGAGATTTGGTATATCCGAGGGCCAAATGCCAATAATAAAAAAAACTGACTAGCCAAAAGGATTTTCTTAAAAATATTTACCATCTAGAAAGAGAAAAAAAAATCAGTCGTTTTGGTTTCGTCACAATTAAATTAAAGTTGGGATAAATTTTCACTTCCTTTTTTTCTTTCTTGAATTATTTTGATGCTTTCCATTGAAGTAGTCAAGTGAATGTTGGGATCGGACACGTCCTGCAAGCGCTCTGATTCCGTGTCTGAGATTAATCGTAGCAAAATTTTTAGGCCAATCCACCTGAGAGATAACCAATTCCTGTCTAAGAACACCAAGCACAGATAAAGACAAGTATATGACAGTTACTACATCACCTGGACAAATTTTAATCTTTATAACTCAAGTGAAATTATAAGATTGACAAACAAATGTTGAACCCTTTGTCCTAGGTTCAACCCTCCTCACCACACTCAAGAAGAAAAGAAAGACATTACAATTGAAATCACTCATCAAACCGTACCAATTTTTCTAACCGAAGTTGATGACTCATCGATTTGACCCCTCCTTCCTTCTGCCTTGGAAGACGAAAAATTCTAAGAACAAAGCACGAACTTTCTCTTAAGTTGACGAGCAACCTGAATCTCAACTTTGTGCTATCTCTTTGTGCCTCCATTATCACCCATATAAATAGGATGAGAAACCCTAATTTTAGGTCATGGAAACTCCTAAATAGGAAAACTCATTATCTAAAATCGCAATCACCAATTATGAACGCCCAAGTATGGTGAAATTAAATATTTCATACAAATTTAAAATCTAATCAAATCTTACATTTAATGTAGATTTTTAAATTATATCAAATCAAATCTTTGACCATATTTGGGCTCTAAAATTTGCTCTTACCAAATCCAGACTGGACTCCAATAATCTTCCCCTCCAGTCAGATGAGAGGGTGTTGACACCATGGCTCCTCAACTCGACTCCATGCCTGTCGCACCGCGACAGAGTTCCTGCTCCCCATGCTATCGATCTTTGATCATCCGAGTTGCTTTGCATCTTCCTTTGTCTTCAGCTCCTTGACCGTCACGTCGACACTAGTTTCCATGCGTATTACCTCCTGCACTACAAAAATTCTACCGACATCAATAACATAACAAAGACCGAAGTCCCTTATGACTATCCTTACCTTGAGCCTTGGCTGTCTGTCCCCGACTTTCGTCTTTCACATGAACGTACTACCGTTCCGACGATCTTCTTCACCATTAGTTGGCCCAACCAAGTGGATAGTGCGGTTCCCTCGAGACTCGAATTCATGAACCTGCCCACCTTCGTGTCCGACACTGAAGCTCTCCCGTACACGTACATCCTTGAGCAGAACATCATGCACTGTGTATATCGTCGATGAACCACAGCTTCTCTGAAGCTTTGTGAATGGAGATGCACCCGCCTCTGATTGATTTTGCTGTACACCTTGATCTCCTTCCTGACTTCGAATTGCTGAAATCGATGTCACTCCGTGAAATTTTGGCATACAACCCGATGCCAAAACTGGATCCGTGGTACAACCCCCACCTGGAGACCGACTAGCTATCATGGGACCGACAGACTGACCCTCAATCTTTGACCCATCATTATTCATCACTTTTTTTTTCGACGAACAGAATCCTCCGTAATTCTCAAAGTATCTCGAAGACCCTCCTCAGATAGTTTTCGACGATCCACCTCCTGTCGAATACCCCTCGAGCCTCCATCTGATGTCTGTAGCCTGCCTGTATAGCTCAGCGGCTTGAGCCTATATATGTCACAACATAAATCTCCTCAAGCCAGCTGTTGTGAACCCTTCGTAACCATCCAATCTTTATTCCTAAATAAACTGTGAAAGCCATCATCCTCCAGCCTCCCCACCGAAACCAAGTTATAGTGCAAACTTGGTAGATGTTGCATGTAATGTCCCACAACCGCACGGTACATTACGCTGAGTCGGATTAAAATGAGACAAATGTTTGGTTGCATTTCAATTAGTTGGATTTGGGAGCAGATATTGATTAGGGTTGGTTTCTTGTCCATATCGTGTGTGGAGTTTGATGGAATCAGTGTGTTCGTTCGAAATAAGTACAGAGGTAGTGGATTAGAGTGATAATATCGTATTCCTTAGTCCGATCAGGTCGGATGATTTGGAGAGCACGGCCTTCTCTCACGGTCATACCAATTGAGAAGATTGTGCGTCATGTCGGACCACGGATTCAAGGAATCGGCCGTATCAGCAAGGCAGAGGGCTTAGCAGATTCAGACTTTGTGAGTGGGCTCTGGCCCTTCTCTTCTACTCTTTCATGCCTAAAAATTAGAACACACGTAATATCTTATACACTTAGACTGGAACATGGAAAACACCGTACTGTGGCTTGCATAGAGTGTGCGCCGTTTGGATGAATATAGATTGTGGCTTTGAGTTAAACTTTACGATTCGAACAACGAGAACACATTAGCGAGCGAGCGTGCATTGCACACGAGTATCTAGTTGGAACGCTTTGTCAAACGAAGCGTGCAGTTGTGGTTCAAAATCGGGCAACTGCCTATAGGGTTTGGTTGAGTTAGAACATGGAGCTTGGAACATGAGATTTAGAACTTATCTAAGGGCATGGTGCCATGGAATACGTAATGATGTGGCATTGTGACTTGTGTGCGGCCTTGGGCCTTTGTGTTGGGACCTTGGGTCATCAGGAGAAACATGGAAAGAGATTGGATCACTGATGAGATTGTGGATTAGAACATGTAGTTAGCTCGTTGTATGGTCACATACTTTGATATCATGTGCACAAGTTTTGGTTCATTAAGTGGGATAGCCACAAGGCATGGGAAGGAATATTGGGTATCGAGGCATCTACTGAGGTGTTACAACCTTCGGAGTGATGAGGCATCGTATACCACGTACATAAGGCATTGCGGGATCTTTAATTGAGGTATTGCAACCAATAGGCTGAAAGGGGGCGCCCTAGATGCAGTGTATCATCCACTATAGTTGGCATGTGTGTCTCCAGTGACCACTTTCATATAGATTAGTGCATCGGTTTAGAGAGTATCTTGGTTGGTTGTTGTAGGCGAGGATGGCATAGTTGGTTTTGTACATGGTTGTTTATGTTGGATTTATTGGACTTGAGTTGGTGTTTATCGTTGGTTTCACTAGGCGTGTTATGTTGTAACACACTTGTATCTCACGTGATTTGAGTATAACATGCTGCATGTTTAGTACCTTTGTGATAGAATATAACATGCTATTGTATTTATTGTTTACAGGAACATGCTTTATTGCTTTCAGGAACATGATTTACTGCTTTCAAATGCATGCCTTGCTATGAAATCGATCTAGGTTTAAACAAGCAAGATCACCTTGTAATAATTTATATGCTTCACATATTTACTTAATGTTGGTTTAGACGAGTAGGTTACCCCACTCACCATTACGACTGTGTACTGAGTCACGTTTGTGGATATTATATTCAGGTACGCAGGAGTAGTGGTGTCACGCCCCAGTCCCAGAAATACGTAGGACTAGGACACGTAAGCATGCCAGCCGCATGGATATGGCAACTCCAATATATGGAAACCAATCCATACGTACGCTGTAATATGAATGTAAAATCCACAAGTGGTATAGAATGTAATACAAGTCACAGGTTATAATCTAAATCTCATCCACCAAAATCATATAGAAATAAATAACCAGTATCTATGAATCTAGATCTCAACAAGAAGTATCTAAGGATGATAGTTGGGTGGAAACAAATCCACTACCAACTCAAATGGAAAAAAGTAAATACAATATAGATACAACTCACTCAAACAATAAGTACCAGCTACCAATCACGGCTCGAAGAGAAGACATCCACGAAGCATCTATATCCTTCCAAATCTGTGCTCCTGCAAACACTCAAGAACAGGTACACCTGGCAGCGGACCAGGTCCTCAGAGGGACATAACAAGTATACTTAAACACATGCCAATAAAGTACTGAAATAAATATCCAGAGGGGTCGCCTAACCGTCTAAAGTGAATGCAGTTAAGAACAACTTTCCCCACAAGTGAGCTATCTGGCTGAAAACTGGGATTTGGCATGGTTCTCTTTTGAAGAGCCAGGGGCCCAAAGGCACGTCGTCTTTTGAACGGCGGAGGCCCGCCAATGTATATATATGGGTCATCACCACCCGTATCTCCAGCGGAGAATCCGGGCGTCACAGAAAAAGTGCAAAGGAGCTCAAATGCGGTACTTGTTGTTCTCCCCACCCCATGCTCTAAGCATGTCACATCCATGACACGATTTGGTCCATAGCCTATTCTTAGTACCCTAGCCCAATCCTGCAACCAAACAAGTACAAGGATGGGACCACCGTACTATAATAAGCTATGTCCCTGGACCTCTAATAACTGCAAAGTCTACTAGCATGCAAAGTTTCTAACAGCAGTTATCCCTAACGCACGGCCCACACGTACCGATGATCAGTCAATACATGCGTCCGTGATCTATATGAGACTCACAACTCGTGTAAAAATATGTGTCACGGCCAAATGAACCTAATGATACTATATGATAATGGGGTAGTCTCATGTACAGGGTCAATGCAATACATAAGTAAAAACATATCGCGACGTCACCGTCGCGAGCATTTTATATAACAATTAAAATATATGAACTAAGGGCAGAAAATAAAGATGCATGCAACATATGGAATATAAATAACAGTACAATGGCAAGGTATACTTGCCTGGCAAGAACTGCAAAATGTCATGTCCAGATGTCCAATACACAGGACCAGAAGCTATGGCCACAGAACAAATGTCTCCGGATGCTGAAATAAATATCACCAACGTTTCCGGAATGAGCAAAATAGCTAAAAAGCACATCCCTTTCGTCCAATTTGGACACAGGGGCAAAACGGTAATTTCGGGCAAAAGTGGGGTCCATGTGTGGCCCACTTTGCACCGAAAAGCGTGCCGAGGGTAACAGTCTCTAAATGGGACAAACTATGGGTCAAACAACTCTAGATGTCAATACGAACTCAATGGTATGTCCAAATTTGGATTCCGATGAGCCGAACAAAATTTGGTCCAAAAAGTCAACTGTGGGGCCCGCCAATTGGCGATCTGGTCAACCGTCTCAGAAATGCGTAAAAATTGGGTCACAGGACCAGCGCGTTACCACGAGTCCAGTGGAGCAAGTTTCGTCGCAATCTGACAAGCGTGCACAAAATACTCGCGAGTTCCACAAAAGTGGCGACACCGGATGTGTTCGCGGATACGGCCTGATTCCGGCGCGCACACGCGTCCGAATCAGTCCCCACGAATTTTCACGTGTCCCGTTATGCTGTGTGCACCATTTGGTACACTTGGCACACGGCGGGGCGGTCCCGTTTGGCGGGGCGCGCTCCGATCTCCAACTTTTGGAAAACCGGAAAAAGTGGGTGCGCACAATTTTGTGACGAATATAACTATGTCCACAGCAACTATTAGCCTAGGGTTATTATACAGAAAATAAACTAGGTCATGTAATCTACAGGTATCAAAAAGAATCACCGAATTCGGATCTCTGTGGTGGGAGATACGAACTCGGCAATACGGGTGGTCATTCTGGAATTCTGCGATTGCAGAATTCTGTCTGTCCGTCCATTTTGGACGCTGATTTACACCTAGGGGCGCACATTTTTCGAGGTTAACTACAAAACAAATACTGGAGAGGGTTGAGGGAAGATCATACCTATGAAAACGGAACAGCGTTTGGATGAGTGAGTCAACGGGAAAATACGCCGGAGCGAAGGTGCCTCGAGTGGGAGACTGCAGTTCGCGATGTCGACGTCGACGGGATGATTGGATGGCTTGGGGAGGCTTCTCTGGCTGTGGTGACGGCTCTAGATGGGAAGAGGAAGTCTGGAGTTTTAGGTTAGGGTTTTAGAGCTAATATATATATATATATTTATATATAATTTTGGAGAGAGAGGGTGATAGCGGATTGGGTTTCCGCGGGTTGTAGGTGAAAAGGGCTGAAGGGAAGGCTCACGCATTTTCAGAAAGTCAAAGGGGGCGGGCTCCAGTGCGTTGTAATGCTGCAGCAAGGTTCCGAACCTATGTCTAAGTAGTAACTATTATTATATTCATATACTTATTATATTAGTATTATTATTATATATTTATTTAATTTTTCTTTTCTTTTCCTTTCTTTCTTTATAAATATATATACATATATATATATATATATTTGTATATATATATATATATATATATATATACTCATGAGAAAATTTATAGAATAGGGTATTGCACATCGTTAGGCTAGCAACTGCTCAAGGGGTCTCCTACATGGAATAAATTCCGAAAAATTCCTGAAGGTCCCACAAGTCATCTAAGTGTCCGAACACCTAACATAAAAATTATTAAAAATCTATTACTCCTATTTGGACCTAATTACTATAATTTAATTAATAATTAATAAATAAAAAGGTATTTACGATTTTCTAGGAAGGGGGTTTTACATTCTACCCAACTTATAAAAATTTCGTCATCGAAATTAAAATTAAGTCACGATAGAATGCAATGATGGTGTAAGATTTGCATTGTTTAAAATGCAAGGCTAGGTTTAAAGGGGTGGACGATGTTGCACGTTGCACATTGCACATCCCGAAAAAAAATCATGGAAAAAATCCATATGAGCGAAGAATATGTTTCTTCATGTGTCATGTCCAATGGTGTGGACACATAAATGCTCCTTTGCATAAAAGCGTCCAACAATTGGAAAATTGCACAAAGATGAGAATTGGATGATAGGCATGTCTAGGATAAGGGTGTAGAATTTGTAGGAAGGCAGTGGCTAGTGTAGTGCTCCAATTATCGGAGCACGGTAAGGCGTGTCAAGTGATATCATGTTGTAAACTAAATAAAAAAAATATCGTGTTCTATTTCTAAGTGGATTCGTGCTAGCCTCAGTCTCACTATCTAAGCTGAGTAGGTCAAATTCTTAGGTGAGGGGGTTTCACAATTCAGCCAACTTAAGACAATGTCGTCCTCAAAATTAAAATAAGGCAGAATCGGTTAATCATTTATGTACATAAGGCAAGTCAGTCGCCATCTTCTTGCGATAACTAAAATCCTAATCGTATCCATTGCAATCACTTCTAGGTTAAGATGACCACTGCTCCAATCAAAGTTTAACCTATGGTTATCTCTTCTCCCCTTGTTTCAAATTATCCATATCCACATAATATCTCCAAGATTTACATACGCATATAACTTTTACCTCACGATCTCTAACTATCATAATCTCCTTTAGAAGTGGTTTGAGTCCAATATATACCCATTTTCACTTATAAAATTTTGTATGCCTCAACTCTTTAAATTCCATTCACATCCTTACTATTTCAAATAGGTCGTCCAACCAAAATTTTAATTCTTAATTCAATTCACCAAATTGAAAAATAATTTAAATGCAGTCCACCAATATTCAAGTCTGAAATTCTATATTTATCCTCTAAATTCAAATTGGTGATTCTACCTTCATTGTTCAAAAACTTAACTCATGCACTTAAGGTATAAATATTGGGTCCTCAATATCAATTCATTGATCCTCATCATCTTAGTCATCCTTCTAAATTTCTCAAAATTACAATGGCTTGAACCTCTCCCAAACTAATCTTACTCGATCATAATCTAAAAGTAATTCCTCCCGAGTTGACAATGCACTACTACCCAACTTAGAATTTTCACCTATCACCTAAGGCTATATACCTTAAGAAAATATCCCTTAATTTATTTACTCATGTCGTTCAATCCTCGAAACTTCAACGCCGATCATATCACATATGATATGTCCTAAATTGCGAAAGAATAATCCTCAAGTATGTGATCGGCCTATGGGGTATATCTAGTACTCTCTGTGTATCAAACTTTATACCCAGCACGAGGTTTCGTCTTTCCGAAATAGGGGAAGACGAAGATCAATAATAAAGAGTTCAAGGGCAGCGTAGTAGAATAGAAGTATTGGGATCAAGGCGTTTAAAGAATTCAATTGGGAATTGTCAAAGCAGTTGTGGATTGAAATCCTATTTTGGTAGTTTCTGTTCACATGCTCGTATTAGTACGGTCATGTAACCGATATGATATGTCAGACATGTCTAGGGCAAGTATATTCGTCTACTAATCACTACATATCTCAATCCACGTAAAGTAGCGTTACGAAGGGCGAACCAAGCGCACTAAGGCTAGCTAGACCTTAATACACTGGTTCTGAAATGTATTAGTGTAGTACTCCAATAATACATGTCATGAACAAGCTCGATAAAGAATAAGCTTGCAAAACTAGGCTATAATAGCAGCATAAATCAAGGTAGTACAGCAAATATGAATACGCTAGATTATGATGAAAGAAGGTTCATAACAATTCAAGTTCACAAAAACAAAAGCAAAATAAGCAATAATAATGAAAGACTACACAATTTCTACAGTTGTCATATTAATTCCTTGTCTAAGTCGATAGTCGACAAAGTAGGGGTATGAGCCTCTAAGTTCTATAGTCTGGATAAACACTATCATCTTATGTTAGCATACAATTACTGCCATTCAGTTACACTTCATCAATGGATCACAAGAGCTATATGATACTAGGTGGTGAGGTATACTACCCAACTTATAAGGATTAACTAATACGGTGACAGTCTTAAGAGGGTCCTACACAATAATCTTGCACATGTAAATAAAACAGAAACTCTCTATTAGGGTATATGAGGAAAAATCTTGGTATTGATTAGGGTATCCTTTTGCATTATATTGGTAAGGGTCACCTTAAGTCTTAATCATAGCACTTACAAGCAAGTGTCAATGGTAAGGATAGAAGAGTTACTAGCTGTTAAAGGGGAAAGGTCTAACGTATATCGAGGTGAGGGTACAAATTACATGATTTAAAAGCTAAGGGTTAACCATTGGTCACAATCTACAAAACAACTTAAACTTATCAAGTTCTAACTACCAAGCATAAAATTTCACACTCAAGGCTACAACTATAAGCCTAGCAAACTATGAGCCCTTAACAAAGAATAAAATTACTTGGCCTACTATCCGAAGTGTCAGATGGCACGAGTTGAAAGATGAAGAGAAAAAACGTAATTAGCCATCGCAAAATAGCGAGCGCTATGGTCGCAAGAAAATAATATATAAAATAAAGATAGAGGGCTCTAGATAGCATCATGGTTCTCTAAGGGGAGTGGGGTGTTAGTTGCTATGTTCGGGGTATGATCAAGGGAAAAGTGTTGATTACATCCTCTAGGCTTCCTAGGGTGCTGTCTACTAATAACAAGATAATAACATAAGTTTATAGTTCCAATATCATCTAACTATGAAGGTTAGGTTCAGTCCAAACATTAAGTTTTGTTTTCTATGGGTTACTCAATGCTAGGGGCAAACATTATGGTAACCTTCTAACTAACTCTAGTAGTGTCTATACTACTCTCAAGTCCTCATAATACATCCGGCTAGTGGTAAACCAATTCTAAAGGTAAGGAATTCTAGGGTTTACTAGATATTCTAAACTTAGTGGTGTCTCTATATTCTCGTTGTATTCTAAATAGGTGTGCTACTCTAATCATCATCCTAATAACAGGGGTTCCTATATTCTAGCAGAAGTCTATACTCAAAGAACTATTAAGGAAGTACAGGAATCAAGCAGGATGCAATTGTTCAAATAGAACAGATAGGAGGAAGATGAATCATAGTCAATTGTGGATGAGATCCTATACTCTAGTCCTAGGTGCAGGCTTGTTCGGTACAGTAACGTAACCGAGACAATATGTCACCACCCCATTTCCAGAGCCGGGTATTTTTTTTATTTTTAATTTAGTTAATTGTGGATTATTTATATTTAATTGTATTTATATTTAATTAGTGATTGCATTATTTTTTATTATTTTTATTTTGATTGTTTTAGGATTTTGGCTAGCCTGGACCCATGTCAGACCCTAGTGGACCCATGTCCGACCCAGCCCATACCCTTGTGAGAATTATTTTGGGGCTTAGAATATTTATTTTATTTTTAGGAGGTTAGTTGGAGAGATTTGGAACTAGTTTGAGTGCATTTGGAGCCCCGAAACCCAAAACCGAGTTACGGGAGGACATTTTGGTCATTTGGACTTAGTGGAACCCTTTATTAAGTGACCGGCCCTATTTTTCCCCCCCCCCACACCCGTGAACTAGCAGCTCTTCTTCCCTCTCTTCATTCCACTCTTCTTCTTCTTCTTCTTCTTCTTCTTCTCCACTCATTTTTCTTCTTCCTTTCTCCTTCCTACTTCAAGTAAGTTCACTTTTCTTCCTTCTTTCTTCCATTCCTTCTTCTTTATGTAACCCTAACCCTAGATCTTTCCTCAACCTAGGTGGGTAGAGCCTAGATTTGGTGTTGGAGCTTGGATTTGAGGCTTGGAGCTTGTAGGAGGTGAATTTGGAGAGATTTGGAGATTTTGGCTTGGGATTCCAACTCCCAAGAGGTAAAACCTAACTTTTCCCTTCCTAATTATTTTTGTGTAGTGTAATTAGTGTTGTAGAACCCTCCTAGACCCTAACCCTACCCGTAGGAGGAAGTTGGAACTAGTTTGGGTGAGTTTAGAGACTTTGACATTAGGTTTTGTGTCGAATTCGGGTGGAATCCGAATTTGGCCCAATTTTGGGTGATGCCCTAGGTTAGATGGACCTAGGTAGACGTTGTCGGGTGTCTAGAGGGTGAGTGCGTGTCTCCGTTCGGACACGGGAAGCCGTGTCGCGGAGAAACGGGCGTTTCGGGCGAAATTGGGGCTTTTCGTCGTCGCCGATTCTAAGTGCGTGTGCGTTTCCGCCACGGGCCTAGAATCGACGTGGGAGCATATTTTCTAGGATCTAGACATCGTGTAGAGCGCGTGGGTAAATTTTGGGCCGATTCCGAGTTCGTTTGGTGTGCGTTTCAGGAGGTTTTCCGAGCCGCGCACCACGTGTTCGTCGAAATGATCGAACGGCCATTTCGACTAGGTTTCCTCGTTTCGGCTTTGTGCGCGCGTTGGGTTAGTATCGGAGAGTGTGTGCTAGAGTTTTCGGGCTATATTATATATATTTTAGGGTATTGGTGAGTGTCGGGGTCGTTGGGCGTGAGTAGGGCGTGTGGTTTGAGTGTTGTGTGCGTAGTTGTGTTTGTTTTGATATGTGTCTATGTATATATATATTTATATATATGTATGTGTGTGTATTTATATTTATGTACTTGTATATGTATATGTCTATGTGTAGATATATATATATGTATATGTGTAAGTGTGCTTGTGTGTGTATATGTGTATATATGTATATAGGTGTATGTATGTATATATAGTTGAGAGTGTGTGTAGATATATATATATATAGTTGAGAGTGTGTGTAGATATATATATATTAAGTGTATATATATGTAGCTATGTATATATATATTTATGTGTGTGTGTGTATTAGTGTGTGAGTGTGTGTATTAGTGTGTTTGTGAGTGTGTAGGTGTGTGTATTAGTGTGTGTTTAAGTGTGTGTGTGTGTTAGGATATAGATATTAGTTTGTGTATATATATATATCTAGTGGTATATATATATAGATATATAGAGTTATATTATGTATATAGGTGTGTGGTGTATAGGCAGCGAGGGGGGTGGCCAGTGCAGCGCAGCGCAGCGGGGGGAAACTGAACTGCAGCAGCAGCAGTTCAGCTGCAACAGCAGCAGCTAGCTGCTGCTAGGAGAGCAGCAGCAGCAGCTCCAGAAGGAGCAGCAGCAGCAGCACATGTAGGAGCACCTGCAGCAGCAGCAGTGCCAAGAGGAGCAGCAGCAGCGCAGCAATAACAGCGTGCAGCAGCAGCATTTTGAGCAGGGAGCAGTAGCAGTAGAGTACTAGTGAGGGTTAGGAATAGGTAGAGTGCTAGATAGATGTATCTATCAATAGGTTGATAGTTAGATAGATAATATAATAGATAGATGGTTAGGTAATTAGTTAGATAGTTAGATAAGTAGATAGCTAGTTAGTATTATAGATTATATACATAGATAGTTAGATATATCTATGGATTGATAGATAGTTAGAATTAATAGATAGATAGTTAGTTTATTAGATAGATAGCTAAGTAGTTAAATAGATTAGAGAGATAGATAGGTAGTTGGATAAATAGGTAAGATAAGTTATGGATAATTAGATAGATAGATAGATAGATATTGATAGATAGATAGCTAGGTATTTAGATAGGTAGATAGATACTAGATAGGTAGATAACTAGATTCTTAGATATACCTATCTAAGAGATATAAATATCTATATGCCTAAGTTATATACATATATAGGTGTATAGGTAAGATAATGGGTAATCGGATAAATGTGTGTGGATATCTATATACATAGGTATATACATACTTAGATATATATAAATATGGTAGATATCTATATTACCTAGCCTAGATTAATATCTAGGTATGTAATTAATAGCTAGGTAGCTAGTTAGAGGGTTTGAGAGCGGTATCTCAATACCTTGAGATACCAAGGTATTTCAATACCTTAAGATAACCAAGGTATTGGGTTTCGAGCGGGGTTTTTGAGCAATAGCCTAGGAATAGTATTGGAGTGATTTTTATAGGTATATGTGTATATATTTACGCGTGCTAGCATAGGTTTTAGCGGGTTTAGGCGGGGTGCGTAGCCTAGGTTGAGGTATCGGATACCGAGGGTATCCCGGTATCTCAAGGAGGCGAGTTTGAGAGTTTTCTAGCTTAATGAGCTCGGTTTGACCTAGAATTTCAGGAGCACCCTAGTTTGACCCAGACTTGACCGTAGTTGACTCGGTTGACCGCCAAAGTCAACTTTTGACCTAGTTTTGACCTAGAGTTGACTTTTTGGACCCAGAGTTGACTTTTTGACCCAGATTTCACCGGTTTGACCCGTTTGACCTAGAACGACCCTAGAAGCCTATTTTTAGTTATTTTATGTCTGTTTAACTCTTTAGAACCCTGTTTAACCTTGCTTTTCGTATTAGGTCCTTGCGACACCGGTTCGGATCGCCAGTTGCTCAGGACGTCAGGCGAGTACATTCTCTGATAGTTTTCATTATCTGATATTTATTATGATTCAGCTTCTAGTATAGTATCATCTGATTATTCTGGCACCACACGGAACACTGACTGGTATTTCTGGATTCATTTACTTGCGACACGTACATTTCATGTTTCTGGCCTCTATTCTGGAATCACTACTGGCATCACCTACAGGCATCACCTACAGGCATCATTCATGTTCAGGCTGGACTCATCTTGATTTGCGTGTCGGGTCTTGGATCCACTTGTATTAGTCGGGGCGGGGAAATACTCGAGTAGACATGTAAATATTCCTATCTGGCATCATCAGGAATCACTCCCTCTGGTCTAATCTGGAATGATAGCAGCCGTGCACCCAGTGCGCGGTGAGCCGTACTTACCCCTAGCCGTTTACATGTCGAAACAAGTATTTCAAAGACACCGAGTTCATTCTTTATAGTCTGGACTCTCATGCATTTCTTGACTTGTCTCACTTACATGTTTCTGGACTTGACTCACTACATGTTTTTCATGCTGGACTCACTACACGTTCATGTGCACGGACTTGATCTTAGCTTAGATTTTCTGTATCTTGTAGTTATTACTATCTTGCTCTGATATCCATGCATCTTTACCTTTATACACCAGTGACTTACATATTTTCTTGTTCATACTTGCTCCATTTTTCTTGCTACTTGCTATAACTGTTTTATAGTTTTTATCATTTAAATGGAACTGCTGTTAGAGATGTACTTGCTCCAGTCCTGACTGGACATATTTTTCAGAGTATCCGGAGGATTGGTGTCCGACGTTTTATGGACCTGAGCCTGTCGACGGTGCAGGCAGGGACCCTCTAGTTTAGGGGTGATTTCCGGGTTGGTAGCCGGGATCACTGGGACTTTGTTGTTGTTTTTATTAGCTTTTAGCACCGGATTTGTCTCCGGTTTTAGATTGAGACCTTGTTTGTATATTATTTTTGGATGTTGTATTATTATTTGATGTTGTGGTTGTTGTAGTAGTTGTTGTTGGTTAGACTTTATAGTTGTTAGATCTCTGTGTTATCTTATCGTGCTTAGATTCGTGATTGAGTATATTGTGGTTATCTTTATGATATTGCTCCTCCGTTTGGAGTTGAGATCTCGGCAGATATATATATATATTGTTTGTGTGGTTGCCCTCCTTTTGGAGAGGTCATGCCCGATTTTTGTGTGAGATTATTATCTAGATAGTTGACCTAGACAGCGTTCTACCGCCGATGCTGCGGCGTAGGCTGGACGTACCCACGACTCATGCCCGATTTTCCGGGTGCGGGTCGTGACACAATATGCTCTAGACCTGCATGGGCCACCACAAAAACATGTCACGCCCCAGTCCCAGAAATACGTAGGACTAGGACACGTAAGCATGCCAGCCGCATGGATATGGCAACTCCAATATATGGAAACCAATCCATACGTACGCTGTAATATGAATGTAAAATCCACAAGTGGTATAGAATGTAATACAAGTCACAGGTTATAATCTAAATCTCATCCACCAAAATCATATAGAAATAAATAACCAGTATCTATGAATCTAGATCTCAACAAGAAGTATCTAAGGATGATAGTTGGGTGGAAACAAATCCACTACCAACTCAAATGGAAAAAAGTAAATACAATATAGATACAACTCACTCAAACAATAAGTACCAGCTACCAATCACGGCTCGAAGAGAAGACATCCACGAAGCATCTATATCCTTCCAAATCTGTGCTCCTGCAAACACTCAAGAACAGGTACACCTGGCAGCGGACCAGGTCCTCAGAGGGACATAACAAGTATACTTAAACACATGCCAATAAAGTACTGAAATAAATATCCAGAGGGGTCGCCTAACCGTCTAAAGTGAATGCAGTTAAGAACAACTTTCCCCACAAGTGAGCTATCTGGCTGAAAACTGGGATTTGGCATGGTTCTATTTTGAAGAGCCAGGGGCCCAAAGGCACGTCGTCTTTTGAACGGCGGAGGCCCGCCAATGTATATATATGGGTCATCACCACCCGTATCTCCAGCGGAGAATCCGGGCGTCACAGAAAAAGTGCAAAGGAGCTCAAATGCGGTACTTGTTGTTCTCCCCACCCCATGCTCTAAGCATGTCACATCCATGACACGATTTGGTCCATAGCCTATTCTTAGTACCCTAGCCCAATCCTGCAACCAAACAAGTACAAGGATGGGACCACCGTACTATAATAAGCTATGTCCCTGGACCTCTAATAACTGCAAAGTCTACTAGCATGCAAAGTTTCTAACAGCAGTTATCCCTAACGCACGGCCCACACGTACCGATGATCAGTCAATACATGCGTCCGTGATCTATATGAGACTCACAACTCGTGTAAAAATATGTGTCACGGCCAAATGAACCTAATGATACTATATGATAATGGGGTAGTCTCATGTACAGGGTCAATGCAATACATAAGTAAAAACATATCGCGACGTCACCGTCGCGAGCATTTTATATAACAATTAAAATATATGAACTAAGGGCAGAAAATAAAGATGCATGCAACATATGGAATATAAATAACAGTACAATGGCAAGGTATACTTGCCTGGCAAGAACTGCAAAATGTCATGTCCAGATGTCCAATACACAGGACCAGAAGCTATGGCCACAGAACAAATGTCTCCGGATGCTGAAATAAATATCACCAACGTTTCCGGAATGAGCAAAATAGCTAAAAAGCACATCCCTTTCGTCCAATTTGGACACAGGGGCAAAACGGTAATTTCGGGCAAAAGTGGGGTCCATGTGTGGCCCACTTTGCACCGAAAAGCGTGCCGAGGGTAACAGTCTCTAAATGGGACAAACTATGGATCAAACAATTCTAGATGTCAATACGAACTCAATGGTATGTCCAAATTTGGATTCCGATGAGCCGAACAAAATTTGGTCCAAAAAGTCAACTGTGGGGCCCGCCAATTGGCGATCTGGTCAACCGTCTCAGAAATGCGTAAAAATTGGGTCACAGGACCAGCGCGTTACCACGAGTCCAGTGGCATAAGTTTCGTCACAATCTGACAAGCGTGCACAAAATACTCGCGAGTTCCACAAAAGTGGCGACACGGGATGTGTCCGCGGATACGGCCTGATTCCGGCGCGCACACGCGTCCGAATCAGTCTCCACAAATTTTCACGTGTCCCGTTATGCTGTGTGCACCATTTGGTACACTTGGCACACGGCGGGGCGGTCCCGTTTGGCGGGGCGCGCTCCGATCTCCAACTTTTGGAAAACCGGAAAAAGTGGGTGCGCACAATTTTGTGACGAATATAACTATGTCCACAGCAACTATTAGCCTAGGGTTATTATACAGAAAATAAACTAGGTCATGTAATCTACAGGTATCAAAAAGAATCACCGAATTCGGATCTCTGTGGTGGGAGATACGAACTCGGCAATACGGGTGGTCATTCTGGAATTCTGCGATTGCAGAATTCTGTCTGTCCGTCCATTTTGGACGCTGATTTACACCTAGGGGCGCACATTTTTCGAGGTTAACTACAAAACAAATACTGGAGAGGGTTGAGGGAAGATCATACCTATGAAAACGGAACAGCGTTTGGATGAGTGAGTCAACGGAAAAACACGCCGGAGCGAAGGTGCCTCGAGTGGGAGACTGCAGTTCGCGATGTCGACGTCGACGGGATGATTGGATGGCTTGGGGAGGCTTCTCTGGCTGTGGTGACGGCTCTAGATGGGAAGAGGAAGTCTGGAGTTTTAGGTTAGGGTTTTAGAGCTAATATATATATATATATATATATATATTTATATATAATTTTGGAGAGAGAGGGTGATAGCGGATTGGGTTTCCGCGGGTTGTAGGTGAAAAGGGCTGAAGGGAAGGCTCACGCATTTTCAGAAAGTCAAAGGGGGCGGGCTCCAGTGCGTTGTAATGCTGCAGCAAGGTTCCGAACCTATGTCTAAGTAGTAACTATTATTATATTCATATACTTATTATATTAGTATTATTATTATATATTTATTTAATTTTTCTTTTCTTTTCCTTTCTTTCTTTATAAATATATATACATATATATATATATATATATATATATTTGTATATATATATATATATATATATATATACTCATGAGAAAATTTATAGAATAGGGTATTGCACATCGTTAGGCTAGCAACTGCTCAAGGGGTCTCCTACATGGAATAAATTTCGAAAAATTCCTGAAGGTCCCACAAGTCATCTAAGTGCCCGAACACCTAACATAAAAATTATTAAAAATCTATTACTCCTATTTGGACCTAATTACTATAATTTAATTAATAATTAATAAATAAAAAGGTATTTACGATTTTCTAGGAAGGGGGTTTTACAAGTGGCTAAGCTTGGATATACGGGACATGATGTATTGAACAGTAAGTACCTTTGTGGATGTCACGTCCCAATCTTTCGCAAGCTCAATCGTCCCCGTTGAACGTGAATCACCATGTTGCCGCGCTCCCGCAGGACAATCGTTCTCATCGGGACGTGATGCCGTACGAGCCTGGAGTTGCGCTCGTACAAGGCGATGTTGTCAAACATCAAAGTTATCATGATACGACCAAGTTGCAGCGAAAGTCAAGTATTGTGTACCAAGCACACATCAGAGTATACGCAGCAAAGCTCTCGATAGAGCCCAAATAGAATTTCCATAAAAGAGATTGCCACAAAGGCGATGTAACACTCTTGCTTTTTCTCTAGTCCACAAAGGTACTTACCGTTCATACATCATGTCATGTATATCCAAGCAGCGCCACTACACCTGCGTACCTGAAATAATATCCACAAACGTGGGTCAGTACACAGCCGTACTGGTGAGCGGGGTAACCCACTCATCTAAACCGATACTAAGTAGAATAGTGAATGCAAACAGTTATATGGTGATCTTTCTACTTGAATCCTAGATTCATTTCATGGCAGAGGTATGACATGTTAAGGAAAACTGTAAAGCAGGTTAAATATGCAAGCATTCAACTCAAGTCTATATACAAGCAGATATATCCAACTTAAAAGAAAACTAGCATGCAAACCGTCCTACTCAAACCCAAGCAACGCGTGAACCTATCGGATATCATCATACAACCTCAACATCCATCCTCAATCCAAGCCTTATTAATCCAATCATCGATATGCACACTCTTGTCGAGGCAAGGTGGCCGCCGCCTACACGAAAAGCATAAACCAAAGCAAATCAAAGCAAACCAACTCGTATCTATATGAAGTGACTGATCAACTGTAGTTCTACTCGATCTAGAACTGAGTAGCTAGCTCACCTGGTCGCATAGAACTGCCGGTACCGCACCCAAGGCACGTTACCATTTGTTTCCTCTATGGCCGAATGGTCCCGGTGCCCCGGAGCATATCCCGTTCGAGGAAATAAAACCTTGTGTGCATCGGGTTGTCTGTGACCAATGCAGACACCAAGTAGGTATGACGAGAGAATCGAGCATTCTCGTTCCACCAAACAATTCTAGACTTATCCAACCAACTATCCATAACCATTCTCCAAATATAGCCCAAGGCACCATCTCAAGTTATCCCCATAGGTACTATGCTGCTTCTCGACACAGTGTTCCAATCGGTGCAACACCCCTCGCTCAGAAAATCTCGTGGCACCATATCCTAATAGTGGCACAATGCCCTCACCAATGTAGTTGTCCAGTTTTGAACCACAACTGCACGCTTTGCATGACAATTCTTAATCCAACCATTCCATCCGAACGAACTTCTAATTTTGAGAACTTCATGTACTACCTCTGACGAATCTGTCAACCAAACATCGCTTAACCACCTAGAGTCTTACTATCTATCCAAGCCATAATTTGAGAACTACGCTGCCGATACCGTCTTTCATCATTCCACCGTTCTGTCCTGAATTCATCAAAATTTACAAACTGCCATATTCGACTTCTCGCATTACCACTTGTAATAATTTTCGAACCCATAGACTTGCTCCAATTCTTATTCGTATGCCAGCTACATAGTACACGTCCAACTTTCTCGAGCAGCATAGTATTTTGCTTCTACGTTGCTCTCTCGTTTAGCTATCTTCAAAAGTTCATCCGCCACAATCGTGTTCTTGTTCCATTCCTTAGCCCGTCTTGATTTCTCTATTTTTTGATTAGTCTAAACACTCTCAATGACTCGTGCATCAGTTCCAACAAAAATCTCAAATCATATTGCCTTTACTTATTGCCTCAGTCCGTCTCAGTACTGCAAGAGTTAACTTCCAGTCTGACTTAACATCAACTAGACTTGCCTCATGCCCGTTTATGTCTTTCGGAGAATCCGTCCATAATCGTTCCACCATTTCACCAAATTTTACTTCCGCTAAACCATGAGTCCAACTTCTCGAGTGCCAATATCGAAAATCCTTCAAGTCCGTACGAATCTATCGTATTGTCCCTCCAAACCAGATCGTGTTTCATTGCTCAACCAACAGCTCTAATGTGTTTCCAAAATTCGTAGTCCATGCTCGCTATCCTTCAATTCACCCATCGCTCGCTCAAGCGTATCCCAACTATTCGTTCCTCATGCTCAACTCTCTCTTTTACATCCATGAATACTCCACCGAACTTCCAAATCGTGCAAGCGAACTCTGATATTCAACTTTTCATCTGATCGATCTCCCCTTGTTTTAAATACTTGGTCCACATCAATCCTTCAAATTCCAAACACTCATTCTATTGCTTGTTTCGTTCTCGTCCATCACTCAAGTCCAACGATACTTCCATTTGTATAAGTTCGTTCTTGATTTCTCAAGTCTAATGTGTCACGCCCCGGTCCCGCCCGGGCAGCCGCTCCGCCCTGCCCCGCCCCGTACGGCCGGGATTTAACGAACCGGGCACGAATCAACGTGCCTCGGCGCGCCGGACGCGAATCACCGCGCCCGTCCCGCGGGTGCGAGGAAGGAAGGGAGCTAGTCGAATGGCCCGTTCGAGCTTTCGGGGGACGTGATGCCGCACGGGCCTGGGGTTGCGCCCGTGCAAGGCCAATCGTTTAAGTTGATAGTTGGCTATCATCGCATCTATCGAGTAAGCAGCGGAAAGGGACGTGTTGCAATGCAATGCATTAGCCAACTGAGTATTCGGGACAATCGAGGCAACTCGGGTTCTAGCTCGTTCCATACATTATGCCCCCTTATACGATAGCATTCTCGGGGCAACAATCGAAACCAGGATTCCGGGTCTTAGGGACTGTGGCACGCCTATCGCTCCCTCGGACGATCCAGTACCTGCAAGCAAGTAAACTGTTGGAGGGTCAGCACTTTTATAAGTATTGGTGAGATAAATCAACTGAACAGAAACAAGCATTCACTCAAACCAACACTAAGTAATCATGTTATAAAACATTATATTACTAGTGATCTTTCTAGTTTTACCTAGGCTCGTTTCATGCAGTTCTAGCAGAGTCATTTTACATAGTTTGGAAACATGTTTGGAAACAGAGTTTCATATACTAAGCAGGCAAGCAATTCGTTCATGTTTCGGGGTGTGCGCAGCGTGTCTCGTGCGACTCCAGGGTCAGATGCAAAGCTAGACACACAATGCACATTCTTAGGGGCAGCCATCTATCCAAGCCAACACAATGACTTATCTAATATGCAGGGCGGTCCCCGAGTATCTCAGGATCGGCAGCTGGTGGAACAGCATACCAATGACTCTTTATCTGATGCTAGAGGCAGCTGTGGCTCATGGTTGCTTTCCACTATCTCTGTAGCAGCCGTGACACATGCAGCTCAGCTTTCCACCAATAGCCATTGTCCGACCGCGTGCGAATGCATGGAACACTATCAAATAAACTCTAGTATGCAGACGAGACGAACCATCTATAAACAATCTTGTTGCGGGGCAATCCGACTTATCACTTGAACACGTTCAGGCACAGTATGGTTCTCTCGAAGCATAGACGATAGTGAACATGTTCATGCACTCTATGCAGGCGATTCAGGATTCTCGTTAAGCAGACATTGTTTCAAAGACAAGCTAGGTGAGTTCGTTCATTAACATGCAAGGCAGGTTCTATCATTCTCTTATGAAAACATTGCAAGCAAAAACTCAGGTTATTATTAAGGCGTACAAGAATCAGAGAACGAAGTTCTGCCCACTCACCTTGATACATAACGCCGACGCGGAGCGGGGCGTTACATACTTACCAACCAACAAAAAGTTTCGTCCTCGAAACTTCAAGGATAAACTTCTCGATATTCCGAGTAGCGATAGTGCCATCCCTCGCCGTACACAATCGAAACAATCAAGCAATTCAAGTTCAGAAAATATTTGCACTTTGAGAATATCTATGGACTTATTGTATGGAACGCTCTTATTGCAATACCATATCAAGCAATATCTCAGAGTCATAGCAACGGATTTTGGGCCAGAAGATCGATTCCGCTCTGATACCATTCTGTCACGCCCCGGTCCCGCCCGGGCCGCCGCTCCGCCCTGCCCCGCCCCGTACGGCCGGGATTTAACGAACCGGGCACGAATCATCGTGCCTCGGCGTGCCGGACGCGAATCACCGCGCCCGTCCCGTGGGTGCGAGGAAGGAAGAGAGCTAGTCGAATGGCCCGTTCGAGCTTTCGGGGGACGTGATGCCGCACGGGCCTGGGGTTGCGCCCGTGCAAGGCCAATCGTTTAAGTTGATAGTTGGCTATCATCGCATCTATCGAGTAAGCAGCGGAAAGGGACGTGTTGCAATGCAATGCATTAGCCAACTGAGTATTCGGGACAATCGAGGCAACTCGGGTTCTAGCTCGTTCCATACATTATGCCCCTTATACGATAGCATTCTCGGGGCAACAATCGAAACCAGGATTTCGGGTCTTAGGGACTGTGGCACGCCTATCGCTCCCTCGGACGATCCAGTACCTGCAAGCAAGTAAACTGTTGGGGGGTCAGCACTTTTATAAGTACTGGTGAGATAAATCAACTGAACAGAAACAAGCATTCACTCAAACCAACACTAAGTAATCATGTTATAAAATATTATATTACTAGTGATCTTTCTAGTTTTACCTAGGCTCGTTTCATGCAGTTCTAGCAGAGTCATTTTACATAGTTTGGAAACATGTTTGGAAACAGAGTTTCATATACTAAGCAGGCAAGCAATTCGTTCATGTTTCGGGGTGTGCGCAGCGTGTCTCGTGCGACTCCAGGGTCAGATGCAAAGCTAGACACACAATGCACATTCTTAGGGGCAGCCATCTATCCAAGCCAACACAATAACTTATCTAATATGCAGGGCGGTCCCCGAGTATCTCAGGATCGGCAGCTGGTGGAACAGCATACCAATGACTCTTTATCTGATGCTAGAGGCAGCTGTGGCTCATGGTTGCTTTCCACTATCTCTGTAGCAGCCGTGACACATGCAGCTCAGCTTTCCACCAATAGCCATTGTCCGACCGCGTGCGAATGCATGGAACACTATCAAATAAACTCTAGTATGCAGACGAGACGAACCATCTATAAACAATCTTGTTGCGGGGCAATCCGACTTATCACTTGAACACGTTCAGGCACAGTATGGTTCTCTCGAAGCATAGACGATAGTGAACATGTTCATGCACTCTATGCAGGCGATTCAGGATTCTCGTTAAGCAGACATTGTTTCAAAAACATGCTAGGTGAGTTCGTTCATTAACATGCAAGGCAGGTTCTATCATTCTCTTATGAAAACATTGCAAGCAAAAACTCAGGTTATTATTAAGGCGTGCAAGAATCAGAGAACGAAGTTCTGCCCACTCACCTTGATACATAACGCCGACGCGGAGCGGGGCATTACATACTTACCAACCAACAAAAAGTTTCGTCCTCGAAACTTCAAGGATAAACTTCTCGATATTCCGAGTAGCGAAAGTGCCATCCCTCGCCGTACACAATCGAAACAATCAAGCAATTCAAGTTCAGAAAACATTTGCACTTTGAGAATATCTATGGACTTATTATATGGAACGCTCTTATTGCAATACCATATCAAGCAATATCTCAGAGTCATAGCAACGGATTTTGGGCCAGAAGATCGATTCCGCTCTGATACCATTCTGTCACGTCCCGGTCCCGCCCGGGCCGCCGCTCCGCCCTGCCCCGCCCCGTACGGCCGGGATTTAACGAACCGGGCACGAATCATCGTGCCTCGGCGCTCCGGACGCGAATCACCGCGCCCGTCCCGCGGGTGCGAGGAAGGAAGGAAGCTAGTCGAATGGCCCGTTCGAGCTTTCGGGGGACGTGATGCCGCACGGACCTGGGGTTGCGCCCGTGCAAGGCCAATCGTTTAAGTTGATAGTTGGCTATCATCGCATCTATCGAGTAAGCAGCGGAAAGGGACGTGTTACAATGCAATGCATTAGCCAACTGAGTATTCGGGACAATCGAGGCAACTCGGGTTCTAGCTCGTTCCATACATTATGCCCCTTATACGATAGCATTCTCGGGGCAACAATCGAAACCAGGATTCCGGGTCTTAGGGACTGTGGCACGCCTATCGCTCCCTCGGACGATCCAGTACCTGCAAGCAAGTAAACTGTTGGGGGGTCAGCACTTTTATAAGTACTGGTGAGATAAATCAACTGAACAGAAACAAGCATTCACTCAAACCAACACTAAGTAATCATGTTATAAAATATTATATTACTAGTGATCTTTCTAGTTTTACCTAGGCTCGTTTCATGCAGTTCTAGCAGAGTCATTTTACATAGTTTGGAAACATGTTTGGAAACAGAGTTTCATATACTAAGCAGGCAAGCAATTCGTTCATGTTTCGGGGTGTGCGCAGCGTGTCTCGTACGACTCCAGGGTCAGATGCAAAGCTAGACACACAATGCACATTCTTAGGGGCAGTCATCTATCCAAGCCAACACAATGACTTATCTAATATGCAGGGTGGTCCCCGAGTATCTCAGGATCGGCAGCTGGTGGAACAGCATACCAATGACTCTTTATCTGATGCTAGAGGCAGCTGTGGCTCATGGTTGCTTTCCACTATCTCTGTAGCAGCCGTGACACATGCAGCTCAGCTTTCCACCAATAGCCATTGTCCGACCGCGTGCGAATGCATGGAACACTATCAAATAAACTCTAGTATGCAGACGAGACGAACCATCTATAAACAATCTTGTTGCGGGGCAATCCGACTTATCACTTGAACACGTTCAAGCACAGTATGGTTCTCTCGAAGCATAGACGATAGTGAACATGTTCATGCACTCTATGCAGGTGATTCAGGATTCTCGTTAAGCATACATTGTTTCAAAGACAAGCTAGGTGAGCTCGTTCATTAACATGCAAGGCAGGTTCTATCATTCTCTTATGAAAACATTGCAAGCAAAAACTCAGGTTATTATTAAGGCGTACAAGAATCAGAGAACGAAGTTCTGCCCACTCACCTTGATACATAACGCCGACGCGGAGCGGGGCGTTACATAATGTATCTAAGAATACCTGAGTCAAATTCTATTGCACCATATACTACTTGGAAATAGAGTCGCTCTAGCGCTTACTATATGTTGACGAACGTCTATTCCAAACTGACTTATTCTGGGGTGATCCTGTCAATCGTAACTCAACATTCGCTTGCTCCATGTTCTATTTCCTAACTTAGTCGATGTGCACCAACCAACTTACGTTTCTGTTATCCATGTCCATTGAGGCAATTCCATTAATATCTATCCAAAATATTCTAATGCCACTTAACTATGTGATATACTATATACCACTCTGAATTAAGTCACTACTCGCATCACAATTCCTAGTACTGATCCAAGATCCATTCGAACCATCCCTTATGCGTGATCCTGTCATCCCCAACTCAAGTTTGACACTAAACTCAGCCAACGCATGAACCATCTAACTCTTTTTATCAATCTCGCTATACAATTTGTGTCATGTTCTATTCTCAATACTTTTAACTATTTCTCAAACCGTCCGATACTTTTGCTACACGAGGAACCCGTACAACGATCTTTTTCAAGTAATCCAACCCAATACCCAACTGTTCCTTACATTTGATGTACGAGCAACTCGTGCAACGCTATCTTGATATCCCCAAGCCAACTCAAACCTACTCAACCAATGCACCATACAAGCAACTCATGCAATGCTCTCTGTGATATACCCAGACAAAATTCAAACTCTATCCAACACATTCGCTACACGAGCAACTCGTGCAACGATCCACTTTCATCCGATGCTTCTACTCACAATATGCTACATAACCAATCTCGTATGCCAACCAACTGCTCCACTGATACAACCAGAAACTCCCTAAATGATAAGCCAAACCAATGCAACGACACCTCTCAACTTGCTGCACAAATGCAACAAAGCCACACAACTTGCTGCACGAATGCAACAATACAAAATGATGCTAAGTGATCTAATGAAAACCAATAAAAGCCAACACAACGAAGAATAATATGCACCCACAACCAACAAATATATAGACTTATTACATGAAACATCCAATGCGGCACCGAGTAGAGCCAAGATCTAAACGAGACGCGAAAGATATTTAGAGTTTGTGATAAAGCGAAGGACCGATGTAAACCCCCTCACCCAAAATTAGGTCTACTTGGCTTAGATAGTGAAACTAGGGCTAGTTTGAACCAATTAGAAATAGAACACGACATTTGATTTAACTGTACAATATTTTATATCGCTTAGCGCACCTTACCGTTGCTTCGATAATTGGAGTAGTACACTAGCCGTTGCCTATCTATAAATTTCACAACCTTGTCCTAGATGTGCCCGCCTACCTTTCTGACCTTTGTGTAACTTATAATCATGCTCTCTGGTGCTATATTTTAGTCGCATAATAAACATCGTGGACGTTATTTCTTAATTATATATATAATACGACTTTGTACCCTTGTGCGTTCCAATCAAAATTGGGAACCCAATCTTGACCCTTTTGTACAAACAAAAATTTGTAAATATTCTACTCTTTATCCTCTACGTCCCAGACACTTTGTCCTACCTAATTTTATTCCCATGTACTTTTAATTAATTCCAGAACATCGTGCGCATTCGATTTAATTAATTAAAATACAATTTCCATCTTTGTGCAATATTTCCAATTATTGGGCATTTTTATGCAAAAATATATTGAGGTGTCCATACCATTGGACAATGCATGAAGAAACCCAATTTTTCCTTCACGTGAATATTTCCATAATTTTTTGGAATATGCAATGCGCACATCGTCCCCATTTATTTTAAATCCCATCCTTGCATTTTAAACCATGTAATTTATAGCCCCCAACACCCTCATGTAAGCCCAAGGCCAAATCCCAAGGAGTGTTGACCAAGCCCTAATCCTAGGTCAACCCCCAAACCTAAAAATCCCACATGTATAAATATACTCTTCTTAGTTTTTCAATACCAAAAACCCAAACCTAAATCTAAAATTTTAGCCGATTCCCCTTCATCCTCCTGTTCACCTCCTTCTCCACTTCACCCGCCGGAGCCACCCTTCCCCCCGTCGACTAGAGCAGCCGTGTCCGGTCAGTAATCAAGGTCGCAACCACCTCTTCCTCTCTCCTCCTCTATCTTCCCTCTTCTTCTTCTTTCTCCTCTTCCCGGCCCTCCTCGCCACGACGTCGGAGCCGACCGAGCCTCGCTGCCTATCTCCACCCCGACCATACAGCAGCCCAGATTTCTTTCTCCACCACCGGAGGACCCCATCGACCTCGTCTCCTCCTCCATCTGTATCACCCCTGACCCCCCTGGACTCTACTGCTATAGACGCCGACCGGAGCAGCCATGTCCGGCCAGGTCGACCCCGCTGTCCGTCACCACGTCGACAAACACACCTCTCCTCTCCCTACTCCCTTCTCCACCCTCTTCCTATTGTGCACTGCCTCACCCTGGCCCGACTCCTCCGCCGGAGTACAGAACAGCCGCATCACTACCACGTTCCTCTCCCCCCTTCGACCACTGCCTACATCCCGATGGACCGAGCCTCGTCGACTCCTCCTCCCAGTCCCTGTCTACCACGATGCAGCACCAACACCTCCACCTCCCTTTCTGTGAACCCGAGCCTCCTCCCTACTCGACCACCTCATTGGCCGGACCCCCTCGCTGGCCGGATATCAGCAGCCACCACCATCATCCTACTCATCATCATCTTCACCATGAATATATTAAAATTATTACCAACACCAACCCTAATCACTTGTTCATCATCCTAGTCATCATCACCCCCTTAACTATTATCATCCACATCATCACCCTCGTCCTCGTGTTCATCGTAGACCGTCACGATGCCAGACAACCCGCAGCAGTCATCCTCGCTTCTCGTACCGGTGCACGCTGACCCCGGAGATCTGTTGGATCGTTCTGCACGACTTCAGGAACAAGTTATTGGGACTACATAGCCGCTTGCCAGGCAAGTATACCTTGCCTTGTTGTACTGTTTAAATTCTGTTTTATTAGCTGCATATTTATTATTTTAATTATGCGCGTCAGAGAGAGACTCGGGTGCAGTTAACGGAGGCGTTGATGTTAGGACTTGTGTCTGACCTAGTGTCTAGTAGACCCACCTAAAGTTGTAGAGTTATCGCTATGACTTTCCAGGCCTTGACATATTTCTTACACATGTTGTGAGTCTCATGTAGGACACGGTCCTGCGTATGTGGTTGGCCACCTGTACGTGTAGGCGTGCGACGGATAGGGTATAACTGCTAATAGTGATGCATGTTAGAAGACTTAGCAGTTATTAGTGGGCGGAGCATAGACTGTCGTGATACGATGGCCCGATCATTGTCCTCGTTTGGTTGTAAGGTTGGGCTATTGTTCTAACGATAGAGTATGAGCCAGAGTTACGATGCCCCGACATAGTAGCTGAAGCGTATTGTGGATACAACATACATAGATCATTGGGCGGGGAGGACGACTAGTATTTGTATGGGATACCCACCTCCTTTATACAGATATCGCACTCAACGGAGTGATACGGACGTTATTATTTATACAGATACCACGTTCCCTAGAGTGTTGGACGTTACTTGGTGATCTTACAGATACCTCATTCTTCGGAATAATGGACGTTACAGATACCACACTCTAGAGAACGTTGGACCTTATTATATTCCTACGCCCGTGTTATAGGGGGCATATATGGCATATACTAGCCGGTTGTCACAATTGTAAATTATGTTAGCATATGTCTATCCTACACATTCCTATACACTCAAGTTGTCCTCAAATTGCATTTCACTTAGATGGTTAGGTTACCCTGGAGTTGTAAAGTATTTACTTTATGTCATGCTTTTATGTATCTTGTTATGTCCCTCTGAGGACCTGGTTTCTTTCCAGGTATAGCTGTTTGTGAGTATTCGTAGGAGCGCTGATCCGGACTGGTTACTTATATTCCGAGGAGGTCTTCTCTTCGAGTCAGTAGTTGGTAGTTTTTGTACTTATATTGTATTTATCTTGCTCATTCTTCCTTCTAGTTCGTCAGTGGATTTGTTTCCATCCGACTACCCTCATTAGATGCTTTACATTGAGATCTAGTTATAGATATTGGTTATTCATTTATATATGATTTCTGTGGATGAGATTTAGCTATGCCCTGTGACATCTATGTTTACCACTTGTGAATTGTTATTCATATTACAGCGTACGTGTGTTATGGTTTCCATATATTGGAGTGCCATATTTATACGACTGGCATGCTTATGTGTCCTAGTCCTACGTATTTTGGGACTGGAATATGACATATTTTTGTGGTGGCCCATGCAAGTCAAGAGCATATTGTCTTGGTTACGTTACTGTACCGAGCAAGCCTGCAAATAGGATTAGAGTATAGGATCTCATCCATAACTGATTATGACTCATCCTCCTCTTAATCCATTCTATTTGAAAAATTACATCCTGCTTAATTCATGTGCTTCCCTGATAGTTCCTTGGGTGTAGCCTTCTCCTAGAATATAGAAGTCCCTGTTGATAGATAATAAGTAGAGTAACCTTCCTTTTAAGAATATAACTAGAGTATTGACACATCACTAAGTTTAGAATATCTAATGAAACCCTAGCACCCTTACCTATAGATTGATGTACCATTACCCCTCGATATATGTAAGCCCCCTGATTTTCAGTAATTATTAAATTGGATTTTTCTGGATTTTTAAGGAATTTTTGGATGATTAAAACCTAGGTGTTTGGTAATTAAATGATTTTTAATTGTGGGTAATTCATATTAAAATATTATGGAAATAATATTTTATGGTGTAAAATGGAAAACCGGACATAGGGTAATTTTCTGCGAATTTATTGGACTCCGAAAACCCGTTTAAAGCCCTGAAGACCCATGTATATTTAAACCGAATTAAACCCGTGCCAACGCCCGACATCCCCATGAGAGCCGAAGCCAAGCCCAACGAGCGTTGACCCAGTCCAAATCCTAGGACAAACCCAAGCCCAAATTTCTGCATGTATAAATGCCTACTTTCCTAGTTTTCTCCAAAAAGAAAATAAAAAGGAAAAAGAAAAGAAAAAGAAAAAGAAAACCCCTAATTCCCTAAACCTAACCCTAGCCCAGCCGCTTCTTCCGCCGCCTCTCCCTCCGGCCGGCCACAAATCCGCCGCCACCTCGCCTCGCTCCTCATCCTCCATGCCGCCGCAGCCCTGACCTGAACCCCGACGTTCCTCCTCCGCGCCGTTCCTCATCGTCCCCCTCGACTCCGGCCACCATTCTTCCCCGCCTGAACCCTAGACCCCCGACCGCCCGTGCCTCCGCCGACCTCCACCTCCCTCGACAGCGCCGCCGGACTCGCCCTCTCCTCCTTCCGCTCCACCATCTTCCTCCTCCCAGCCGACACCCCCTCTCCTCTGCCCAGCCCGCAGTTAACCGGCCGCCTGACCTCGCCGTGTAGCAGACGCCGCCGACGAACCACCGGAGCCGCTGCCCTCGGCTGGCCGCCCCCTCCCAGCTCAGCCAGGATAGCCCTAGCCCCGACACCGCAGCACAGCGGACACGGACACGACCCGCTGCCCTAGGGTGGACACAGGACACTTCGTGTCGTGTCGGACACGGAAATTCCGGTTTCCAGGAGCCATGCTCAGGTAACGTTTCCTCTCACCTCGTAACTCCGTTTTTGATTCTGTCAGTTGCGTTGCGTAGACTGTATAACCCTCTCGGTGCCCGTGCAACCCGCTCGGTGCATCACGTCCTATGGTGATCGCAAACCGCGATCCAAAAACAGGAAAATCAACACCCCGTTTCACCCCGGAACTGAGTGCGCCCCACCAAACGGGACGACTTGGTCGCGCGCGGTCTTTACCGAAACGTGCGCGCCGTTGATACGGATGTTTGGGATTTCGCAGAAGTCGATTCGGATGTGCGAGCACACCGGAATCAACGCGTATCCGCCGACACCGCCCCGTATCCGTCGGTTCTGGAACACGCTGTAACTTTGTGTACACACGTCGGATCGAGACGAAACTTGTGCCATCGGACTCGTAGCAATATGCTGGTCCTGTGACCCAAGTTTGGTTCGATTCTGAGAACGTTGGCAAAATCGCGTATCGTGGGCCCTACCGGCTCCACTTGACGGGCGATTTTGTGATCGGCTAATCGGAATCCAATTCTGGAAGTTCTGTTGGGTTCGTATGATCGTTCCTGACTTGTTGACACTAAGTTGGACGAATTTGGAGACCGTTGACCCTGACACGTTTTCCGGTGCAAAGTGGCCCACATGTGGACCCCGCTTTGGGCCGGAAATGTCGTTTTTGCCCTTGTGTCCAAATTGGACTCAAGGACAGGCGTTTCTAGCTATTTGATATTTTCTGAATCTAATGGTGATGTTTATTTAAGCAACCGGAGTAGTACCTGCAGATCACACTGAGACCAGAGCTACAGTTGGAGCCAGGACCCCAGGCAAGTGTACCTTGCCAACTTTGCAGTCTTGTTACATATTTTCCTTGCTTCATTATATTGTTGTGCATGCTTAACCTAGGACCGTGTGACGTACTTAGCGTCTGATTATTAGTCGGGTGCCAACACCGTACGCAGTGTTGGGTATTGTCATCTAGAGATGAACATTCGTGACCCCTTTACACTCTCGTACTTGTCTTATCAAGTACACTATAACCCAGGACACTTGACACTATTCATGAGACAGGATCTTCCTGAGATATTCATGGTGATTCTGTATAGGATACAGGACTTGACATTGATATTATATTCCTAGACATTATATGACTTGTGCATTAGATATGATTGTGCGTAACATGGACATGAGGCATCATGGACATGAGACGTATGATTATATTGGGTGGGGAGAGACACACAGGCTACAGTTTGATTATATCATGCCGTCGTCGTAGTCTCCCTTTTGAGCTAGACAACCCACATGATATCACTGCTACCGGCTCCCCGACACAGAGCTAGTAGTAGTTTCAGCCTGAGTTCTAGTGCTGCTCTCATCTTGCATATCCCTTAGCTGGTTATATATTTACCCTATTGTTTCATTTATTGCTGGAGAGACACACATGCTACAGGTTGATTATATTATGCCGTCGTCGTAGTCTCCCTTTTGAGCTAGACAACCCACATGATATAACTGCTACCGGCTCCCCGACACAAAGCTTGTAGTAGTTTCAGCCGGAGTACCAGTGATGTTCTCTCTTGCATTTCACACAGATGGATACATATTTTGCCTATATTTACTCATTTATTCTCTGTACTGCATTATTTGGCTTGAGTTATTTTGTACCTTGCTATGTCCCCTGAGGACCTGGATCCGGATGATGTCCCCAGGATTGGCAGACGAGATCCACCCAGAGTTATACAGTACAGGAGCATTAGCAGGAGCAGAAGCAGGTGCCTACATTGGAGCAGAACCAGGATCCGAGGACGAGATCGTACCAGAGGACTTCTCCTGAGTATTGGCGTGAGATACTCATTTATTTCTGTTTCTAGCTATTCTATTTCCAGTCCATTGCACTGATGTATCAGACTTATTCTCGGATTGTTCTCCGAGACACTTTTATTGAGATATGTCAGATTATATTTACTTACATTTATTCTGGCATTTGATCTGTGATTATCTGTTGTGGATGAGATTAGTATAGACCGTGACTTGTACTATTGGACCTACTTATTGTTATATTACAGCTTAAGCATACCTCGATGGATCCATTAAATTGAGTTTGTCCATCGATGTGTGCTGTTGGCCATTATCACGCGTCCGGTCCCTCGGTATTTTGGGACTGGGGCGTGACATGGTTTTTGTGGTGGCCCATGCAGGTCCACGACTAAATTGTTCGGTTTCAACTTAGGGACCGAGCAAGCCTGCAATAAGAATAGGATAAGTTTTTAGGATCTCATCCACTTGCTTGAAACGTTCTTGATATCTATATCAGATTCGAATTAAAATTCTCGACTTGCATCCTGCCTTGATTTCTGTGCGCCTCTTATTGGTTATCTTGGTTGTAGAGTCATGGATTCATGAGCTAACGATGAGACTCCTGCAAGATCACCACGGGATGTTGTGGTCACCCACGAAGATGAAGTAACACCAGTAGAAGAAGGTCAATCCGCTCAACAGCACAGTCCAACAAATCACGCCTCGAGAATTCAACAAGATGACGTTCCACCATCGACGCAGTTTACTCCACCGATGCCTACCATTCCACAAGGGCAGGCCATAGACGGACAGCAGATGTTTCAAATGATCTATGTAATAATGCAAGCTCAACAAGAGGCTTTGAGTCGCAGCCTAGTAATCGCACTGGAGCAGGCAAATCTACCAGCACGACGGCCAACGACGGGCTCTATTTCTGATTTTCGCCAGGTGAAGCCCCGTACCTTCTCAGGCAAAGAGGAGCCCACAGAAGTTCATGAGTGGCTCACCAACACACAACATCAATTAGAAGCAGCCGAGCTTCCAAGAGAACGTTGGATGACTGCCGTCAGAATGTAGTTAACGGATAATGCACATCACTGGTGGCTATCTGAGGAGACACGGCTCGGACCAGACCAAGTCACTTGGGAAAAGTTTTCTAGACTCTTTCAGGAGATGTACATACCAGCCATCACTCGATCAGAACTTCGCGACAAGTTCAATCGCCTCACTCAGGATACTATGACAGTGGAAGAGTACAACGCAGAATTTATTCGTCTAAGTCGCTTTGCTCCAACCCTGATCCCGACAGAAGAAGAGAAGGCCGAAAGTTCTTCGACGGACTAAACATTGAGCTACAGAAACTGATCGGATCCGTCGTACCTACTTCTTACTCAGACGTTCTTGCTGCAGCCCGACGCATGGAGCGTGTCATCAGGAGAGAGACCAGTCTAAAGCGGTTGTCCACATCAGCACCAGCCATAGCACCACAGGAAGAAGCTACACAAAGACCTCACATGCACCAACCACAAGAAGCATCTCCCCAGGCAATACCTGCCTGTCCATATTGTCACAGGCGAGGCCATATAGAGAACGAGTGCAGACGAAAAAAAAGATTATGTTTAGCTTGCGGATCCAGTCAGCATTTATTAAGAGAATGCCCTGAGCGTCGAGAAAGAGCACCAGTGGTTAACCAACAAGCGTTACCAGTACCAAGGCCAGTCCATCCAGCATTGGGAGCACCGCCAACGGAAGTTAAAAGAGTCCTACCACCAGCTCCAGGAGGGTATCAGCCGAGGCCACCTTTGATACCACAAGCAGCACTTTTCCAGCAAGCCCAGCAGTAGCAGAGGAATCGACTACGAAGACGCGGACAAGCCCTGGCTATGACTCTAGAAGATGCGCAAACTTATGGAGTAGCTAATGCGCGTAAGTTTTTATAGTTATTCGTTTCTAATATTCGCTTTAGTTTATGCCTGTTGGTTCGTGACCCTGGCCTTAACCTAGTAATTTTGAACTTGCTTATAATTGATAACTGTAGAGATTAGAGAGTCTTTTGTTATTGTGCTTATTTTGTGTTGTTTTGTGAACTTGAATTAATTTGTACCTCCTTTCATCATCATCTAGCGTACTTATATTTGTACTACCTTGACTTATGCTGCTGTTACAGCCTAGTTTTGCAAGCTCATTTTTATCAAGCTTGTTCATGACATATGTATTATTGGGTCGACACACTAATATAATTGTCTATTCAGAATCAGGGTACTACGGTCTGATCAACCTTAGTGCATTTTGGTTCGCTCTTCGTACGACTACTTCACGTGGATTGAGATATATAGTTGACTAGTATACTTGCCCTCTAGATATGTCTGAGCATATCGTATCAGTTACATAACTGTACTAATGCGAGCATGCGAACAAAGGATTACCAGAATAGAATTTTAATCCATAATTGTCTTGACAAATCCCATTTGAATTCGTTAAACACCTTGATCCTGATACTTCTAATCTATTACCTCACCCTTGAACTCTTTATTATTGATCCCCGTCTTCCCTTATTTCGGAAAGACGAAATCTCGTACTTGGTATAAGTTGGTTATATAGACAGTACTAGATATACCCCCCAGGCCGGTCGCATTATTACTGACCCTTTTATATATGATTAAGGGAATACCATAGGTGATATGTTGGGTGTTAAAGACTTGAGGATTCAATAACATGATTAAATAAGTTGGGGCATAGCTTTATTGGATGTATAGCCTTAGATGATAGATGGGTAAATTCTAAGTTGGGTAGAGACCGCAATGATCACTTGAGATGAATCCTTTAGACTGTAATCAAGTGAGAATGGATAGAGAGAACCCTACCATATTTTAATTTCGAGGACGAAATTTTTATAAGTTGGGTAGATTGTAAGCCCCCTAATTTTTAGTAATTATTAAATTGGATTTTTTTGGATTTTTCAGGAATTTTTGGATGATTAAAACCTAGGTGTTTGGTAATTAACTGATTTTTAATTGCGGCTAATTCATATTAAAATATTATGGAAATAATATTTTATGGTGTAAAATGGAAAACCGGACATAGGGTAATTTTCTGCGAATTTAGTGGACTCCGGAAACCCGTTTAAAGCCCTGAAGACCCATGTAGATTTAAACCGAATTAAACCCGTACCAACGCCCGACATCCCCATGAGAGCCGAAGCCAAGCCCAAGGAGCGTTGACCCAGCCCAAATCCTAGGACAAACCCAAGCCCAAATTTCTGCATGTATATATGCCTACTTTCCTAGTTTTCTCCAGAAAGAAAACAAAAAGGAAAAAAGAAAAGAAAAAGAAAACCCCTACTTTCCTAGTCTTCTTCCGCCGCCTCTCCCTCCGGCCGACCACAAATCTGCCGCCACCTCGCCTCGCTCCTCATCCTCCACGCCGCCGCAGCCCTGACCTGAACCCCGACGTTCCTCCTCCGCCCCGTTCCTCATCGTCCCCCTCGACTCCGGCCACCATTCTTCCCCGCCTGAACCCTAGACCCCCGACCGCCCGTACCTCCGCAGACCTCCACCTCCCTCGACAGCGCCGCCGGACTCGCACTCTCCTCCTCCCGCTCCACCATCTTCCTCCTCCCAGCCGACACCCCCTCTCCTCCGCCCAGCCCGCAGTTAACCGGCCGCCCGACCTCGCCGTGTAGCAGACGCCGCCGACGAACCACCGGAGCCGCTGCCCTCGGCCGGCCGCCCTCTCCCAGCTCAGCCAGGATAGCCCTAGCCCCGACACCGCAGCACAGCGGACACGGACACGACCCGCTGCCCTAGGGTGGACACAGGACACTTCGTGTCGTGTCGGACACGGAAATTTCGGTTTCCAGGAGCCCTGTTTAGGTAACGTTTCCTCTCACCTCGTAACTCCATTTTTGATTCCGTTAGTTGCGTCGCGTAGACTGTATAACCCTCTCGGTGCCCGTGCAACCCGCTCGGTGCATCGCGTCCTGTGGTGATCGCAAACCGCGATCCAAAAACAGGAAAATCAACACCCCGTTTCACCCCGGAACTGAGTGCGCCCGGCCAAACGGGACGACTTGGTCGCGCGCGGTCTTTACCGAAACGTGCGCGCCGTTGATACGGACGTGTGAGATTTCGCAGAAGTCGATTCGGATGTGCGAGCACACCGAAATCAACGCGTATCCGCCGACACCGCCCCATATCCGTCGATTCTGGAACACGCTGTAACTTTGTTTACACACGTCGGATCGAGACAAAACTTGCGCCATCGGACTCGTAGCAATACGCTGGTCCTGTGACCCAAGTTTGGTTCGATTCTGAGAACGTTGGCAAAATCGCGTATCGTGGGCCCCACCGGCTCTACTTGACGGGCGATTTTGTGATCGGCTCATCGGAATCCAATTCTGGAAGTTCCGTTGGGTTCGTATCATCGTTCTGACTTGTTGACACTAAGTTGGACGAATTTGGAGACCGTTGACCCTGATACGTTTTCCGGTGCAAAGTGGCCCACATGTGGACCCCGCTTTGGGCCGGAAATGTCGTTTTTGCACTTGTGTCCAAATTGTACTCAAGGACAAGCGTTTCTAGCTATTTGATATTTTCTGAATCTAATGGTGATATTTATTTTAGCAACCGGAGTAGTACCTGCAGATCACACTGAGACCAGAGCTACAGTTGGAGCCAGGACCCCAGGCAAGTGTACCTTGCCAACTTTGCAGTCTTGTTACATATTTTCCTTGCTTCATTATATTGTTGTGCATGCTTAACCTATGACCGTGTGACGTACTTAGCGTCCGATTATTAGTCGGGTGCCAACACCGTACGCGGTGTTGGGTATTGTCATCTAGAGATGGACATTCGTGACCCCTTTACACTCTCGTACTTGTCTTATCAAGTACACTATAACCCAGGACACTTGACACTATTCATGAGACAGGATCTTCCTGAGATATTCATGGTGATTCTGTATAGGATACAGGACTTGACATTGATATTATATTCCTAGACATTATATGACTTGTGCATTAGATATGATTGTGCGTAACATGGATATGGGGCATCATGGACATGAGACGTATGATTACATTGGGTGGGGAGAGACACACAGGCTACAGGTTGATTATATTATGCCGTCGTCGTAGTCTCCCTTTTGAGCTAGACAACCCACATGATATCACTGCTACCGGCTTCCCGACACAGAGCTAGTAGTAGTTTCAGCCTGAGTTCTAGTGCTGCTCTCATCTTGCATATCCCTTAGCTGGTTATATATTTACCCTATTGTTCCATTTATTGCTGGAGAGACACACATGCTACAGGTTGATTATATTATGCCGTCGTCGTAGTCTCCCTTTTGAGCTAGACAACCCACATGATATCACTGCTACCGGCTCCCCGACACAAAGCTTGTAGTAGTTTCAGCCGGAGTACCAGTGATGTTCTCTCTTGCATTTCACACAGATGGATACATATTTTGCCTATATTTACTCATTTATTCTCTGCACTGCATTATTTGGCTTGAGTTATTTTGTACCTTGCTATGTCCCCTGAGGACCTGGATCCGGATGATGTCCCCAGGATTGGCAGACGAGATCCACCCAGAGTTATACAGTACAGGAGCATTAGCAGGAGTAGAAGCAGGTGCCTACATTGGAGCAGAACCAGGATCCGAGGACGAGATCGTACCAGAGGACTTCTCCTGAGTATTGGCGTGAGATACTCATTTATTTCTGTTTCTAGCTATTCTATTTCCAGTCCATTGCACTGATGTATCAGACTTATTCTCGGATTGTTCTCCGAGACACTTTTATTGAGATATGTCAGATTATATTTACTTATATTTATTCTGGCATTTGATCTGTGATTATCTGTTGTGGATGAGATTAGTATAGACCATGACTTGTACTATTGGACCTAATTATTGTTATATTACAGCTTAAGCATGCCTCGATGGATCCATTAAATTGAGTTTGTCCATCGGTGTGTGCTGTTGGCCATTATCACGCGTCCGGTCCCTCGGTATTTTGGGACTGGGGCGTGACAATATATGTATGAAGACTTGAGAGTGGTATAGACACTACTAGAGTAGTTAGAAAGATGACCATAAGGCTTGACCCTAGTATTGAGGAACCAATAGAAATATAAGGTTAAATATTAGGGCTAACCTAGCTTTTCATGGTAAGATAGAACTAGAGAACCACAACTTTAGATTCTTGTCTTATGGTAGCCGAACAATACCTTAGGAAGCCAAGAGGAATAAAATAATATTTCCCTTGATCATACCTCGAACACTGAGATTAGCTACCACCTTCCCCTTAGAAAACCATGATGTTATCTGGAGTCTTTGTATTTAGTCTATATCTTGTTCTCCTGAAAACTTAGCACTCGCAAATTGTGCGATGACTAATTATGCTTCTCTTTATCTTCCAACCCGTGCTACCTGATATTTCTGATTGTAGACCAAGTGATTCCTTGTATGTTAGGATATATATCTTGCTAGGGTTATAGTAGTAGTCTTGAACTTTGAATTTTGTGCTTGGGAGTTAGAACTTGATAGTTTGAGTTGTTCCTTTAGATTGTGATATGATTATTCTTAGTTTTAAACCACGTAACAAGTACCCCCACCTCAATATAAATTATATCCTCTTCCCCCTCGAAGGCCAGCAACTTTTCCATTCATACTATTGATACTTGTTCTATAAGCATTATGATTAAGACTTAAGATGGTCATTACCTATATAATGCAACATGAGACCCTAATAAGTACCAAGATCTTTTTTGCATATACCCCAATAAGAGTTTATACCTTATTATTTTACAGGATCCCCTTAAGACTATCACAATATTAGTTAATATTTTTAAATGGGGTAGTATGCCTCACAACCTAGTAACAACATAGTCCTCTTGACTCGTTAATGTAGTGTAACTGAATGACATTAATTGTATGCTAGCATAAGAAGATATTATTTATCCAAATTGTAAGAACTTAGAGGCCCATACCCCTATTTGGTCGACTGGTGACTTAGACAAGGAGTTAGTATGTCAACTGTAGAGATTGTAGAGTCTTAATTTTGTATCTTGTTTGGTTTTGTGAACTTGAATTATTTTCATACCTCCTTTCATCATAATCCAACGTATTTATATTTCTAAAACTATCGTGACTTATGCTGCTATTATAGCCTAGTTTTGCAAGCTTATTCCTTATCAAGCTTGTTCACGACATATGTATTATTGGACGTGTACACTAATACATTTCAGAATCAGTGTCTACGGTCTGATCAGCCATAGTGCACTTGGTTCGCCCTTCGCATAACTACTTTACGTGGATTAAGATACATAGTGATTAGTAGACGAATATACTTGCCCTCTAGATATGTTTGAGCATATCGTATTCGTTACCTAACTGTACTGATACGAGCATATGAATAGAAATTACCAATCCATAACTGCCTTGATAATTCCTATTTGAATTCTTTAAACGCCTTGATCCCCATACTTCTAATCTATTACCTCCCCCTCGAACTCTTTATTATTGTTTTCCGTCTTCCCTTATTTCGGAAAGACGAAACCTCGTGCCTAGCATAAGTTGATACACAGATAGTATTAGATATACCCTATAGGCCAATTACATTATTTGATGATTATTTTGTAACCAAGGGCATATCATATGTAATATATTTGGTGTTAAATTTTTTAAGGATTGAGTAACATGATTAAGTAAATTTGAGGAATAAGATTTCTTAAATGTAAGAGCCTTATGTGATAGATGGGTAAATTCTAAGTTGGGTAGCAGTTGCATTATTAGCTTGAGAGGAATTTCGTTAGATTGTGATCGAACAAAATTTGATTGAAACGTTTAAGTCATTTTAATTTTTAGAATTTTTGACGAATAAGTAAGATGATGAGGATCAATGAATTTTAATTTTTAGCACATGATTTGAATTTTGAGAATTGGGGGTGGAATCATCGATTTAAACCTTGAGAAAAATAAATAGAACTCTAAATATGAACATGTTCGGATTGAATTCTAAGATTCCATGATTTGAATTAAGAATAAAAATTTTGAGTGTTGGATTACCTATTTAAAATATTGAAGATATAAATTGAAAGTAAATTCTGAAGAGTACGGAATTCATAAGTTAAAAATAGAAATAATAATTGATTATAATTCTTTTCTAGAGGAGAATTTGATAGTTGGAGATTGCGAGATAAATTTTGATTTGGGATGTCACATAAATTTGAATTAGATTTGGATGAGAATTAATTAATTTGAAAGTCGAGAAGATAGTGTAATGTTTTGAAGTTGATCTAAACAATGGTTAATCTAATTTAAAGGTAATTACGATGGATTTGAATAAGTTTTAAATTTTTATAAGAGATCGCGATTGACTTGCCTGATGTACACATGTGCAGGATTTGAACAAAATTATGACTTATTTTAATTTTGAGGACAAAATTATTTTTAAGTTGGGTAGATTGTACTTGGCTTAGATAGTGAAACTAGGGCTAGTTTGAACCAATTAGAAATAGAATACGGCATTTGATTTAACTGTACAATATTTTATATCGCTTAGTGCACCTTACCGTTGCTTCGATAATTGGAGTAGTACACTAGCCGTTGCCTATCTACAAATTTCACAACCTTGTCCTAGGCATGTCCGCCTACCTTTCTGACCTTTGTGTAACTTATAATCATGCTCTCTGGTGCTACATTTTAGTCGCACAATAAACGTCGTGGACGTTATTTCTTAATTCTATATATAATACGACTTTGTACCCTTGTGCGTTCCAATCAAAATTGGGAACACAATCTTGACCGTTTTGTACAAACAAAAATTTATAAATATTCTACTATGTATCCTCTACGTCCCAGACACCTTAACCCACCTAATTTTATTCCTATGTACTTCTAATTAATTCCAGAACATCGTACGCATTAGATTTAATTAATTAAAATCCAATTTCCATCTTTGTGCAATTTTTCCAATTATTGGGCATTTTTATGCAAAAATGCATTGAGGTGTCCACACCATTGGAAAATGCATGAAGAAACCCGATTTTCCCTTCACGTGAATATTTCTATAATTTTTTGAAATATGCAACGCGCACATCGCCCCCATTTATTTTAAACCCCATCCTTGAATTTTAAACCATGTAATTTATAGCCCCCAACAGCCTCATGTAAGCCCAAGGCCCAATCCCAAGGAGTGTTGACCAAGCCCTAATCCTAGGTCAACCCCAAACCTAAAAATCCCACATGTATAAATATACTCTTCCTAGTTTTTCAATACCAAAAACCCAAACCTAAATCTAAAATTTTAGCCGACTCCCCTTCATCCTCCTGTTCACCTTCTTCTCCACTTCACCCGCCGGAGCCACCCATCCCCCCATCGATCGGAGCAGCCGTGTCCGGCCAATACTCAAGGCCGCAGCCACCTCTTCCTCTCTCCTTCTCTATCTTCCCTCTTCTTCTCCTTCCTCCTCTTCCCGGCCCTCCTCGCCACGACGTCGGAGCCGATCGAGCCTCGCTACCTATCTCCTCCCCGACCGTACAGCAGCCCGGCTTCCTCTCTCTACCACCGGAGGACCCCGTCGACCTCGTCTCCTCCTCCATTTGTATCACCCCTGACCCCCTGGACTCTACTGCTATCGACGCCGACCGGAGCATCCATGTCCGGCCAGCTCAACCCCGCTGTCCGCCACCACGTCGACAAACACACCTCTCCTCTCCCTACTCCCTTCTCCACCCTCTTCCTCCTGTGCACCACCTCACCCCGTCCCGACTCCTCCGCCGGAGCCCAGAACAGCCGCATCACCACCACGTTCCTCTCCTTCCTTCGACCACTGCCTACATCCCGCCTGACTGAGCCTCGTCGACTCCTCCTCTCCGTCCCTGTCCACCACGATGCAGCACCAATACCTCCACCTCCCCTTCTGTGAACCCGAGCCTCCTCCCTACTCGACCACCTCATTGGCAGGACCCCCTCGCTGGCCGGAGTTCAGCAGCCACCACCATCATCCTACTCATCATCATCTTCACCATGAATATATCAAAATCATTACCAACACCATCCCTAATCACTTGTTCATCATCCTAGTCATCATCACCCCCTTAACTATTATCATCCACATTATCACCCTCGTCCTCGTATTTATCGTAGACCGTCATGCTGCCAGACAACCCACAGCAGTCACCCCCGCTTCCCGTACCGGTGCACGCTGACCCCAGAGATCTGTTGGGTCATTCTGTGCAACTTCAGGAGCAGGTTATTGGGACTACATAGCCGCTTGCTAGGCAAGTATACCTTGCTTTGTTGTACTGTTTAAATTCTGTATTATTAGCTGCATATTTATTATTTTAATTGTGCGCGTCTGAGGGTGCAGTCAACGGAGGCGTTGACGTTAGGACTTATGTCTGACCTAGTGTCTAGTAGAACCACCTAAAGTTGTGGAGTTATCGGTATGACTTCCCAGGCCTTGACACATTTCTTACACGTGTTGTGAGTCTCATGTAAGGCACGGTCCTGCGTATGTGGTTGGCCACCTGTATGTGTAGGCGTGCGACGGATAGGGTATAACTGCTAATAGTGATGCATGTTAGAAGACTTAGTATTTATTAGTGGGCGGAGCATAGATTGTCGTGATACGATGCCCCATCATTGTCCTCGTTTGGTTGTAAGGTTGGGCTATTGTTCTAACGATAGAGTATGAGCCAGAGTTACGATGCCCCGGCGTAGTAGCTGAAGCGTGTTGTGGATACAACATGCATAGATCATTGGGCGGGGATGACGACTAGTAGTTGTAAGGGACACCCACCTCCTTTACACAGATACCACACTCGACGGAGTGATACGGACATTAATATTTATACAGATACTACGTTCCCTAGAGTGTTGGACGTTACTTGGTGATTTTACAGATACCTCATTCTTCGGAATGATGGACGTTGCAGATACCACACTCTAGAGAACGTTGGACGTTATTATATTCCTGCGCCCGTGTTATAGGGGCATATGTGGCATATACTAGCCGGTTGTCATAATTGGTGAATTATGTCAGCATATGTCTAGCCTACACATTCCCATACACTCAAGTTGTCCTCAAATTGCATTTCACTTAGATGGTTAGGTGACCCTGGAGTTGTACAGTATTTACTTTATGGCATGCTTTTATGTATCTTGTTATGTCCCTCTGAGGACCTGGTTCCTTTCCAGGTGTAGATGTTCGTGAGTATTCGCAGGAGCGCTGATCCGGACTGGTTACTTATATTCCGAGGAGGTCTTCTCTTCGAGTCAGTAGTTGGTAGTTGTTGTACTTATATTGTATTTATCTTGCTCATTCTTCCTTCTAGTTCGGCAGTAGATTTGTTTCCATCCGACTACCCTCATTAGATGCTTTACATTGAGATCTAGTTATAGATATTGGTTATTCATTTATATATGATTTCTGTGGATGAGATTTAGCTATGTCCTGTGATATCTATGTTTACCACTTATGAATTGTTATTCATATTACAGCGTACGTGTATTATGGTTTCCATATATTAGAGTGTCATATTCATACGGCTGGCATGCTTACGTGTCCTAGTCCTACTTATTTTGGGACTGGGGCATGACAACCAAGTTCAAGGAAATGAACCTGGTGCTCTAATACCAATATGTCATGTCCCAATCTCCCGCAAGCTCAATCATCCCCGCTGAATGTGAATTACCACGTTGCAGCACTCCCACAGGACAATCGTTCTCATCGGAACGTGATGTCGTACGAGCCTGGAGTTGCACTCGTACAAGGAGATGTTGTCAAATATCAAAGTTATCATCAAAATGACCAAGTTGCAGCGAAAGTCAAGTATTGTGTACCAAGCACACATCAGAGTATACGCGACGAAGCTCTTGATAGGGTCCAAATGGAATTGCCATAAATGATATTGCCACAAAGGTGATATAACACTCTTGCTCTTTCTCTTGCCCATAAAGGTACTTACCGTTTAGGGGTGCAAACGAGCCAAGCCGAACCAAGCTTTTATAAGCTTGAGCTTGGCTTGATTAGAATTAACCGAGCTCGAGCTCGAGCTCGAGCTTGATAAATTTTTTATTTTAGAGCTTGAGCTTGGCTCGAGCTCGTTTATATTAAGCTTGAGCTTGGCTTGGTTTGAGCTTGAGCTTGGCTTGATAAGCAAGCTTGATTCAAACTTGATAAACAAGCTTGATAAGCTGAAACTCAAGCTCGTTAAGCTTGATTTCAAGCTTGTTCAGCTTTATTTCAAGCTCATTAAGCTTGATTTCGAGCTTAACGAACTTGATTTCAAGCTAGTTAGGCTTGAATTCAAGTACCTATAATATTAATAATTTATTTATAAAAATTTAATTTAAAAAGTTTCTTAATATCAATTATTAAGGACATATAATTATATATAATACACATAACTATATTGTTATACAAACATGCATAAAATTAGAATTCAACAAAGAACAAATTAAAATTTAAATAACAAAATAAATTTGTAGACTGCCAGCAACGAGCTCCTAAACGAGCTTCTAAATGAGCCAGCTTACGAGTCAGCTCGCAAGCTTCTAAACGAACCAGCTTGCGAGCTCAAACGAGCCGAGTACTTCTAAGCTTGAGCTTGGATCGTTTATTAAACGAGCTCGAAAATGAAGCTTGAGCTTGGCTTGTTTACTAAACGAACCGAGCTCAAACGAGCTTTTATCGAGCCGAGCTTCGAGCAGCTTGCGATCGGCTTGGCTCATTTGCAGCCCTATTACCGTTCATACATTATGTCCCGTATATCCAAGCAGTGCCACTACACCTGCGTACCTAAAATAATGCTCACAAACGTGGGTCAGTATACAGCCGTACTCGTGAGCGGGGTAACCCACTCATCTAAACCGACACTAAGTAAAATAGTGAATGCAAACAATTATATGGTGATCTTTCTACTTGAATCCTAGATTTATTTTATGGCAGAGGTATGACATGTTAAGAAAAACTGTAAAGCAGGTTAAACATGCAAGCATTCAACTCAAGTCTATATACAAGCAGATATATCCAACTCAAAAGGAAACTAGCATGCAAACCGTTCTACTCAAACCCAAGCAATGCGTGAACCTATCGGATATCATCATTCAAGCCTCAATATCAATCCTCAATCCAAGCCTTATTAATCCAATCATCGATATGCACACTCTTGTAGAGGCAAGGTGGCCGCCGCCTATATAAAAAGTATAAACCAAACCAAAGCAAAGCAAACGAACTCGTATCTATATGAAGTCACTGGCCAAGCCATAAAGGACTGATCAACTGCAGTTCTACTCGATCCAGCATTGAGTAGCTAGCCCGCTTGGTCGCATCAAACTGTTGGTACCGCGCCCAAAGCATGTTACCATTTGTTTCCTCCATAGCCAAACGGTTTTGGTGCCCTAGAGCATATCCCGTTCGAGAAAACGAAACCTTGTGTGCAATAGGTTATGCGGTTTTAAACCACAACCCTGTATGCACCATGCCCCAACAGTAGCACAATTCTCTTACCGATGCAGTTTTTCGGTTTTAAACCACAACTGCACGCTTTGCATGACAAAGCGCCCAACAAATACTCGTGCATGGATGCATGCTCGCTCGCCCGCCCAAAGTGCCTCGATGTTCCAAACAAGATGATCCACTCAAGCTCCAACTGCCTAGTCAAGCTCCAACTGCCCAACGCAAAACCAACTCAAGCCATAAATCATATCCAACCAAATGACGTATATTCTATGCACGCCACAGTATAGTGATTTTCAAGTTCTAGTCCAAGTGTTCAAGCCATTACGTGTGTTCCTTATTATTAGGCATGAAGGAATAGAGGAGAAAGGACAGAGCCCACTCACCAAGTCTGATTCCGTTAAGCACCCTGCCTTATCGATACAGTGGATCCCTTGAACCCGTGGTCCGATACAAAGTACGATGTACTCAATTGGTATGACCGTGCGAGCAGGCTGTGCTCTTCAAATCATCCGATCGATCGGACCAAGAAAGATGGTATTATCGCTCCAAATCTTGCTATCCCAGCACCACTCTGAACGAACACCTGATTTCCATCGAACTCCGCTAGCGATCTGCACATGAAACCAACTCAAATCAATAATTGTTCCCAAATCCAAAAAATTGAAATGTAACCAGCTATTGTCTCATTCAATCCGACTCAGCGTAATGCACCATGCGATTGTGGGGCGTTACAATGGATAAGAGAAAGAACAAGAGTGTTGCAAGCCATTGTGGTATTCTTCTTTATGGCATTTTTATTTGGACCCATTGAGATCTTCGCTGTGTATACTCTGATATAATATTGTTTGTAACAATACTTGGCTTTTGCTGCAACTTGGTCATTTCAATAATAACTATGACGTTTGACGTCATTGTCTTATTCGAGTGCAACTCCAGGCTCGTACGATATCACGTTCCGATGAGAACGATTATCCTGCGGGAGCGTTGGTATGGTGATCTCACGTACAGCGGGGACGATCGAAGTTGCGGGAGATTAGGGCGTAACATTTGGTATCAAAGTGCCCGGTTTATTTCCTCTGACTTTTTTTTTGGTTCATCACAAACTCTAAATAACTTTGAGTATCGTTTGGCTCTTGGCTCTACTCGGTGCCATATTAGAAGTTCCATGCAGTAAGTCTATATATTTGTTGGTTGTGTGTGCATCTTGTTCTTCGTTGTATTAGGTATAGGATTTTGATAGAATCGTGTAGCATTGTTAGGTGTTGTTGCATTCGTACAACAAGTTGTGTGACATTGTTGCATCCGTACAGCAAGTTGAGAGGTATCGTTGCTTTGTTTGGCTAGCCGTTCAGGAAAATTTTGGTTGCATCGGTGGAGTAGTTGATTTGGCAGAGAAGATTTGGTATGTTGTGAGTAGAATCACTGGAAAGATATGGATGTGTTGAACGAAGTTTGAATTTTGGCTAGGAATATAAGAGAGAAAGTTTTACGAGTTGTTCGTGCAGCAAATGTGTCGAACGGTTTGAGAGATAGTTGGGAGTATCAAGGAATGGAAGGTTGCACAAGTTGTAATAGACAAGATCAATATAAGAGTAAGATGTTTTATGCATTGGCTGAGTTTCGTGTCAGACTTTAAGTAAATGATTGAGTTATGAATGGCAGGATCACGCAGAATGGATAGTCAAATGAATATTAGATTGGTGCAGAGAAATGTGTTATATGAGTAGTATTCAAAGTGATATATGGTTACCATGTAGTGATTGCGACATTAAAATATTTAGATCGACAACAATAAAATTATCGCAACAGACACAGATAGCAAAAGTGGAAGTGGTTTGTCTATATCGACTGAGTTATGTTTCAAAACTTGGAGCAAGCGAATGTTGAGTGTGACCTGCAGGATCACCACAAAAATGGTTAGTTTGGAGTAGATGTTGGTCGACACAATTAAAAAATGGTGCGAGAACGACTCGATTCCAAGTGGTATATGTTGCGCCACTATCACGACCCACACCTGGAATAAGGGCACGAGTACTTGAACCACGTCCAGCCTACGTCGTGACAACGACGTAAAACAATCGCACAATATACTTGAATCCACACTACTCCAAACTAGTGTGGAGTTTAGATCTTCGGCATCCTCTTGCTACAGACGAAATACGATGATCCTTTCCAACTCATGGATAGGCCTTTATTGAAACAAGTCCAATAGTTTTCGTGCTTTGTTGCTTGGTTTTCTTGATGTTGCTTTAGGGTTTTATTTTTGTATTACTTTCGATTTGCTTTGTTTTTGCTGTTGGCTTTCTCGTTTGGAGCTTTGATTCTTAGGGAGTTCGGAAGGAAGGATAGGCAAAGGATTCTAACTCGGTGGTCATGCTATTGTAGGTCCGTGTAATTGACGTTTGATCGTCGCTAGGCGGGATTCCTTCTTTCAGCACTTTTTCTTAACCAGTGAGTGGTTCGGAACCTTCTTTCCTACTTTTTTATGTCCATATCTCTAATATTTTAAACATTCAATCGATGATGCCCAGCTGAACGCCTAGGAAATCCTTAGCCACAATGCATGCCAGCCACTAAGAAAGAAACATGGGAATTGTAGACTAGCTTGTATTCATGAACACGTCATAAACATGAGTTTCAATATAAAGGGAATTAGGTTATTGGTTGCGGCCTGGTGCCTCAAAGAGTTTGGTCCCACGAGACACCAAAATTGGAATACGACTTTGAGAAAATATGAATTGTTGCATAAGTATATATATTGCTGCTTTACTTCTCTTGTTTTATTTTATGTATTGTTTGATAATTGAATTGTTCACGCATTTGTATGGTCTAGAAAAACTTGTGCACAAGGTTTTGCATTTCCTTGAAACGGTATTCTGGGGCACTGTAACTGTATCGACTCGGGGGAAATATTTGATCGTGCTAGTCGCGATGCATTGCGGGACCTTCAGTAGGGATTTCTATCCGGCCTGACAGGGCGCTGCAATACCTTGGATAAGTCTCCATGGTGTCGATCACACTAATGAACGCATAGAATAGAATACATGCTAATTTATTGTCTTGTGCAGATGGTAAGTATATATGTGTTTCGTTGCAGGGAATGCATGCATCGGTTTAGTAAGAAACCGATGTACTTGATGGATTCAATGTTATTTTCGTTCCTCCAAAATCATGCAACTGATATGAACTGAATTCACTTAGTTCTCTATAAAAAGATCATTTTAATGCATGCTCGCCCTTAATAAGCAAGTGTTGATTTAGGCGAGTAGGTTTTTCCCGCTCACCAGTACAATAGAGTACTGATCCACGTTGTGGGCAATTATTTTAGGCACTCAGGCGGTGCAACGCTAGTGGATAGACGGGAAGGGTTAGAAGTTCTTCTATTTTGAAGTATAGTTGAAGTCAGTTCATTTTAGAGGCATGGACTTTCAATCTATACAAGGGCATATTGTATGAACGGCGAGGACTATCTGATGGAGCGCACCTTGCCTTTTGAGTTTTCTTTTGTAATGCAAGTCAAGTAGCCAAGAGACGCATAAAATGTAAATTCTATGCAAATTACTCTGAATTATCAATGAAAAGCATGTTTCTTCCTATACTTGTGTTCAACTATCTGTGAATATGTTTTATAACTTGTGTTTTCAAATAGGTTCCGAACACTGCACGTTCTTGCCTTGTGCGAGCACAACTCCAGGCTCGTATTGCATCACGCCCTACCGAGGACGATCGGTTCTGAAAAGGATCCAGCGAGAACGATTGACCATTTTGGGATCGAGGCATGACACACAAGGACTTGGAGCGTGCGTAGTTTGGGTTATCGCTAAAGAATGGATTGAGTCAGAACACAAATTAAATTAGGTCAAGTGAAAAGATCGTCAGTGGAGAATCATCGTTTTGAGAATAGCATGTGCGATGAGTTGTGAGATAAAAGTTAGGATAGGTTCAATCGAGAGTGAAGCGATGAATGTCTCGTACATGAAGATACTCTTCTAACTTGTCCAAATTTGCTGTCGATAAGCTCGGCTGAAATGCATGTATTTTGGTGATACCTTAAATATGTGTATGATCCAAACAAAGCGATATGTTGAATTCGAATTAAGCTGCAAGGAGGATGTGGAAATATGAAATTTGTGTGAGCATTGAGCTTGAAGCGAAGATATTGAGTCTGGATTAGGGAAGTATGAGTTACATGGAGCAGAGTTTATGGAATTGTCAAGTTGCATACGAGAAATGGATGAATACTGGTTGGTTCGAGGACGAACCTTATTCTAAGAGGTATATTATGTAATACCCCACAACCGTACAATGCACTATAATGAGTCGAATTAAAATGAGACAAAGGTTTGGTTGCATTTTAATGAGTTTGATTTGGGAGTAGTGATTGATTTGAGTTGGTTTCATGTGCAGATCGCGTACCGAGTTCGATAAAATCGGTGTTCATTCGGAACAAATACAGAGATAGCGGATTGGAGCGATAATGCCGTCTTACTTAGTCCGATCGGGTCAGATGATTTGGAGAGCATGACCTGCTCTCATGCTCATACCAATTAAGTAGATCTTGTTTGCATCGGACCACATATTCAAGGAATCAGCCACATCGGCAAGGTAGAGAGCTTAGCGGATTTAGACTTGGTGAGTGGACTTTGTCCCTTCTCCTCTACTCCTTCATGCCTAAAAATTGAAACACATGTAATATCTTGGACACTTGGACTGGAACCTAGAAAATACCGTATTATGGCATGCATAGAGTGTGCGCGTTTGGATGAATATAGATTGTGGCTTTGAGTGGAACTTTACGATTGGAACAAAAAAAACACTTTAGCGAGCGAGCATGTATTGCGCATGAGTATCAAGTTAGAACGCTTTGTCAAGCGAAGCGTGCAGTTATGGTTCAAAACCGAACAACTTTTGATAGGGTTTTGGTTGAGTTGGAATACGGAGCTTGGAACACAAGATTTGAAACTTATCGGAGGGCATTGTGCCACAGAATCCGTAATGATGTGGTATTGTGCCTTGTATGTGTCACGCCCCAGTTCCAAAATACGTAGGACTAGGAACACATAAGCATGCCAGCCGTATGTATATGACAACTCTAATATATGGATACCATAATACACACGTACACTATAATATGAATATAAACTCATATGTGGTATAAATAGTATCACAAGTCACAGATATACTAAATCTCATCCACACAATAAATCATAGAAAAGAAATAACTAAACTAGAATCATGAGTCTGAATAATCCAATAATGATAGTCGAGTGGAGACAAATCCACTACCAATGACTATATCAATACTAAAATGAGAGAGAAAGATAAATCTCTAATATATATAAGATGATGATAGAAGTATATTAGCTAAGAAGATCCATCGCTAGATATAATCAAAGATTCTTCGAAGGTAAGACCTCCTCGGAAGAGATAAGTAGTAAGTCCTGATCCGTGCTCCTACGAATAGTCATGAACATCTATACCTGGAAAGGGACCAGGTCCTCAGAGGGACGTAACAAGATACATAGAAGCAAGCCAATTTGATTACAGTAAACATGCATAATATTTGAAAATATATAATGACGCTGTATAAGACAATCTATATGAATGGAAATGAGGATAACTTTTTGACGTATGGGCAAGAAATTGAAATACCTCGGGGGTAGCGACCAGCACGACTCTACAAAAATTGACATACCTCGGGAGTGGCGACCAGCGCGACACACTCCCATAGTGCGAGCTAGATACTACGGTTTACCAGAGTGGTTAAAGCCCATACGCCTAATGATTGTCCTCTCATGATACTAGGTGTCAAGTGTGTGTCAACATATCTAATATATAGTAATGACTGAAAGAAATAACACATGCAATAAATATATAAAAATGCAATGAATATATAGAAATATAAATAGCATGCAAAAGTACCGTAAACAATTTGGCAAGGTATCTTGCCTGGTAAGAAAGCTGCAAAATTTAACGTTCAGGAGTCAAGCACACAGGATCAGAAGCTACGGCCTCAGAATGAACGTCTCCGGATGCTGAAATAAATATCACCAATATTCCCAGAATAAGCGAGATAGCTAGAAAATACTACCCTTTTGTCCAATTTGGACACAAGGGGCAAAACGGTAATTTTGGGTCGAAACGGGGTCCACTTGTGGCCCACTTTGCCCCGAAAAGTGTGCCAGGATAAAGGTTTCTAAATGAAACAAATTATAGGTTAAACCAAAATGTCAATACGAACTCAACGGTACGTCCAATTTTAAATTCCGGTGAGTCGAACACAAATTTGCCCCAAAAGTCAACCATAGGACCCGCAAATAGGTGACTTGGTCAACTATCTCAGAATTGTGTGAAACTTGGGTCATATGACCAGCGTGATACCATGAATCCAATGGCACAAGTTTCGTCGCGTTCTGACGAGCGTACACTAAATGGTACGATATTTTACAAAAGTTGCGATATGGGGACTTTTCGCTGATACGGAGTGATTTCGACGCGCACACGCGTCCGAATCAGTTTCTGCGAAAGTCCACACATCTGGGTGTATTGTGTGCACCTTTCGGTGCACTTAGTACATGATGGGGCGGTCCCGTTTGGCGGGGCGCGCTCCGTATCACAAGTTTTATAAGTTAGAAAAATAAGTTTTTAGTGATTTTAACCTAATTTTATTCAGCATACAACATCAAATAAAATAATATAATTGACAAAAAATAATCTAGGTTAGGTGGTCTTCGCATAGCTAGAAGAAAAACTAAATTCGAATATCTTTGGTTGGAGATACGAGTCCGTAAACAGGGGTTGTTGTAACAGATTTTCTGAGATTAAATGTCGTAGTTTTTCCTCGACTTGGCGTCAATTATTACCTAGGTTTGCGTGCTGCATGATGAAAACTAATCTACGGGATTGGAAGAGGGATAGGTCATGAACGTACCTATGAAGACGGGATCGATTTTGGTCGAGCAATGGCGCAGGAATCGAAGCATGAACACAGGTACACTGCAGTTTAGTTTCTATCGCGGGGTTGTGTGCGGTCACGCGGCGGGCGACGCTGGTGGTCGGCGGTGGTTCGAGGCTGGCGGCGGTCGCTGTTAGAGGTCGACGCTCAGATGGGGAGATGAAGATTAGGGTTAGGGTTTATGTGATGGTGAAGCATATATTTAGAGAAGGAGAGCGGGGGGGGGAGCCGCTGTTGTGGCATTAGTTAAATGCAAACGGGTCGATTAGTAGGGAAGTAAGGGTTGCGGGTTGGTTAGGGTTTTAAGCCCATTAAGGTTTCTAACTCTAATTCTTTTTCTTTTTCTTTTCATTTCTAATTCTATTTCTATTCTCTTTTATAATAAGCTATATATATATATATATATATATATATATATATATATATATATATATATATATATATATATATATATATAAAATTCTGTCAGTCGTCCACAGGGTCTCCTACTTGTAAATAATTAAAAAAAATTATAATTGCTCCATAAATCCTCTAAATGCACCATCACCTAAAATAAAAATCCAATAAATTATATTTCACAGGGCCACTACAAAAATATGTCATGTCCCAGTCCCAAAATACGTAGGACTAGGAACACATAAGCATGCTAACCGTATGTATATGGCAACTCCAATATATGGACACCGTAATATGCACGTACGCTGTAATATGAATATAAACTCACATGTGGTATAAATAGTGTCACAAGTCACAGATATACTAAATCTCATCCACACAACAAGTCATAGAAAAGAAATAACTAAAATAGAATCATGAGTCTGAATAATCCAACAATGATAGTCGGGTGGAGACAAATCTACTAACAATGACTATATCAATACTAAAATGAGGGAGAAGGATAAATCTCCAATATATATAAGATGATGATAGAAGTATATCAGCTAAGAAGATCCATCGCTAGATATAATCAAAGATGCTCCGAAGGTAAGACCTCCTCAGAAGAGGTAAGTAGTAAGTCCTGATCTGTGCTTCTGCGAATAGTCATGAACATCTACACCTGGAAAGGGACTAGGTCCTCAGAGGGATGTAAAAAGATACATAGAAGCAAGCCAATTTGAATACAGTAAACATGCATAATATTTGAAAATATATAAGTACGCTGTATAAGACAATCTATATGAATGCAAATGAGGATAACTTTTAGACGTATGGGCAAGGGTAGGCTACTCGATCTAAGCCTCACAACTCACACACTCGTCTAGAACATCAAAAATTGACATACCTCGGGGGTAGCGACCAGCACGACTCTACAGAAATTGACATACCTCGGAGGTAGCGACCAGCGTGACACCCTCCCGTAGTGCGAGCTAGATACTGCGGTTTACCAGAGTGGTTAAAGTCCATACGCCTAATGATTGTCCTCTCATGATACTAGGTGTCAAGTGTGTGTCAACATATCTAATATATAGTAATGACTGAAAGAAACTACACATGCAATAAATATACAAAAATGCAATGAATATATAGAAATATAAATAGCATGCAAAAGTACTGTAAATAATTTGGCAAGGTATCTTGCCTGGTAAGAAAGCTGCAAAGTGTAACGTCCAAGAGTCAAGCATACAGGATCAGAAGCTACGACCTCAGAATGAACGTCTTCGGATGCTAAAATAAATATCACCAACATTTCCCGAATAAGCAAGACAGCTAGAAAATACTACCCTTTCGTCCAATTTGGACACAGAGACAAAACGGTAATTTCGGGTCAAAGCGGGGTCCACTTGTGGCCCACTTTGCACGGAAAAGTGTACCAGGGATAAAGGTCTCTAAATGGGATAAATTATAGATCAAACCAATTCTAAACGTCAATACGAACTCAACGGTACTTCCAATTTTGGATTTCGGTGAGCCGAACACAAATTTGTCCAAAAAGTCAATCGTGGGGCCCGCAAATAGGCGACTTGGTCAACTATCTCAGAATTGCATGAAACTTGGATCACATGACCAGCGTGATAACATGAATCTAATAGTATAAGTTTTGTCGCGTTCTGACGAGCGTACACTAAATGGTGCGATATTTTACATAAGTTACGATACAGGAACTTTTCGCGGATACAGAGTGATTCTGACGCGCACACGCGTCCGAATCAGTTTCCACGAAAGCTCACACGTCTGGGTGTATCGTGCTCACCTTTCGGTGCACTTGGTACACGACAGGGCGATCATGTTTGGCGGGGCGCGCTCCATATCACAAGTTTTGTAAGTTAGAAAAATAGGTTTTTAGTAATTTTTAACCTAATTTTATTCAGTATACAACATCAAAAAAATAATATAATTGATAAAAAATAATCTTGGTTAGGTGGTCTTTGCATAGCAAGAAGAAAAACTAAATTCTGATCTCTGTGGTAGGAGATACGAGTCCGTAAACAGGGGTTGTTGCAACAGATTTTCTGAGATTAAATGTCGTAGTTTTTTCTCGGCTTGGCGTCGATTTTTACCTAGGTTTGCACACTGCACGATGGAAACTAATCTACGAGATTGGAAGAGGAATAGGTCATGAACGTACCAGTGAAGACGGGGTCGAGTTTGGTCGAGCGATGGGGCAAAAATTGAAGCATGAACACAGGTACGCTGCAGTTCAGTTTCTGTCGCGGGGTTGTGCGCGGTCACGCGGTGGGCGGTGCTGGTGGTCGACGGTGGTTCGAGGCTGGCGGCGGTCGCTGCTGGAGGTCGACGCTCAGATGGGGAGCTAAAGATTAGGGTTAGGGTTTATGTGATGGTGAAGCATATATATAGAAAAGGAGAACGGGGGGGAGGGGTCGCGCTCAGCGCTGCGCGGGGGTTGGGGGGTAGCCGCTGCTGTGGCTTTAGTTAAATGCAAACGGGTCAGTTAGTAGGGAAGTAAGGGTTGCGGGCTGGTTAGGGTTTTAAGCCCATTAAGGTTTCTAACTCTTATTCTTATTCTTTTTCTTTTTCTTTTCATTTCATTTCTAATTCTATTTCTATTCTCTTTTATAATAATATATATATATATATATATATATATATATATAGAAAATTCTAGAAATTATATTTTAGAGCATTTAATTAATTTGTCAGTCGTCCACAGGGTCTCCTACATGTAAATAATTAAAAAAATTATAATTGTTCCATAAATCCTCTAAATACACCATCACCTAAAATAAAAATCTAATAAATTCTATTTCCTCTAATTAGCTAATAAATGCTATAAATCAATTAAATAATTAATACGGTTTAAAAAATTAGGGGTTTTACAGTATACGACCATGGGCCTTTGTGTTGGGACCTTGGGTCATCACGAGGAACATGGAAAGAGATTGGATCACTGATGAGATTGTGGATTGGAACACGTAGTCAGCTCGTTGCATGGTCACAGACGTTGATAACCTTTGCACAGGTTTCAGTTTCTTAGAAAGGAACATTGGGTATCGAGGCATCCACTGAGGTGTTGTAATCCTCGTAGGGATGAGGCATCGTATACCAGGTACATAAGACATTAAAGGACCTTAAGTTGAGGAGTTGCAACCAGTAAGATAAAAGGGAGCATCGTAGATGCAGTGTATCGTCCGCTATGGTTGGCATGCATGCCGCCAGTGACCACTTTCATATAGATTAGTGCATCGGTTTGGAGGGTATCTTGGTTGGTTGTTGTAGGCGAGGATGGCATAGTTGATTTTGTACAAGGTAGTTTATGTTGGATTTATAAGACTTGAGTTGGTGTTTATCGTTGGTTTCACTAGACGCATTGTGTTGTAACACACTTGTAGGCTCACGCGATTTGAGTATAACTTGATGCATGCTTAGTACCTTTGTGATAGAATATAACATGCTAGTGTATTTATTGCTTTCAGGAACATGCTTTATTGCTTTCAGGAACATGCTTTACTGCTTTCAAATGCATGCCTTACCATGAAATCGATCTAGGTTTAAACTAGTAAGATCACCTTGTAATAATTTGTATGCTTCACATATTTACTTAATGTCGGTTTAGACGAGTGGGTTACCCTGCTCATCAATACGGCTGTGTACTGACCCATGTTTGTGGGCATTATTTCCAGGTAAACAAGTCTAGTGGCTCATCAATACGGATGTATGGAACGGTAAGTACATTTGTGGACAAGAGAAAGAACAAGAGTATTGCAAGTAATTTGTGGTATTTTTATTTGGACCATTTAAGAGCTTCGATGCGCATACTCTGATGTGATCTTGTTTATAGCAATACTTGGCTTTCGCTGCAACTTAGTCATTTCGATGATAACCATAACGTTTGACGTCATTGCCTTATGCGAGCGTAACTCCAGGCTCTTACGGCATCACATCCCGATAAGAATGATTGTCCTGCGAAAGCGTTGGCGTGGTGATCTCACGTCCAGAGGGGACGATCGAACTTACGGGAGATTGGGGCGTGACATCACACATCCTTAAGAACGAGCATCTCACCAAGCTCCGTTGTCAAGTACACATTACCGATACGTGCAACTACAGTCGTCCCCTTGTTGTCCATCTTCACACATCCAAATCTGTCGCCGTGGTATGATGTAAATATTCTCCTATTTGGAGTGGCGTGTGTCACGACCCGCACCCGGTTTAGGGGCACGAGTGCGTGGGTACGTCCAGCCTACGCCGCAGCATCGGCGGTAGAACGCTGTCAAGGTCTTGATATTATCTAACTAATGTCACGCAAGCATCCAATCTCCATTAGGAGGCACGGATGACACAAATAAGATGAACATATACTCAATCACAGGATTAAAGCACGATAAGATTTCGAAACAGAAATTAAAATTAAACATAACACAAGTCCACAAGTAATATTCTAACTCAACAATATCCAAGAATCATCAAAAATGCCGGAGACAAATCCGGTACCAAAATAGTCTACTTAAAGAACTAACAATAAATAATAACTCCGGCTAGACCTTCCAGAATCACAACTAAACTACCAAGTCTGCAGCTACTCACCATATGGTCCATAAAATGTCGGACAGCGGTCCCCTAAGACATAGTCTGGAAAAATATTTCCAGTCAGGAAGGAGCAAAGCACAATCTCAAATAACAGTTCCATTAATTGATAATGTCTATAATACAATAAAACATGTCATGCTAGCTACTGAGAAGACAGTAAAATAAATGCAGTGGCAATTAAAGAGAGACAGGCAATGTAAAGAGACAGGCAATAGGCAATATGATACAGTCAGTGCATGTATGAAAATGAAAAGAACAAGAAACAGTATCATATACGGGTGATGTAGTATATGATTTAAAATAGGGAACTGTAATCTATTCTAAGTGTTTGAAATAGTAGTTTCAAAATGTGATCGGCTTGGGAACATGTACGATAGCTACAGGGCCTGGCTAATCATGGGTGAAGAGCATGATTAACACTTACAATTTCTATACTACAATAAGAGGTTATGATCACATTTCTTATTAACTACTTCCCCGCCCCCAACTAGTACTGTGGATCCAACCATGACACGTCACGATACACGAGCAAGTCAAGTCTATCATGTATGATGTCTAAATATACATGTCGTGTACAATGTCAATACGATAATCAAGGTAACATCTCATGACTGCAGATCCAAGCTATACTAGTCCGTGTAGCACAGTGTCAAAGATTCAGATGTAACATTTCATGATTGTTGAATTTATAGAAATTATCAAGAATTGGAAATTATCAGAGAATGTACTTGCCTTGGGTCCTTAGCTGGTATTTATGGATGTCCTTTTCCAGAGTATCCCCTGGGTGAAGTAGCAGTCCTAGAACCACATCACAAGCAAAACCATATTTGCATCAGATGCTACACTAACACAGTCTAAAACACTGAATTCAGGGCCTTCTCTAGGTATGATACGGGTCACCTAGTAGCTAGATACATAATTATGCACATCTTAATTAACATATGCACTTACAATATACATATCAATTTAAATACATATACAAAATATATGTATATATATATATTAAAATATGCTAAGGTTTTATACAAATATACATACATATATATATCAAAATAGTTATACACATAAATGTATATACTTTAACATATATATACTAAGAAATATTTATACTAAATTGTTGTATACATATATTCCAATATATATATATATAACAATATATACTAAGTATATACCAAAATATATAAATTGATTTAAATATATATATATATACATACCAAAATATACATATTAAAAATACGTACACATACCCATATACACATTTACGTATTTATATACATATATCTATATCTACTCATTAAATAAATAATATATACAATAGAATTTCAATAATACGTTTATATACTAATACATTATGTATTTAAATATTAATCAAATAAATGCTATTCATATTCATGTACTTAAATATTAATTTGATACATATTCAATTATACAATTTAATAAAATAATTAATATACTTATTCAGATGCATTTAATTATACATACTTAATAATCAATTCTACATACTATAATTTACAAGTAAATATTTATAAGAAATAATATACATCTCTAGATTAACATATACAAAATATATACCAATATACATATATATACATGAGCATTAATTTAAATACATACTGATTCACCAAATTAATTATATACTATATATACGTACTAGAATATATACTAAGCAGGTTAATTATATACATATACACATATTAACATAAATTAAATAGATAATAAACATTCACATTATTAAATTATATATATTACCATTTTATTTATATACTATACACATTAATTAATATATATACAATTACCTATACATTATTTATATATACATATACAAATTTTCACATTAATTAAATATATAAATAAACATATATAGATATATACATTAGATATATATATATATATATATATATATATATATATATATATATATATATATATATATATAAAGAGAAGGAAGAGGGAGAAGAAGAAGGAGGGCTCACAGTGGATTGTAGGGAGGCTCGCCGGCCGCCGGACTGGTGAGAATGGAGGGAGGAGCACAGCGGGGTCCGCCAGAGTGAGGGTGCAGCAGCGCCGCCGGCGCGAGGGGCTCGGGATGGCCGCTGGAGGGAGTTGCAGGTGGAGATGGTGGTGAGCAGTGACCCGCCGGAGTTCGTGAGGGGAGGAGTTGTGAACAGCGGGTCGGCTCGGGCAGTAGGCCGGCGGTCAGAGCCTGGCCGGAATTGATGGTGATGGTGATGGTGATAGTTGGTGATGGAGGTGGTGAATGGAGTTGATGGTGGTGAAGGACAGCAGGGAGGAGGAGCAGCAGGGTCCGCCGGCGCCGAAGTGCGGAGGGCTCGGGCCGGAGTGTCGCCTGCCGGGGAGCAGTGGGGGACTCGGCCGGCTGGAGAAACTGTTCGCCGGAGTAGATGGGACAGCGCCGGCCGGGTGCAGGGGGATCGAGCAGCAGGCAGCGGCCGGACTTGGCCGCCGGAGCGCAGTGAGGCCGCCGGGGGTGATGAAGATGGGAGTGGTGGTGATAGGTGGCTTGGCGGAGGGATGGGGAAGCAGTATCCGCCGGAAATGGCCGAGGTAGGGGAAGAGCAGAGGGGCACGGGAGCTCGGCCGCCGGAGTTGGCCGCCCGCCGGGAACAGGGAATCGGGTTGGGGATGGTTTGGAATGGCTTCCCCCCCCCCCTCTTTTTGAAATTCAAAATTTAAAAAGGAAAGGGAAGGAGAAGAAGGAAGAAGAAGAAAAAGAAAAGAGAAGAAGAAGGGAGAAGGAGAAGAATTACATTCGTTGGGTTGAGGGAGATGGAGGCTTGTGAGGAGGTGGGGTTTTCTAGGTTGCCTAGGGATTAGGGTTTGATGTAGACATTATATAGGGATGAGGGTGTTGGAATGAAGGGTTGGGATTGGCCCATTAATTGAGTGGTCCAGATCGAACATGAGGGAAATAATTCATGGGGGATTTAGGGTGAGGTTTAATTAAAATATTAAGGATTCCTCATTGGTTAAAATAATTGGGTAAGGCCACAAAATACAAATTTGCAATTTAGCCCCCTTAAATTTGGGAAATTGCACAAACACATGAAATGACGAAAATTTGGCGGGCGATTCGGTGTCCGATATTTTGTAGGGTCAGGGGGCGCTGTAAGATGGTTATGGGCTGAATTTGCAGGGCACTGGAATTAATTTGGAATTTCAGAATCAGATAAAATGGTATCCTCAAATTAAATAGAAATAAATGCAAGTTGTGTTCAACAATTAATTAGGAGTACATGGAGCCAAAATCAGGTCAGGTCATCAATACCAATAATGAAGAAGACTCAGAACAGAATATTACCCTAATTTGGGCCCCACGAAAAATAGGTCAAGATGGCCTCCAATTTTCGATTGGAACGCACAACGATGCAAAAATAGGGATTTATAAAATAACGTCCGCGACGATTTTTGTGCGGCCAGAAATAATGCACAGGGAGCATAATTATGAGTTGCAAAAATAGCAGAATTGAAGGCGGGCATGTCTAGGGCAAGATTGTGAAATTTGTTGGAAGACAAAAGTCTGGATAGTGCTCCAAATATCGAAGCAAAGGCAATGCGCAAAAATATTAAATAAAATACGGTAATTAATAAAAATCTCCAAAAATTAAATTATAAATAAAACAATTAATTACATAATTCCACAATTCCTGACAGGTGTTCGTATACTGGCTTCTAGGTCAGTCTGCTAGCTAAAAATAAATGAGCACTGCATCTAATACTATATTTAATTACTCATCACACATAATTATTTAAATTAAAAATATTATCATGCAATTATTTAATTATAACTACCATAATATTAAATATTGAAAAAAAATCGAAATTACCCCTGTTTTCAGAATGTGGTAGTGACAGCGTGATACGACATTCCCGTTTCCGTGACCCAATCGACATCATGACACATGCCACAAAGTTCCTCTGCGTCGGTTGCTGCGATAATAAGATCTCCCATAGCCGTTGGATCCTCCTGATCATCCTTGCCTTTGGCCTTCTCTGATTTGAGCTTCATGTAGTTTTTCTTGATATGACCCCTTTCATCATAGTGATAGCAGCCGTCATTGCGGTCCACAATCGCAAGATCCTGAGACTCCCCCATGTCCCCGCTTGTGACTTGGGTATTCCCTTCCCGTAGGAAGCCACCAGAGCGGACTCCTGCAAGGATTCAACTTGCTTACGCCGGACCTCCTCATTCAACAAACTACTTTTGACTGTCTACATCGTGACAACTCCATCAGGCGCGGAGTTGCTCACCGACACCACCAATGTTTTTCAGCTTTCCAACAAATAACTCAAAAGCAGAAGGACCTGAAGCTAATCATCAATCACCATCTTTATCACAAACATCTGATTGATAATACCCTAAACCTCGTTCAGATGTTGTGCCACCAAGATACCATTCGTATACTTTAGGTTGACGAGTTAGCAAATCAGAAACACCTTGTTAATAGTCGTCTCTGTCGATGTCGCAAAAAAAAAAAAAATTTGAACGAACTGGATTAGTAGTCCATCTTAGTCCATTCGAATCCAATATAGTATACTTAACTTCAGTTTCTGGATCCGAGTTGAATTTACTTCTTGTTGATAAGCATATATTTGGATGCTAGATCACTGAACTGGATTCTTTAGTTGTCACCTCTATTCTTAAGTTTCCATAACACTTGCAACATTACAAGAACTCTACGCTGCTTGACTTCTTATTCGAGTTGCCTTCCAGATGTTGGATTGGAAGCCGACTCCATATTTAGTCCAAACATTCCAAAAGACGCCGTATCATTAATATAAGTATAAATATTAACATTAATATTAATATAAAAATTAACATAATATTAATATTAACATTGATATCAATATTAAAAACTTTTGGATAATTATTAATTTTTTGGATTAAAATTTATCATGTCAACTGTTATGTTACATGTCTCATGATACTATTTAATAGTCATATTAAGGAATAATTTAGATGAACAATTTTTAGTAATAAATAGTATTACTTACCGAATTCGAGTAGCTCTTGTGCTTACCGGAAAGAAATATAAGATCTCGATTGGGAGACAGAAGATCAATGGATCGAGTCACGGAAGCATATTATTTTTTCTATATATAAATGGTGGAAGTTGAGAGACAGTGGACCCAAAAGACATGTAATATAGTGTGTTCAAAAATTTTGAACGTTACGTCGAATCCCGTATGTTATGTCGAAATTAAAAAAAAAAAAAAAAAAAAAAAAGTAGTATTACTCCTATTTTGATGTAACTGTCTTGGACAAACAGAATGATACTGCAAATCATATTTATAGTCCGATTATTGATCCAACAAGGGAAAAACTTGTTTCTTTGTACAACATGAAGAACAGACAATAGCAACCTTTGCATTGTATGCATGCATGGGCAAGAAAATGCTGCCGACAAAATTAGCAGGACATGTTCGTTTTTTCAAGATACGACCGGACTACTTTATTTTCGATCGCACGAAAACTCTCCTGTATATTTCCTAAAAATACAATCTTCAAGAAAAAAAAATAATTAAAAAATCATTCAGGAAGATGCTGGATTGTATCTCGTTTTCGGTTGAGCACTCAAAGGAGAGCGACAAAGGAGTTGGTAATTTATTTCCACATCGGATAGGAGGTGGAATCGTGAGATGTAGATAATTGAGATTGATTCAGATCTTAGATGGAAATTCTCTTTTAAGGTATATGGGCACAATCAAATATCGCATCTTATGGGCCAACTCCAGTACGGATCACACCACGTTTCCAACAAATGGTATCAGAGTCCAAGGTTACGGGACTGCTTTGAGCGGCTCTAATTGGTTCGAGACAGATAGTGCTGAACTTTCATGGATTATACGAACTCTTCTAAATGTGGAGTATGAGCATCAACTACACGAATTGGCTTTAAAGGTGAATCTGACGAGTCCACGGTGGAACAAGACGTTGTGGTTGGCACAATGGTGGTGTGGATGAACGCGTAATGTTTGGTTCTGTGGTCAAACTGATCGAGATGACAATATGTTAGATCTCCTGGGTGGAGTATGAGCATCAACTACACGAATTGGCTTTAAACAATATGTTGAATCTCCTGGGTGGAGTAGGAGCATCAACTACACGAATTGGCTTTAAAGGTGAATCTGATGAGTCCAAGATGGAACAAGATGTTGTGGTTGGCGTAATGATGGTGTGGATGAACGTGTCAGGTTTGGTTTTGTGATCGAACGGATCGAGATGACAATAAGTTGGATCTCCTGGATGCTCGTTAGCGGGAACGAACAAAGGTAGCTGGAGTGTGCTAAGGTTGTTCAGTTAGCGGGAACGAGCAAAGATAGTCGGGTGTGCTAAGGGTGCTCGGCTAGTGGGAACGAACAAAGATAGTCGGGGTATGCTAAGGTTGTTCGGCTAGCGAAAATAAGCTAAGATGGAGATTGTTGAATTTTATCTCGTTTCCGGTTGAGCGCTCAAAGGAGGGTGACAATGGAGTTGGTAATTTAGTCCCACATCGAATAAGAGGTAGGACAATAAGGTGTAGATAATTGGAATTGCTTCATGTCTTACATGAAAATTCTTTTTTAAGACATATGGACCCAATCTAATATCGCATCTCATAGACCAACTCCGATTCGGGACACACCATGTTCCCAACAGAAGAGAGTAATTTGGATGCTTCCATTGAAGTAGTCAAGTGAAAACAATAATAATTTACTTTGTTATTGATAACCATATATTTTGGATGCTAGATCAATGATAATTGGATTCTTTAGTTGTCGTCACCTCTATTCTTTTCTACAGTAAATTTTGCATAGGAAAAATAAATTTCGCTAACTTGGAAAAAAAAAACGAATTTGAAAATTTTACATCTAAAGGAATAAAAAAATAAGATGCCATTGGAGTTGGCGTCTCTGACAACCCCTAGGAGAGAGAATGAGGTGGCTCTCCCACAATAAAAATGGAAATAGAACGTCATTAGGGTTGACATCCCCTAGGAGAAAGAGGGAGTGGTGCACCAACTTTAATGTCGTCCTCGCTCTCCCTCTATATACTATATATTAATATATACAAATTTGTATTATCTAAATTTTTTAGATTTAAATTTTTTAATAAATATTTTTTATTTTGTATCATTCATACTACATTTTTTGTAATATCACTCTGTACACAAAATTTATTCTTTTCTGGTTGGTTACAAAAAAGTAAGAAGACATTTACATTTACGAATTAAATGTATGGTTTCTCATTTAATCTACATTATATGGTTTCTCATTTAATCTACAATATTCAAATCTACATATAAATGATAGGAAGAATAGAAAAAATTGGTTCTTTTTATTCACCATATAAATCAACTAGAGAGGAGTCCTTTATATAGGCGTACAATTGAGGTTGACATTTAGTGATGACAATTAAGAGAATAAATGTCAAAAGATATGATATCAAGCAATAATGGTAATGCTAAAAGATATCAACCAAAGATATTTACAACATTATTCCTTAGATATTTATCATTAGTTGGTCGGTGGTGTATGCACATTTGTTATTTCATTAAAACCTTACTAAGAAAAATTCAATGAAAAAAATCTTAGTTAAGAAAAAAGAGTACAACGAGAAGAATTCAAAATTATTCTTTACAAGCCATATTCCCCCTTCATGGTGTGTATTGGGCTGGTCAGGGCCGGCCCGCAGTCCGAGTCAATCGGGTTTGACCGGGTTCGGTCCGGGCTGGACCAAACCCGAGAGGAGAGCCGGGCCGGTCATAAATTATCCCGACCCAGCCCGGGCCAATGACCCGGTTAGGGGAGGACCAGGACGAACTGGTCTGGGTCCGGACCGGTCCGACCCGGTTTATTTTTTATTTTATTTTTTATGTTTATTTATATATTTTTTATATATAATCTATATGATATAAATTATATGTTAATAAATTCAAGTTAAAATTTATAGGTTTTTTGTTACTAAGTTAATTTTGTATAATTTGAAATTTATAAGTTATTTGTTATAATTTTTTTGGGTATAATTTATGTAAAAATTTATATAAACATTATGTAAGAAATTTTTATTTGATTTCTTAAAAATTATATGCGTAGATTCCTTGTAAAGATTTATAAGTTGATTTCTTTATTTGAATTCAAGATGTATAATTTATATAAACATTAAGTAAGAAAATTTTATTTAGTTTCTTTATGTCAATATTTATATAACTTTAAGTATAAATTAAAATCTAAATATTTACAAGTTGATTTTTTTTAAAATCTTATAACTTTTTTTTTATAAGTATAAATCTTTTTATAAATTTTTTATATAACTTTTTAACTATAATAAATATAAGTATAAATCTTTATAAAAAAATTAAAATCTTTATAAATATAAATCTTTATAAATAAATCTTTATAAGTAAAAATTTTTATAAGTATAAATATTTGTGTCTTAGCTTCTCAGGCTCTCTTTAAAATTTATTTGTAATACTGTAAATAAAGTTCAAATTATACTGCAAATAAAGTTTAAACAAACATTCAACAAGAACTCTATTCGAAAATCTTCTTTCCGTATCGTGCTCATTATAAACTCTGCTAAAATGATGCCAAATTTTTGATTAAAACTCTAGTTGCAGTGCCGGTTGAGGTTGCAGTGCCGGTTGAGGTTGCGGTGCTGGTTGAGGTTGCGGTGTGGGTTAAAGTTAGCTGATCTTATAGTTGTTGTTGTGGTTTGTCATTTTTTATGATAGTATATAGTCTCTTTATACTAGATTGCTTCTAAATTTTGTAAGAGAGAGAGGAAAGTAATTTTGTAAAAGGGAAGAAATTATGTTGTGTTTATTTTTCATGAATTATGGGCTATTTATAGGATTTTTTGGGGCCAAATGACCCCCATATACTCTCAATAAAGAGTTGTTATAATTGATATTTTGGTCATTTTTAGCAAAATAACCAAAAAAACCCTAAAACGTTCAAAATACAGCCACTAAAATGAGGCTATTTTGGTAAAAATATCCCCAATGGATATATCCAAAACAAAACAAAATTATAAATCAGCCGAACCGGGCCGGTCCGGGCCAACCGGACTGACCGAATTGGATTCGGCCTGAACAATGCCGAGACCGGGCCTGGCCAGGCCGGGCTTACGGGCCGGATCCTCCGATCCAGCCCGGACCCGTTGTCACGTCCCGATTTTCCACCAGAGCGATGAACATGTCGCGATTAAGGGCAATATCATAGCAATTTTCTAGGATGGCATTATAAAGCCCTACGTTCACCGGACGTTGTGCATACTTTTCCAGTATCCATAAAGTAAGGCGAGTCCAACGGGTATTGGCATCGTTGACCCACCCAGTAAGTCTGTACTTATTTGGAGGATATATTACGCCGGCTCAGGTAAAGAAATTGGCGAAAGTTGGCGCCATCCAAGGTTCAATAAGTGAAGAATCTTCACTAGGTATATATCCGAGATGCAATCCACACATCGGAAGAGAAAATGCATCTTCCTTGATCGTTATGCTTGTGACAAATTTTTCCAGGTATAGCTCCGTGAATCCAAGGAGTCAAATCCATGTCTATCTTTCTTTGGGAAGTAGCATGATAAAATACAGACGGAGGGTAGTCACGTGCCACACTAGGGAGGTACATCTCCCTATCACCAACTTTGGAAACCTATGCCTCCTTCTTGGGTTTCGTCTGTGATGCTCTGCTGATAGCATCTCCAAATAGGAAAGCAGGTTTTGGGTATTGTTCGTCTTCCAGCGAGGTGAAAAGATCATTACTTATTAAGGACAATAACATTCTTTCACCCTGGGAGGCTATGAGTAGTTGTCTGGTCTTTGGCAGGGCTTTATCCGATTGGGGAAAGTCTATATATGACAAATATTCCAAGTAGTTGGTGTGCAGCAGACCAGCAGTAGACCCCAGCATGTCAGCAAGAGGATACATCAATAAGTCAACTTCAAAATTCATAAACATGAAGTCAGTAAAGATTCATGAAGAAAGACGCGCATAAATGCTTACTTCCTAAGAAAAGAAGATAAATCTATGCGCATAGTTAGAGTTGACAGAAACTCTTAACAGTACACAAAAGGGAAATCTCTTTTCATGAAGAAAATTAGCTTATACGCACATTTTCAAGTTCGTAGAGACTTTTAGAAATATGTGCATTAACTTCTGACTCTGTATGAGAGAGTCAAGATTATGCGCATACTTTAAAGTTTATAGAAACTGTTAAAAATATGTGCATAAATTTATTCTGAATGAGGAAATGTGCACGTATGCACAAGATGGCTGATTTTACTCTGAAAGAGGAAATGTGCACGCATAAGCAAGATAAGTGCTTCCACTATAAAAGAGGGAAATGTGCGCATGTACGTGTGTCCCTGTGTTTCATGACTCTTCATTGTCATCTTTTCTTTCTTTTATTCCTTCTTTTTCTTTCAAGAATTATAAATATACATGTAAAAAAAGGGCAACCCCCCTATCCCTTACTGCAGGGTGAGCCTTCTCGCGGGGGATGACTCTGGTTCATGGCATGTTCAGACGCTCCCCAGCAGGCTGAGCCGCTGCACGTCCACCCGCAGGTTGATCCGTCATCGCACGAGAGGATGAGGTCGGTCCTTTGCCTTTCTTCTCTTTCATGTCAGTCTAAGAATCTTTGGGAGCCATGGCTATAGCTTGAGGTTGGAGATAAAGCGCTAGGGTTTCTGAGAACACGAAGAGTTTTGGGAGTTCGTAAAGAGTTTCTCTCCCCTAAGCTCAATTATTTATAGACAATGGATAAATCCTTCAGCTGCTAAAGTAACGCTTAGGGATCCGTACAGAAAATTATGCCAAAGATCACAAATTGGGAATCGTGATCAATGATGGCGCATAAAATATGCAGCCATGTCAGCAAGTTGTTGAAATTTTGCTTAAAGTGTGCATAAAATCAGAACTGCTTTTGATGCTTCTAAATTGTAATCACCTGTATTTTCAGAAATAAAAAAAATGAATTTTCAGATTTTTTTATGAATTTTTCTGAAATTTTTAACTAAATAAAACCAAGGTATTTTACAATTAAAACAATTTTAAATGATGTTAATTAATATTAAAATATTATAAAAATAATATTTTTAGGTGTAAAATAAAAAACTAGACATAGGGTAATTTTTTGAGAATTTATTGGACCCTGAAAACATTTTTAAAGACCTAGAAACTAAGTTGTAATTAATCCTAAATAAACCCTAGAAATAAACCCGGTTCAACTGAACCAAGCCAAACCAAAACAAGTTAAACCGAACCAAACCCAACTCTTAACGGGTTGGGTCGGATCCGAATTGAACCCGACCCGGACCCGTTAACCCGACCGAAACCCTAATCCGAAACCCTTTCCTTCTCCGGCTACCCCTATTTAATCCCCTCTTCCTCCCCCGCCTCGACGCCGCCTGAACCCTAACCCCCTCGACCGACGAGCCCCCGCTGCCCTGCCCTAGCCCCGGCCGCCCTTTTCTCACCGTCTTCCCGACCCACAGCCGACTCGATGACCAGAGCCCCGCAGCACCCTAGTTCCAGCGCCGCCTCGAGCCTCCGGCGTTGTCCCCGAGCGGCTTTGCCTCTGCCTGAGTCACCTCCGACGAGCCGACGACACCAGCGCCTCCCTCGGGCGAAGCCCAGCCCTCCAGCCCCTCCTCCAGCTCCGGCTTGTCGACGAAACCCTAACCCGGACACAACACAGTCCTGTGCAGTATTGCGTCGTGTCGCCTCGCGGACACGAGAAAACCCCGTTCTGCGTAGCCCCGTTCAGGTAACCCTTTCTCTCTCCTCACTACCCCATTTTCTGTTTCATCTGTTGTGATGCGTAGACTGTGTAACCCTCTCGATGCCCGTACAACCCGCTCTGTGTGTCGCGTCCTGTGGCGATCGCGAACTGCGATCCAAAAACAGGAAAAATAATACCCTATTTTCCCCCGGAACTGAGTATGCCCCGCCAAACGGGATGACTTGGTCGCATGCGGTCTTCACCGAAAGGGGTGCGCCGTTGATACGGACATGCAGGATTTCACAGAAGTTGGTTTGGATGTGCGTGCACACCGGAATCAACGCGTATCCGCCGACAACGCCCCGTATCAGCCTGTTCTGGAACACGTTGTAACTTTGTGTACACACGTCGGATCGAAACAAAACTTGTGCCATCGGACTCGTAGTAATACGCTGGTCCTGTGACCCAAGTTTGGCTCGATTCTGAGAACGTTGACAAAATCGCATATCGTGGGCCCCACGGCTCCATTTGACGGGCGATTTTGTGATCGGCTCATCAGAATCCAGTTCTGGAAGTTCCGTTGGGTTCGTATCATCATTCTGGACTTGTTGACACTAAGTTTGACGAATTTGGAGACCATTGGTTCTGACACGTTTTTCGGTGCAAAACGGGCCACATGTGGACCCCGCTTTGACCAGAAACTATGATTTTTGCCCTTGTGTCTAAATTGGACTCAAGGACAGGCGTTTCTAGCTATTTGATATTTTCTGAACCTGTTAGTGATATTTATTTCAGCTTTTGGAGGAGTACCTGCAGAATCCACTGATACAGGGACAGTTGTTGGTATTCAAACCCCAAACAAGTGTACCTTGCCAAAACTTGCAGTACCTACTTCATATTATTGTCTTAATTTATTTATATATTGTACATGCTTGACCTAGGACCGTATGACTTACTTAGCGTCCGAATAATATTCGGGTGCCAACACCGTACGCGGAGTTGTGTAACGTCACCTAGAGATGGATATCGTGACCCTTTACATTCTCGTACTTGCATTATCAAGTACGTCATACCCAGGACACCTGACACTATTCATGAGATAGAATCTTCCTGAAATATTCAAGGTAATTCTGTGTAGGTTGCAGGATTTTGACATAGACATTATATTCATAGATATTATATGACTTGTTGCATTAGCTATGATCTTGCATGACATAGACATGAGACGTTATGGACATGAGACGTGTGGTTACATTGGGTGGAGAGAGACACACAGGCTACAGGCTATTTTATTTATATATACTTATTATTGTGAGGCTGTAGACTCTACATCAGAGCTAGGCCCATTACGTGATATTACTGCTACCGGCTCCCCGACACAGAGCTTGTAGCGGTCTCAGCCTGAGTTCTAGTGTTGCTCTTATTTTACATATCACTTAGATGGTTACATAGTTTGCCCTATTGATACATTTTATATACTGCATTTATTTTGGCATGATGTTTCTTGTACCTTGTTACGTCCCTCTGAGGACCTGGTCCTTTACCAGTTTTGCAGCCTAGACCATTGTGGAGCCTGACTGGAGTTGCTGATGTGAGTTGCTTTGTCATACTGGAATTGGTGCCAGGTACTTATATCATTTCTTCCGGAGTATTGGTTATTATTCATATTGTTTATTCATCTGCTGATATAGCCTAGTTTTATAGATTCATATTCTTTCCTCGAGTCTATTCGAGCTTATGGGTTATTGGCGGTCGACTTTAGCACATGTAGCTCATTCTTGTATATTTCGTTCATTGTGGATTGAGGCATAGATATTTATAGATAGTAACCCTTCTAGTACACCTTATACGTATTCGAATCGGACCAGAGTCTGGTCGAATGCGTAGCTGGCATGTTACGTATTCCTAGTCCTACGTATTTTGTGACTGGGGTGTGACATGTTTTTGTGGTGGCCCATGCAGGTCCTGATTAAATTATTTCGGTTACTTTCTGGTACCGAGCGAGCCTGTAATCAAAGTTAGCAGTGTTAGCATCTCAATCCACAATTGACTTGAAAATTCTTTAGCATTTGATTATCGCCCTTGGACTTCGTAATTGTACTCTTTCAAATCTCCTCGACATCTTTATTATTGTTTATCATCTCTTCCTATTTCGGAGAGGTGAATGTTCGTGCACGGTGTTTCCTCCAGAAGCAGATCCTCGTCAAGGCAGAAGAAGTTATACTGGATATAGATATTTAAAGACAGTTACACTTAGTAGGATAGTAGTAGGTTATTCCTATATACTAGGGTTAGTGTAGATTTTAGCATGAGAATTGAATATAATATCAGAGGCCTAGAACTAATAGAACCTCACCCTTGCTTATAGGTAGTAAGTAATTTGGACGTATTGGAAGGAAGGAAAGAGGATTTGACTTTAAATATTTTAGGGAATACATAGCTAGATGCTAGGGATCAGATGTGACTCATGATGGTGATACAAGGAATTGCATTGTGACCTTAAGAAAACGGAACCTTAGATAGCAGGCCATAGTGGTTAAATCTTTAGATATCTTGTGACTTTTAGTATCAAAATTTGATCTTATAACCCAGCTGTTACACTCCTACTATTTGTGCCAAAGAAGGATGGGACAGTACGCCTGTGTATTGATTACAGGGCACTAAACGCTGTGACCAATAAGAACCGGTATCCCTTGCGACGTATTGATGACTTATTCGATCAATTGAGTGGTGCTAGGGTATTCTCGAAGATTGACCTTAGATCCGGTTATCACCAGATTAGAGTGAGGAAGGAGGATATACCAAAGACAGCCTTCAGGACCAAGTATGGACATTATGAGTTCTTAGTAATGCCGTTTGGTTTAACCAACGCGCCAGCTGTGTTCATGAGTTTGATGAACAGAGTTTTTCATCAGTACTTGGACAAATTTGTGGTTGTGTTTATTGATGATATTCTAGTATATTCCAAGAGCCACGAAGAGCACGAGGAGCATCTCAGAATTGTGCTAGAGACATTGCGGCAGGAGAGGTTGTATGCCAAACTCAGTAAATGTGAGTTTTGTATGGATAAGGTGCCTTTCTTGGGACATATTATCTCAGGAGAAGGACTTTCAGTTGATCCGGAGAAGGTTGCTGCAATAGAAACTTGGCCTACACCTACATTAGTTGCAGAAGTGAGAAGTTTTCTCGGACTTGCTGGATATTACCAGAGGTTCGTAGAAAATTTCTCAAGAATTGCGAAGCCTATGACGAAGTTGACACGTAAGGACCAGGAGTTTGCATGGACGGAAGATTGCCAGAAGGCCTTTGAAGAATTGAAGAGACGACTAACAACAGCACCTGTCTTGACTCTTCCTTCAGGGTCAGGAGGTTTTGTTGTTTATAGTGATGCGTCAGGTAGTGGACTAGGATATGTTTTGATGCAACATGGCAAAGTTATTGCTTATGCATCGAGACAGTTGAAGGTCCATGAGAAGAACTACCCAACGCACGATCTTGAGCTAGCTGCATTAATATTTGCACTAAAGATTTGGAGGCACTATCTTTATGGAGAGAAGGTAGAAATCTTTACTGATCACAAGAGTCTGAAGTATGTATATACTCAGAAGGAGCTCAACATGAGACAGAGACGTTGGCTTGAGTTGATGGTAGACTTTGATATAGATCTGCAGTACCACCCGGGAAAGGCGAATGTCGTGGCAGACGCACTCAGCAGGAAGCCCACGGCTTATTTCTTGACGATGCAGCCCCAGCTATTGAAAGATCTACAGGAGCTCCAGATAGAGGTTGTTTTACCAAGACAAAGTGGCTTGCTGGCTAATCTCGAAATTAAGTCGTCACTTGTGGAGAGGATTAAAGAAGCATTGCCTACTGATGCTAGATTTCGAAGACTTAAAGAGAAGACAGAAGCAGGCATGCAGACGGGACTTTGCATGCATGAGGATGGGACATTGAGGTACGGAAATCGCCTGTATGTTCCAAATGGAGAATTAAGACAGAAGTTAATGACTGAAGCACATAGCTCTATGTACTCTATTCATCCAGGAGGAATAAAGATGTACCGAGATTTGAGACAGTACTATTGGTGGCATGGAATAAAGAGGAAGATTGCACGATTTGTGGCAAAATGTTTAGTCTGCCAGCAAGTAAATGCCGAGCATCAAAGGACTACTGGTATGTTGCAGCCGCTTCCTATACCAGAATAAAAGTGGGAACATATCACTATGGATTTCGTTACAGGATTTCCAAGAAGCCCCAGTAAAAAAGATGCGGTATGGGTTATCGTGGATCGACTCACTAAATCGGCACACTTCTTGCCATTTAGAGTTGGACAATCCACGGAGATACTAGCCGACATGTATATACGACAAATCGTAAGATTACATGGAGTACCGATTAGTATTGTGTCGGATCGTGACTCGAGATTCACATCTCATTTTTGGCGAAGCATGCAAGAGAGTCTTGGCACTCGACTCAAATTCAGCACTGCTTACCATCCACAGACAGATGGTCAATCGGAGCGCACGATTCAGATCTTGGAGGATATGCTACGATCGTGTATGCTAGACTTTGGAGGGTCTTGGGAAGATCAATTGTACTTGGTGGAGTTCTCTTACAACAACAGTTATCAGGCAAGCATCCAGATGGCACCATTCGAGGCGTTGTACGGTAGAAAGTGCAGATCGTCGATATGCTGGAGTGACGTTGGCGAGCGTCAAATACTGGGTCCAGAGTTGGTAATGCAGACAGTGGAGAAGGTAAAACAAATTCAGAATCATCTTCGTGCGGCTCAGGACAGACAGAAGCATTGGGCTGATAGACACTGACGCCCCCTGGAGTTCAAGGAAGGAGAGCACGTATTCTTGAGAATTTTACCCACTCGAGGTACTATTAGATTTGGGAGCAGAGGCAAGTTGAGCCCAAGGTACATCGGGCCATTTGATATTCTGGAGTGCATTGGTGAGGTGGCTTATCGTCTTGCATTACCTCCATCCTTAGAGGGAGTGCATGATGTATTCCATGTCTCATAGCTGAGAAGGTACGTGACTGACCCAAGTCACGTAGTCGATCATTCTGAGATCGCAGTGGGCCCTAGCCTGAGATATGAAGAACAACCAGTTGGCATACTCGACATTAGTGAGAAGACATTGCGAGGACAGACAATTAGACTGGTTCGTGTAGCTTGAAAACATCACTCTCCTGGCGAATCTACCTGGAAACAAGAGGATATCATGCGCCAGCGTTATCCTCACCTGTTCGCAGATGCAGGTATAACCTAAGCATTCTTGTAATTCCCATAGTTTTTTTTCTTGAGTAGTTTAATCTTTGATTGCGAGGACACAATCTTCTTAAGGGGGGTAGATTGTAATCACCTGTATTTTCAGAAATCAAAAAAATAAATTTTCAGATTTTTTTATGAATTTTTCTGTAATTTTTAACTAAATAAAACCAAGGTATTTTGCAATTAAAACAATTTTAAATGATGTTAATTAATATTAAAATATTATGAAAATAATATTTTTAGGTGTAAAATGAAAAACTAGACATAGGGTAATTTTTCGGGAATTTATTGGACCCTGAAAACATTTTTAAAGACCTAGAAACTAAGTTGTAATTAACCCTAAATAAACCCTAGAAATAAACCCGGTTCAACTAAACCAAGCCAAACCAAAACAAGTTAAACCGAACACAACTCTTAAAGGGTCGGGTCAGATCCGAATTGAACCCGACCTGGTCCCGTTAACCCGACCGAAACCCTAATCCGAAACCCTTTCCTTCTCCGGCTACCCCTATTTAATCCCCTCTTCCTCCCCCGCCTCGACGCCGCCTGAACCCTAACCCCCTCGATCGACGATCCCCCGCTGCCCTGCCCTAGCCCCGGTCGCCCTCTCCTAACCGTCTCCCCGACCCACAGCCGACTCGATGACCAGAGCCCCGCAGCACCCTAGTTCCAGCGCCGCCTCGAGCCTCCGGCGCTGTCCCCGAGCGGCTTTGCCTCCGCCTGAGTCGCCTCCGACGAGCCGACGATACCAGCGCCTCCCTCCGGCGAAGCCCGGCCCTCCAACCCCTCCTCCAGCTCCGTCTTGTCGACGAAACCCTAACCCGGACACAGCACAGTCCTGTGCAGTATTGCGTCGTGTCGCCTCGCGGACACGAGAAAACCCCGTTCTGCATAGCCCCGTTCAGGTAACCCTTTCTCTCTTCTCACTATCCCGTTTTCTATTTCGTCTGTTGTGACGCGTAGACTACGTAACCCTCTCGATGTTCGTGCAACCCGCTCGGTGTGTCGCATCCTATGGCGATCACGAACTGTGATCCAAAAACAGGAAAAATAATACCCCATTTTCCCCCGGAACTGAGTACGCTCCGCCAAACGGGACGACTTGGTAGTATGTGGTCTTCACCAAAAGGGGCGCGCCGTTGATACGGACGTACGAGATTTCGCAGAAGTTGGTTTGGATGTGCGTGCACACCGGAATCAACGCGTATCCGCCGACAACGTCCCGTATCGGCCTGTTCTGGAACATGTTGTAACTTTGTGTACACACGTCGGATCAAAACAAAACTTGCGCCATAGGACTCATAGCAATACGCTGGTCCTGTGACCCAAGTTTGGTTCGATTCTGAGAATGTTGACAAAATCGCGTATCGTGGGCCCCACGGATCCACTTGACGGGCAATTTTGTGATCGGCTCATCGGAATCCAGTTCTGGAAGTTCCGTTGGGTTCATATCATCATTCTGGACTTGTTGACACTAAGTTTGACGAATTTGGAGACCATTGGTTCTGACACATTTTTCGGTGCGAAACGGGCCACATGTGGACCCCGCTTTGACCAGAAACTGTGATTTTTGCCCTTGTGTCCAAATTGGACTCATGGACAGGCATTTCTATCTATTTGATATTTTCTGAACCTGTTGGTGATATTTATTTCAGCTTTTGGAGGAGTACCTGCAGAATCCACTGATACAGGGACAACTGTTGGTATTCAAACCCCAAGCAAGTGTACCTTGCCAAAACTTGCAGTACCTGCTTCATATTATTGTCTTGATTTATTTATATGTTGTACATGCTTGACCTAGGACTGTGTGACTTACTTAGCGTCCGAATAATATTTGGGTGCCAACACCGTACGCGGAGTTGTGTAACGTCACCTAGAGATGGATATCGTGACCCTTTACATTCTCGTGCTTGCATTATCAAGTACGTCATACCCAGGACACCTGATACTATTCATGAGACAGAATCTTCCTGAAATATTCAAGGTGATTTTGTGTAGGTTGCAGGATTTTGACATAGACATTATATTCATAGATATTATATGACTTGTTGCATTAGCTATGATCTCGAGTGACATGGACATGAGACGTTATGAACATGAGACGTGTGGTTACATTGGGTGGGGAGAGACACACAGGCTACAGGCTATTTTATTTATATATACTTATTATTGTGAGGCTGTAGACTCTACATCAGAGCTAGGCCCATTACGTGATATTACTGCTACCGGCTCCCCGACACAGAGCTTGTAGCGGTCTCAGCCTGAGTTCTAGTGTTGCTCTCATTTTGCATATCACTTAGATGGTTACATAGTTTGCCCTATTGATACATTTAATATACTGCATTTATTTTGGCATGCTGTTTCTTGTACCTTGTTACGTCCCTCTGAGGACCTGGTCCCTTACCAGTTTTGTAACCTAGACTATTTTGGAGCCTGACTGGAGTTGCTGATGTGAGTTACTTTGTCATGCAGGAATTGGTGCCAGGTACTTATATCATTTCTTCCAGAGTATTGGTTATTATTCATATTGTTTATTCATCTGCTGATATAGCCTAGTTTTATAGACTCATATCCTTTCCTCGAGTCTATTCGAGCTTATGGGTTATTGGCGGCCGACTTTAGTACATGTAGCTCATTCTTGTATATTTTGTTCATTGTGGATTGAGGCATAGATATTTATAGATAGTAACCCTTCTAGTACAGCTTATACGTATTCGAATCGGACCAGAGTCTGGTCGAATGCGTAGCTGGCATGTTATATATTCCTAGTCCTACGTATTTTGGGACTGGGGTGTGACATAAATTCAAAGTATTTTAAATTTATTTGAAAATTCAAAAACTTTTAAGGGGGGTCTTATAGAACATAGAAAATATGCGTACAAAAGCAATGCAAATGACCCAAGGAGAAGAGGCGTACTTTCCTAAATAATTGAAGCAGAGGCGTACCTTCCTCTCAGGTGCGTACTTTCTTCATCAAACTAGTCCGGATGAATAGGCATACTTTTTCAACTTTGTCATTTCTTCATTAATGGTCCAGACTGACAACTGACACAGTAATCGAGGAGATCAAGGTCATTAATGCTGAAGATCTTTGCACGCCGATCCAGGTTGTCATTTTGTGACCAAAGTTGCTACTTTTACCAAAGTACGCCAGTGTTGCTGCTTTACCAAAAGTACGTCAGTGTTGCTACTTCAACCAAGGTACGCCAATGTTGCTACTTCCCCAAAAGTACATCAGCTATGTTTCTTTACAAAAGCCCATAAAAGCATGCATGTGCTTCCTTCACGATAGTGCGCACATTTCTATATTTTTCTCTACTGAGGGAGAAAAGTACACGCACTTGTTCACTTTTAACCGACAGTATGCGGTTACGAATTTGAGGAGATTACATGTATTTAATGTCGTAATTTTCGTGAAAGGTGTGCAAGCAGTTGTCACCACGACCCAAGTTTTTCTCGTATAGGAAGCTACGTGTCAAGCTGACAGTAATTTTTGCGCGCACTAAGCAGAACATGGGCATCACTTTTCCAATTGTGTGTGCAAAAAATGGTAAACACAATATAGATTACTCATTTTGTGCCACATACTATAATAACCGTTCCAAGTGTTGAATGGCTATAAATATTGGGATCAGTGTCATTCCAATAGACAGAGGTCTTGTGTGCTGTTACCAGTCCTATTGCTGCCAAGTTCTCCAGTGATCAAGTTCTTGTATTTTTTTCGTGTGTGTCTTGTAGTCCAAGGAGTAAAGTGATCGACTGTACATCAGATCTCTATAGCTACTACTTTCCCAGATTTTTGTACTTAAATTCTTGTATAAGATTTCTATACTATTTTCAAAGTTTGTAATACAAAAGTTTGTAATACCATTGAAGAGACACAGAACCTCGCCATTCCAGTGTGGAAGTGGAAAAATATCACAACGGATTTTATAGTTGGCTAGCCGAAGACACAACGGAGGAATGACGCGATTTGGGTTATCGTGGATAGATTGACCAAGTCGGCTCATTTTTTTGGTATAAAAACTACTTGGAGCATCGATCGGTTGGCTCAGCTCTACTTGGATGAAATTTTCTGACTACATGGTGTACCAACGTCAATTGTGTAAGACCGGGATGACCGATTTATATTATATTTTTGGAAGAGCCTACATACTTCAATGGGAACACAGTTATATTTTAGCTCAACTTATCATCCTCAAACTAATGGTCAGACTGAGCGAGTTAATCAAAACTCGGAAGACATACTACGCCTCTGTACGATAGACCTGAAGACTAGTTGGGACACTCAATTGTCGCTAACATAGTTTACCTATGATAACAGTTATCAGGCAAGTATAAGATGGCGCTGTATGAGGCGTTATACGGACGGAAGTGTTGGTCACCAATTTGCTGGAATGAAGTTGGTGAATGGCAAGTACTCAGACCAAAATTAGTTGAGCAGGTTGTCGAAAAGATTCGCGTAATTCAAGAGAAGTTAAAAGTAGCACAGAGTCGGGAGAAGAGTTATGTGGATATTCATCGACGACCTTAGAGTTCATGGTCGGGGACATATGTTTCTGAAAGTTTTACCGATGCATGGAGTCATGTGATTCGATGAAAAGGGAAAGTTGAGCCCTAGGTTCGTCGGTCCATTCGAGATTCTTAAGAGAGTTGGTCCAGTCACCTACTAGATCGCGCTACCACCTGTATTGGCTGAAATGCATGATACGTTCCACGTTTCTCAACTATGGAAGTATGTGCATGATCTAAGTCACGTGGCAGACTTCGGTCAGTTGGGACTTCAGGTCGACTTGACTTATGTGAAGGAACATGTCCAAATTTTGGACAGAAAAGAGAAGGTGCTGAGGAATCGAGCAGTCACCCTTGTTCGCATGCTCTGGCGCAACCATTTTGTCGAGGAGTCAATATGGGAGCTCAAAGCGGATATGAGGGAAATATTTCCTTCGTTATTCGATAGTGGAGGTGGGTTTTATTTTAAATTTTGAGGAAAAAACTTTTTGTTAGTGTATTAGATCATATTGTTGAGTGTGGTGATACCGTTGCCGAGCACGGTATGGCTAGCAACTGGAATGGCCGAGTCAGAATCAGAGAATGGAGAAACCTTGCCGGTATTGATTGATCAGGACAAATAAATGGGGAACATTTTCCTTGTTATGGAATGGTATCCTTAAAAGTTGCACCCAAGATACAGTGCATGGTGTCTTGGGGAGTGAACTCTATATAAGGGTCTAAGCCTCAAGACCCATGCATTGTGGGTATTTGATGTGTCTTCGTTGTTGGGTTTATGATTGCATTTTTGTGAATGTTTTTGATGAACGGTTTTCGTTGCTTGCTTTCACTACCTCGCATTTCATATCAAATTATTGAGAGAAAGAGAAGAAGAGTTCTGAATCGTTGTTGGTGCCAATGTAGGTGAGCCACGCCTGAAGTCCCGTGGAGGATCTCTTTTTCTCAGTAATTCACCAACTCGTGAGTGACTTCGATCCTTCGATGAATCATTTGAAACTTTAAGATTAACAAAAGGATCAATGATACCTAGCAAGAACCTAGTAATATAATACAAGATAAATAATCATATTCTATTAACCGGTGCTGTTATAGAAGGGTAGATCATAACAAGTCCCGATACGGACGGTAAGTATGGAAAGCTATGGCTCGAACGAGAAACGAGAACTGTGGGATAAGTATCAACTTTTCTATACATGCATATTGTGTTACTTTTATTAGTAAAGTTGCACCTTATGCATAGTCATGGGCAACTTGTGCACAACGTATAATTCTTCGAACGGTAATCCGCGACCACGGCCCCTTTCGACTCGGGGGAATCGGAGCATATTCAAGGTAGCATGGTGATTTAGAAACCCCTAAGTGGGCTCGCTATCCTTCTGGAGGGGAGCCGCTTAACCTACTCTAAGTCCAAGATGACGCTAAGTCAGTGACCTTCATATAGACATATGTCGTAGCTAACAACGTATTATGCAGGCTGAGTAAGTTATTACTCAATTTCAGGGATGGTTGAACGACCGTGGCAAAGAATCACCAAATGCCGATAATCATTACGTTCCTTATGTTTGTGGTGCCCCGTCCCCCCTATTCGGGGAGCGCGGCTAAAAAATACAAAGACGGTATCGTTCGATCGGGATAGATTGAATCAAGAGAACTCATCCTCGTTATGGATTTGCTTCTTCGGAATCGATTCCTATATTCAGTGGACCGTGCCCCCAGGATCGACTTAGCGGCATAGTCAGGAGGGACCTCTCCGCTGCATCTTTGATTGCCTTGCTTATGCATCGCTTGTTGCTTTCGTGCCTTGAGTTGGTTTTTGGATTTGCTTGAGTTTTCTTGAACGGTTTCGATGGATTTTATTATTTTCGGTTGTTGAATTGCACCTCAATTTCGATATTGGAAAGAGTGGAAGAGGTATTGATCAGTTGTTCTTGGCAATGCAGGTGAACGAACAGTAGGCGATGCTCGAGCGGAGTACTCCTGAAGCACCTATTTCCTTCTTCCTTCCAACCAACTTGTGAGTGGCTTATATTTGATTCAGTTGGCCCTTCTTTCAAGTCTTCACACCTAAAAATCTTGCATTTCTTGTTTGTCCCGATCAAACGATACCAAGTAATAACTAAAAGATGTCAAGATAAAAAGGAATAGACTTGGATTATTTTGCTTGTCAATCAAACTTGTGAACGATTACCTTATTGCATGCTAGCTCATTTAGAATGTTCATCATATGCTTCAATTTTAGTTAGAATGTATACTTCTTCTATAAATTATGCTATGCATATAGAACACACTCTGATATGCGATATATTGATCAGAAAGACTATGCAAAACCGTTTATGTTATGGAACTTGTATCGTGCTCGAAATTGCCTTAAACTGCATGAATTGATAGAAAAACCTAGCGAACGTCGTTGATCACGGACAACTTGTGCACAAGGTCTTATGGTTTTCGCGGACGGTCGTTGGGGCACTGGGACCGATCCGGACGGAACATTATGTATAGTCGTATGTTATGGGGCAAGGTGTTATGTAGCGGGGCTCGCCACCTACGATGCATATCATTCTTGTCTTGAGACTATAATCCGTCCCTTCGTGGCATTAAGCCAGTGATCCTTTCGTATATTTAAACCAGTGCAAACTAACTTGTGTCTTTGTGGCAGGGGAGGACATGGTAAGTATTGTGTAGGTGGTTCAGACGGGAAGGTAAAAGTCATCGAACGGTGGCAAGTTCATTTTAGTAGTTTCATTATATATTGCTTTCTGTAAAATGAACTAAGGCAAGATAGAAAGATCACAAGATAATATGCATGCTTCATCTAAACAACGTGTTAATTGGTATAGTTGGGTTAGCTTGCCTTCACCAGTACGTTTTGATGTACTGACCCTCATTGAAACAGGTTTCCCGCACTAAGGAGATCCGAACGAGGAGCCAAAGTCATTCCCCAATCCAGTCCAGCTGTAGGCGCGTCTTGATCGTGCCACCTTTTGAAGCATTAAGATCTAGCAACCCAAGCACGATGCAGCTCCGTGGAAAGGCCATTATTCCACAAGGAGGTCTTTACATTTTGAAGTTTTAGTAAAGGGATGTAATGTACAGGACAACTATCTCATTTTGTGTCAACTTTTGTAAGCCCGAGTGGCATTTAGCTGCCTCGTTCAAGAGTTTGTAATAGATGTTCATTATCAATAAAGAGAACTTTTCCATGTTTCAATTTTGTGTTTCAATTTATCTGCGTACTCTGAATATGTGCTCGCTATGCAAAATACCTTATCCTTGTGCGGTGCGCAACCTAGGCCCGCATGGCGTCATGTCCGGGGAACGACTATCGATTCCACGGAATCGGGGCGTGACAATGTTCTTATTACATGAATTGTTAAACTGAACTTAAAGCAACCTACTAAGTGTCGACATCACAAAAATAAGGGTTTTGAATGAAGGGTGTAAAGTTTTTATTTATTGTGAATTGACAAATAGTACAAAACAATCCCTATACAAGAGGATCTAAGTACAATAAAAAAATATGGGCAAGTATGACGGTGGAGATCGAGCACTGCAGTGGCTCCTTTACTCCGTTGATTATCCGGGACCAAGGGGTTGATGAGGATTCGGCGCTCCTTCTTCTCTTTTTCGCGTCGGTGGCACTTTTTCTTCGTGTAGATGCGGCTGCCTCCTGTCGTTCTCTTCTTTTGCATATGGGAAACACCCACTATTTATAGCCTTGAGAAGGCATGCATTAAGGCGCATGTACGAGGGTTGCACGTTGGCGCAGGAAACGGTGGACGCATGCTGCGTCAAGGCTGTCACGTGGTAAGTCGAGATCTGGGGTTGCTGGTGCCCATAATACTCATGACACGTGTCATGTCCTAATTTTGATAGCTGTGATTGCACCTTGGGGCTGCTGCCACTCGGCGCATGAAGAAAACTGAGGGAGTAGTGGCGCATGGCACTGCAAGCACATGGGAACACTAAGATGTTTAGTAGTGTATGACACTACAGGCACATGAGACACCAAGATGTGTAGTGGCGCATGTCACTACGGGCACATGAGATACCAAGATGCGTAGTGGCGCATGGCACTGCGGGCACATGAGACACCTCTTAGACTGTTGGTAAATAGGGCGGGAGCACTGAGGCGCATGAGGCTCGATCACTTAGTGGCATGAGGCTGGATCATTGAGGTGCATGGTGTTAATTTTCTATGCTTCTACAGTAAGATCACATTATAAATAGTGTTGCTTTCACATATCTACTTAGTATATATTATTGAGGATTTTGCTGCTACCCCTTGATGACGCTGAAAGTTTTAGTCCGACTCTTTAGAAGCCCTACACTTGAAGCTTCCTAGTAGAGACGAAGGCTTCTGTTGAAGGTGTTATGAGCTTTCTTTACTAAATAAGGGATATGATGTATGGAGCAACGTTGTATCTTATTTTAATATTTTTTCAAGTTGTAAGCCAACTATGGCATTTTATCTCGACCGTTTGAGGGTCTTATGTTTCCGCATGCAAGTTAACAAAAAAAGAATATTCTCTTCAATGTGTGTATTCAATTTTTCTGTGATTATTGCAAACACTCTTCAAATATCTATTTAAAAAATGAGCACAAGCACATCTTGTACAAGGGCAACCCCAGGCTTGTACGACATTACGTCCAGGGGGACGTAAGGCTCTGCAGAACCGGGGTGTGGGTAGCCCAAGCGAGGATGTTCGGTTTTGCGGAACCGGGGCATGATAGTCGAGGGACTTGATGGGCGGGAGGGAGCAATCGAGGTGGCAGAAGGGGAGTGTGCGGAGGATGTGGAGAGCTGCGTCGTGGGGGTCGAGCGCTATGGCGACATTTATGGTGGAGGTGGCGCGGGCGAGGAGTTGGGTGCCAACAAAGATAGGAGTCGGGTGGGAAGGGGGAGGAGTAGCGGCGGCGGTTGATTTTAGGAGGGATTCTGGAATTGGCATTCTGGAGTTTTTTTTGGGGGGGGGGGGGGGGTCTTCTGGAGGAAATTTATAATTGGAGAGGAGGGAACGAAGGAAATTTCGGGTAGGCAATAAATTTAGAAATGTAGGGTATGATTTTTGGTAGGCTGTAAAATCTTATTTATTTTACTGCCTACTAATGCAGGTCGTAAAAGGTCGTAATAACCCTATATTGTACGTCTCTCATCAATGCATGTCGTAATTGATAATATTTAACGGTACTAAAAAAATAGGCCATAATAAAGATCAAAAAATTAAAATTTATGGCTCTCATTTCACGTGGGTCGTAATATTATATCATTAGCGGCATGCATCTAATGCACGTCGTAAATAAGAGTTCGTAAATGTCCTAATTTGGTGTAGTGTATGTAAGTATGGCATAATGTCATTCTCTGCTTGATAGATTAAGATGGTATGTCGACTCGATAGGTCGTTTGGACTAGGTTCATCCAGAGGATTATTTAGAAATCTGCTCAGTTGAGATAGTTATGTGTTTCTTCAGGTTAGTGGTCTTGATCACTCTATCATTTACCTTCACAATAAAGAATTGATGTTGCATGTTTATTTTCTATACTATGAGTTTGATGCATGCTAATAAAAGAGATGAAGCAAGATATATAAGAGAATAATCTCATTTCTGTAATTTTTTTGCTATAGAACATGGAACTTTAAACTGATGATATAGACTTGTGTAACATAGTACTGCTTTTATCTTATCACTTGGAACATGGTTCTATTACTATGTTTTAGAGATGAAATAGAATATTGTTTCTATGTATCATATTGATTATAGTTGTTATTTCAAATATAATAACATGGAAGGTTTGGGACTGTTGGGTCGCCAAGGCAGTATCCCTGGACTGAAAACTGCGTAAATATGGTAATTCTCGAACTGAAAAGATTGAGACGAGTGATGGCTAGAGAAAGTATGGTAATGGTAAAAGATATTAAATAATATACTTCAGTTTTTATCATGCATATGTGTTAGATCAATCTAACTTTTTACGCATTTTCATGGTCATGGACAACTTTTGCACAAGATTTTCGGTTCCTTAAACAATTATCGTAGAAATGGGATCGTGTCGGCCTAGGAGGGACCCATGTATAAGTCATAGCTGAAGTATCATGGGGTATTGCGGGACCTTCAGTAGTCAGACTGAAGGGTGTGACGTAATACGGAAAGATTCAAGAACTTTCAGGGGGCTAGCTACCCGCTGCTGGAAGGATCACCGTCTATCCCGAGATAATCCAAGATGGTGTATCGCCAATGACCTTCATATAGTTAGGCTGCATGTTAATATCATCTGCTTAAAGGCTTAACAATTTAAGGAATGGTTGCACAACGCACTTAAATATTTTGAGGGCTAACAATTGTCTTCTGTAGGGAGACATTTGTGACACATTGTTATTAATTCATTATGATTGATATCTTTGTTAGCATGGAGGGATGGTAAGTATTGGGTAAGTTCAACTTTGTTGCGTGATACATTTATTCTTATGGATACATGTTTTCTATGACATGTAACAGATCCAAAGGCAAGATTAGAAAGACCACAAATTTTGTTGCATTCACTTAATCAACGTGTTGATTTTATTTGAGTGGGCTAGAGGCCACTCACCAGTGCATTCCCCAATATACTGAACTCCAGCAGATACTTTCAGGTGTAGAGTTTACTTAGACGTACTAAGGCGTTAGAGCTCTGTAGGCAACTTGAAGCATTACCATTGTGATGTTGTTTTATTTGTATATAAAGGACATAATGTATGGAGCATCGTTGTTTGCATAGTTCTTGAGTTGTAGGCGTTGTGGTGTGTTTCATTATATTGAGAGAGAGATGGTGATTGTAATCGAGTTGTTCTTTGGCTTCGAGCCATTGTACTTTTACTATATATAATCAATAAAGAGATTTTTTTTTGTATATCTTGTGTTGATTCAATTGTTTTGCTTGGTATTTATGTTGTGATAACTTTATATCTTAGATGCACTATTGGTCGTTTTGGTGATTGCGTTATATAAGTGCACTTCAGGCTTGTACGGCATCACGTCTAGTTCTACATTCGATTCTACGGAACTGAAACGTGATATTTTGGTATCAAAGCATGACTTTACGCCATTGTATCCTAAATTTATTCTCTTCAACTTTGAGTCGCCTTCGTGATCTAAGTGTTTGACTCTCCTCGATGTTGTGTTGGGTGTTCCATACAATAAGTCTAGATATGTTATGATCTCATGCGGATATTTTGTTGACTATCGATAGATTTGAAGAGAGTAGTGTATGGTTTGAGAAGAGAAGTTTGTGAGACATGATGTTTGATTTCAGAGGATTTAGGTGATCAGGCTAACTAGTTGGACTTCTATAAGTTAGAATTTGGATGAGAAATATGTTATCAGTAGACGTCGTTTGCAATATATATTTATTTATTTATTTATTTATTTATTTATTTATTTATTTATATAATATATATATGCATCGGTCTTAACCACTAGGCTAGACGTCATTTGCAATATATATATATATATATATATATATATATATATATATATATATATATATATACGGCTTAGAAACCGGGTTCAATTTAAGACATCTAAGCCGTATGTATATCATCAACCAATTAATTTAAAAACATAAAAGAAAAATTAAGATATGTAACCGTAATCAAAATTTTAAACATTTTATAATAAATTATAACTAAAATATATTTAAAGTATATTTAAAATATTCTAACATAATTTAAATTTATATATTTCAATAATATCATAAATTTTGTTTCAATTCCTATATGAGCCATGCACATGTGCACCAATAGAAATGGATTTTTACATCCCATGTGCACTCATGTGCACTAGTACACTATATTCCTATATATATATATATATATATATATATATATATATATATATATATATATATATATATATATATATTACATGGGTATAGAGCATACTGCTCGCTTTTATCTTTAGTAACTATTCATTCATATGAGTAACCTAAAAATCTTAATGAAGTTCAGAACATACTGCTCGCTTTATCTTTTGTAACTATTCATTCATAGGAACAACTTTTGAGCAACCTTAAATCCTTAATGAAGCTACAAAAAGTCCTAGAAATTTAAGCACTGCATTCTTTAAAAAAAAAAGATCTTTATTTACATTGTAACATCAAAAGTACATACATACATACATTCATAAAAGCTTGTCTTCCCTCCTAATATCTAGTACTTATATTTCACATGAATAAACTACTACTGATGCTCGCCGTCAGACCCACGGTTCCCTCCACCTGAAGATACCGATTTACATAAGTCATATCACAAGAAGAGAAATAGAAATTGTGGTCAAAGTATCTAATTCCCAAAGCATAGAAAACTGAGCTTTGGTGTGTGTGTTTTTGTTTTTGTTTTTTGAGATGTGTGACGTTTTGTTCGGAACTTTGTACATATTGTATTATATGTCTTTTGGACGTACTACCCTCCAACTTCTACAGTTTATAAATAAAAGAAATAATTCACCTTCGTGGGTCGATCTACTGATCTTCCACCACCCAGCCAAAATATGAGTTTTGGTATTCTTACAAGGATTCTGAAGAAACTTATATGTATCATTGTATGGCTCTGGAGTCATGGATGACAAGATTAGAGTCCGCCTCCATCAAGAATTTTAATTTATTTTGATACATATTATTTTTAATTACTCTTATTTGTTCCTTAAATTAATATCTCTAATCTTAAATTTTTAGTCTTTTTTTAAATTTTATCCAGCAATATTCTATTTGTTCCTTATAATTTGTCCCCCAATAGTCCAAGGAAAAGAAAAAAATATCAAATCTAATTTTATGTTATAGAATTTTTGCACCGCGTAGTAAAATGGTTAGCTTGCCCCTCTCCATACATTTGCATGTTTCAATGAGTTGATTAGTCCTACGAACAACCAATGATATAGTTGGTTAATTTTAAGGAAAATACAAACAATAATGAAAAAAAAAATGACTATTTACAAAAATATATATGTGCCGCAACATAGGAGATGACATCTCACTCATGTATTTTCATAGGATGCCAAGTCTAATGACGTTCCACTCATGTATTATTTTGTAACGCCAACTCTAATGACACTTCACTCTATTTTGTTTAGGATATCATTAATAGTGACGTTTCATTCTTCTACATACAATTCTTTCAAAGAAAAAAAACCTTTTTGATCCAAATACACCTAATTGTATCCCCCTGAAATTTTCTGTCTAAATAGTTACAAAAATAGTTATATAGTTATAAACAAAAATTATAAATAATTACAATCCTACTATTTTAATTACTATGTTACTATAAAAGAAAATTGTAAAAAAATATTCAATCAAAATGTGTAAATATATTAAATCAAAAGGTGCGCATGAGATAGAGAGAATTAGAGTGTCCACAACTTAGAAGTTTTAAATACAATGGAGGAAAAAAAAAAATTTTAAAAGATGTTGAGCTTAAAAGTAAAAATTCTACTACACCATCGTAAAACAGTCCGAAAATCAAACTGAAGCCAATGTGTCACGTCCGATTTGGTCGAAAAAATTTCGGCCTACGAAAGCGTGGGGCTGAGGTCATCGTATTTTAGTCCGCCCAATCACGAGCTACCACGTGGCATTTCGGTTTGATTTTCGGTCCAATTTTTCTGGCTGTGTAGAGTTTTTGAAAAAATATAGTAGATGGAGGAAGGCATTTGGATGAAGGTTTTGTATTCCTAGGAATTTATTTTCCATTATATTCTCATGGAAAAGAAATTCAACATTATAATACCCATGTTTGGTTATATTAGGTTAAAAATATGAAGAAAAAAGTCTTAATTTATTTAGTTTTCCATAAATATCCTTTCATATTTCTATTACCTAAATTTACATGTTTGGAATAAAAGTTAAAATTTTGAAAGTAAAACGAGGGTGTTATTGTCCAAACAAAATATTCAAACAACATTCCTAGTAAACAAAACTATTTCCAAGGGGACCTTGAGAATTACTTTTCCACAACCACGGGAATATAAAATCCCTCATATTCCCTCCTAATTTTCAATCCTAGATATACCAAACAAAAGCAAGAAATCTAAAATTCATTCTCAAGTCTCAAAAACTTGGACCATACGCCACCAAAGAGTTGACATCGTAAAAAAAAAAAAAATTAGAAAACCCATACAAATATTTCCCTAATTTTAACGTCACAAGAAGCTTCATATTCTCTGGTTATCATAGTAATTTCAAGATGCTATAAATACCTGGAAAGTGGCACCACAAATCTCCTCCTCATCTGCGAGAGTTGCAGTTACTTTGTTCTTGGGGTTCTCATAGCTCTTCAGCCCCCCAAGAGTGTTTGAGTAGTAGCACCCTGTAATAGAAATTTCGCACAAGTTTTATTGTGTACAACTAAAAAGTTGAATTGATCTATATAACATATATGTATGCATATAACCTTCACTGTACGTACCTTGAGGAAATGGCGCAAGTGACTTGCCACATGACCCCTTGAGTAGATCCAAATCATCACAGAAGGCTACACACCCATCTGCAGTGATCCCCCAAAACAAAGGTACCTTCCCCTGTGCATCCTGTTACACATAACTTAACTTGCATCAAAACAAATCCGAAAAGTATAGTTTAAAGTATCATCCGATACCAACCGATACTGATATTGATCGATACTGACATCGGAGTTCAGTTTTCCAGTCAATTCGGCAAGAAAATCAAACGTAAAAGGCCAACCAGCAAGGGTGTAAAGACATAATAAGGGTATAAAAGCATATAAAAGAAGAAAATTTATCCGTTGCAGGTAAACCAATCTGAAAGAGTAGCTACTATTTCATTTAATTCCAAAACTACTAAGAAACAACACAAGAAATACCTAAAATTATGTCTAAATATAAAATAAATAAATAAAAATTCTAAAATTTTAATAATTATTTATTTTTCGATACCAAAAAAATATGATCGTATCTGAAACCATCGATACTGGCGATACCGATACTCATAGGAAGGATCTGATACCGAATCCGATACCGATATTGTGAACTGTGTCAAAACATGACTGATGCTATCCATATACATATGAGATTCGGACTTACAGAAGCTACAAGCAGGGAGGAAGTGGACTTGTCGAAGATCAACAAGGAGAAGTTCCCCGCGAGATGACCGAGCATGAAACTGGCAGGATAGGGAGCCCTGTCGCGGAGGGCCTTGTAGGCCTCCAGGATGAGCACTGCCTCGTTGGTGCCCTTCGATAGGCCGTAGTGCTGCCTCAGGCTGCCGAGGTTATCGAGCACACCCTCGAACAGGCAGAATATCTCGTCCTTGGCCGCGAATAGTCTGCACCAGATTGAGCACAAGTTTTAGTTTAGATGGTTTCTTGGGCTAAATTTCAGACATCAAAAGTTTGTGTTGTACCAGTAAAATCCATGGTCAGTATGATTCAGATTTGAAATTTGAAGCATAATTTTGATTCAACTTGTAACTTGAAATTGTATATTTGGCTGCAGTTAAGGATACAGAAGGGACACAGTTATTTCTGCAGACTTTCTCCTTGCACAGTATGATTCAGATTCCAGATAATAAGATTGGAAGGAAAACCATCTAGGTTGACATTCTTATAACAATTATAGCTCAACTTACACTTTGAAAGGAAACCAAGGAATAGGCAGAGGTATTAGGAACTTGAAACAACAAGGATAACCTTTGGAATAGTTTTATCTATTCGACTTCGGACCTGCTCATAGGAGAAGGCACCAACATAGAAAGTTGACCATCAGATCGACATATGGTCATAAAAATTCCGTCAGTTATAAGACTTCAATCTTATGCTCCATAGCCGACCCTTCTCATGGAAGAAACTACTTCGAACCTTCCTACATGGAAAAGATTAATTATAGCCCTCCTAACTCTATGAGACACACAAGTAGGTAAAACATCATAAATCAGTAGGTACAGAATTAAATTTAAATTGTGAATTCTGAAAAGCCACATACTCGGTTAGGCTTAACTCCATATAAATGATTTAACTCTGCATAAGATTCCTCACTAATATAGCATCAGAACTATATTAGCTGATCTGGGAATAATGTTTCATGATCAGAGTTAGGCTTAGGAAAATTAGCATGCACCTGGGGCAGGAGGGGAACTTGCTGCTGGAGTTATAGGCAAGGTGTCCGACGGACCCAAGCTGCACCGATATCATCGCGTCGGAGGTTCGTAGGAATCGACTGAGCAGCTCCGATCCCCGTGTCTTGGGCGACGGAGTCCTGCTGCCTGCAGTCACCAGCTCAGCCGGCACCTCAACCACCTCCCCACTGAAAACACCCAGCATTCTTGTGTTGCTCTAAACTAAGTATATGCACAAACAACACAACTGAAGGAAGCCCATATGAGAATGGAAAGATTTAAGAGGTCTGTTTTCTTATATAGACCAAGATTTTCGGAGAAAATTGGTGTCCAAATCATGGGCATTGGAGTCTTTTTCCTTCCTGTAAAATTTCTTAAATAATTTATGCAAACTTATTTCATTTACCATGAAGAACAGACGCCACAATAACCTTATCCAGTTCTTGTGGTCCAATGCTGCAAACTTAGTATTGTCCTCTTTTGCTTTAGTTCTTACTTTGAGTCATTTTCAAACCACCACCACCACACACACTCTTTCTTTGTATCATCACCCGTGTCTATCCCATCATAACAAGAAATCTCGGTAAAAAAAAAAAAAAAAAATTGTCAAAGTTTCTGTACCGATTGTCAAAGTTTCTGTACCGACTGTCGACCTTACCTCAATCCTCTTAGATAGTTGTATCAGGTATACCTATATCTCTGCTTTACAATTTAAACTCATTAAACCAACTAGTAAATGCCACATAATTTTTTTTTTTAATATTGTTAAAATAGCTTAAATATTTGTAAATTAAGATTTGTTGTATATTTGTTTATTAAAAAAATTAGATATAAAAAAATCTTTGATATTATTAAAAAATTTAATAAAAATTTGAACAGAAAATTTACTGTACCGATAGTAAATTTATATTAATTAAATACAGCGATAGAAGTTTGGCAAATTTTGAAATTACGATAGAAATCGCCAGTTGGGTTGGCGAAAATTCGGAGAACTTGATTTTCGCCAACCCAGTTGGTGAAAATCCAAAAAAAAAAAATCCGACGTGGCAAAAAAAAAAAAATCCAAAAAACATATTTTTGCCAACTGAGTTGGCGAAAATTTGGATTCGCCAACTCAGTTGGCGAAAATTGGGTCTTTGGTTTTTTTTTTTTGGTTTTTTGTTTAGGGGTTTGTTTGGTTTGGTTTTTTTGGGTTTTATTTGTGTTATTTTTTCTTTATGATTTGTGATTTTTTTTTTTTGTAGGTTTATTTTATAGGTATGTGCTCGCACTATCCCACTGAGTAGTGCTCGCACCGGCCATCACCTGAGATGGCATCGGTGCTGATGGAGTTGTCAAGATATGCGAATAGGTGGTAACGCCGGGGGCTCCCAAATTTTTTGCCAACTCAGTTGGCGAAAATCAAGTTCTCCAAAATTTCGATATGTATCAGAATTTAAAATTTTCCTAAATTTCTATCATTATATTTAATTAATATAAATTTATTATCGGTACAGTAAATATTCTGTAAAAAAGTAAATTTGGAGGTCGAAAGATCATTTTTTTACGATTCTAAAAATTTGGAAAGTCCGCCAAACGGTGAAACGGTTTATCCCGAAGTACTTTTCCATACGGTCATTTTGGCACAAACTGGACCTTGTTTCGATCTCCCAGTCAAAAGTTATGATACTTTAAAGTTTTATATTTTATATTTTTTCCTGTAACATGTACGTCTTACTTCGGATGAAAATTCTCTCTACACGAATTGTGTTACTCTTGTCGAAAACATACAAATCGACCTATTGTTTGACGAAAAACGATTTTAAAACAAATAGTTCTTGTCGTTGAAATCCTGCTCGACAGTAGACGTAATATTATTACGATAGATTTTTTTTTCTTTTTTGGGTTCAATGATAACATATTTTATTTTGGATGTTAAATTTTATTTTTTCCTTATTTATTTTTAAAAAAATTGCTACAATAACTTTTTTAAAATAGAACTAAACCTAAATAAAACTAAACACAAAAAAACCTAAAAAACAAAAAAAAAAACCCCAAAAAAAAACCAAAAAAACAGAAATAAAAAAACCACAAAAAACCCAGGACTCAGTTGGCGAAAATATGGTTTTTTGGATTTTTTTTTTTTTTCCACGTCGGATTTTTGTTCGTATTCTCGCCAACTGGGTTGGCGAAAATCAAGTTCTCTGAATTTTCGCCAACCCAACTGGCGATTTCTATCGTAATTTCAAAAATTGCCAAACTTCTATCGCTGTATTTAATTAATATAAATTTATTATCGGTACAGTAAATTTTCTGAAATTTAAATTATATTAAATAGTTTAAATATGATTTGAATATATTTAAATTAAAAATTGTTATATATATATATATATATATATATATATATATATGTGTGTGTGTGTGTGTGTGTGTGTGTGTGTGTTTGTAAAATTTTGGATATAAGTTTAGATAAAAAAATTAGTTCAAATATATTTTAAATATTGAATATATTTTTATTTAAATTTATTATATATATTTTTAAATAAATTAGGATATATGTTCAGATAATTATAATAATTTTAAATTATTTAATGATAGTTAGAATTTTTTTTTTAAATAATTCATTCATGATGTAGCAAACAGCATAGCTAGTCTTGAGACCATGAGCCATCTTCCATAAGAACCTTTGCTAGATTCAACCTTTGGAAAATGAAAACATCAACAAAGGCTTTTATAATTTTTGCCATTTGTATGAATTATTTTCAATCGTTCACATATTTCAAGGGTCATCTCTTCTGTAGCACTAACAAACACGAGCGTAAACCATATACTTCTTTAAAACTTTACTTTATGTTCATTTAGACATACCTCTCCTAGTAGCTCATTTGACTACTATCATATCACTCCTTTCTATCGGAGCTTGTATATGTATTTCTGCGTTGTATATATCCAGACTATCTAAGACTATTTTCTCTTATCTTATTCTCTGTTGATAGCATATCAAGATGTGTTATTGGGCCGGTCCAGGTCGGCCCGCGGCTCGGATCAACCGGATTTGACCGGGTCCGATCCGGACCGAGCTCAACCCGAAGAGAGCGGAGGGCCGGCCCAGTCCAGCCCGGTCAATAAACTATCTGACCCAGTTCGGACCCATGACCTGGTCAGGGTTGGACCAGGCCGAACCGGTCTGGGTCCGGGCTGGACCGATCCGATTTTTTATTTTTTTATAATATATATATATATATATATATATATATATATATATATATATATATATATATATATATATATATATTAAAGTAATTAAAAAAATTGGACCGATCCGGTCCGGACTGTCACGACCCGCACCCGGTTTAGGGGCACGAGAGCGTGGGTACGTCCAGCCTACGCCGCAGCATCGGCGGTAGAACGCTGTCTAGGTCAAGTACTATCTAACAATCTCACGCTAGTATCCAACTCCATAAGGAGATTCGGATAATACTATAAAAATATCCACAACATACTCAATCACAACTACAGCACGATAGGAATTGAAGAAATAAAAGAATACAATACAAGTCTAAAGACAACATAATCATACCTGCAATCATTAACTTCCAATCCCCAAGTGTGTCGGAACCAGTCTACTAAGGTCACAGTCTGGAAAAATATTTTCCAGTCAGGAAGGAGCAAAGTACATCTCTAAATAGCAGTTCTATATAAATGACATAAACTATGTAGCAGTTCTAGATGGAAACATACCAGATGCATGTATAGGTACGAGAAATGTACAAGAAAAGAAATATACTGGAAATACTGTAAGTAATTGCAGGAAGAAAACAATATGTCCATGAGCAAGAAATACTATGACTAAGTGTGTGAGTACTAGCTTTAATATGTGATCGGCTTGGGAGCTTGATCAGGCTAGTTACATGTGATTAGCTATGATTCATGGAAGGTCAGGCTAACCGTTGGTTAGCTATGATGCAGGGAGAGGTCAGGCTAATCACACGTAACAGCTATGAGGCATGGAGATGGTCAGGCCGCACCCGACGTGAGATGTGGGGTGAGCTATGATGCATGGATAGTTGGGTATGATCACATATCTACACTAAAATACTCCCCAATCCCCCGACTGGTATAGTAGATCCAATCATGGTATGCTATGGCACGGGATTCCCTAAGAAGGTAGCAAATCTCCCCGGGAATCAGTGTCTGTACATGCACAAGATAACAAGAAAAGCAAGTCTTGTACAAGCTACCCCATGAATAAGGAATAACATCTCATGACGAGATCCGTGTATACCAATCCGTGTAACCAACGTGTCAAGAACATGTATATTTACACTAGATACAGTGAACATAGGAGATATCATAAATTAGAAACTAATCAGAGAATGTACTTGCCTTGGGTCCTTAGCTGGTAAAACCAATGTCCTGTTCCAGAGTATCCCCTGGGTAAACCAACAGTCCTATAAACATAACACAAGCAAACCATATTTGCATCAGATGCTACACTAACACAGTCAAAAAATACTGGTCTCAGGGCCATGTCAGGCAGGGCACTAGTCAACTAGGGTCATCTAGTAGGGACACGTATATAATATACATTTACACTCAAAGTATACCAATAAAACGTATAAAATATATATACAAGTGTCTCTTAGTAATTGTACAAAATACGTATTTGTGTATATACACTAATAGTTGTATATAATATATATTTATACCAAAATACATATTTGAATATATATATATCAATCAAATATATTTTATACATATTTGACTAACCAGAGAATGTTCATCATGCCACACTTCTCAAGGTGATCCCAAATGAAGTAGCAGTTAGTTCCAATGGGTCCGGAGCAGTCCAATTAGCTAGAAACTATATAAAGAAGTCCAAGATCGGAGCTCGGCACGAAAATCGAGATAAGGATACCGAGTCCTTAATACATAGAGAAATTCACTGGGGTTTAGCTAAGGTTAAGATTTACAAGTTAGCTAATAAGAGAAAGGGTCGATTGTTCGTAATCAAGGTAACTTCTTAATTTATGAAAAATCATTTGGAAATCATTTTGAACAATAATTGTTAAAACTTCCCTTTGAACAAGATTACAATTTAAAGGTTTATTTATAAAAAATCTAGGATTTACGTAAAAGCCAATATTTTCCATTTATGGTAAAATCGGTCACCGATCCAAATAAACTAATTATAAGAAAATACTAAACTAATTAATTAATATTTACTAACTGGTTAATAAATAAATTCCTGATTAATAACAAATTACTGTTTATTAATAATTAACTAATTTAATCATTAACTAAACTAATTTAATTTAACTAAATGATTAATTAATTAGTTAATAAAATTTAACTACTGATTATATACTTAACTACTAATTATAAATTACTTAACTTAACAAATTACAAATTAACTAAAAAATTAATTACATATACATTAATTAACTATTCAGAACAGAGAAGGGAAAGGGGGAAGAAGAGGCTCACGATGGGGAGGTTTCCCGTCGCCGGCGCGGGGTTCGCCGGGCGGTGGCGGTCTGCATCGACGGTGGTCGACACCGAGGGACGGCGGCGTTCGAGGAGGCGACCGGCTCAGCGAAGCTCGGCTCGAGATGCTCCAGGCGGTGGTGGCAGCGAAGCTCGGTCGACGCGGCGACGGCGTCGAACTCGGCGGAGGCGGCTGTTCGAGGGCAGGGCGGCTTCGACTCGGCGGTCGACTCGGCTCGAGACAGCGGCGTTCGGCGCTCGAGGAGGCGGGCTCGGCGCTCGAGGAGGCGGCTCGGCGCTCGAGGAGACGGCTCGGCGCTCGAGGAGACGGCTCGGCGCTCGAGGAGGCGGGCTCGACGCTCGAGGAGGCGGTTCCTCTCGGCGGCGGCGGCTTCCCGGCTTCAGCGGCGACGATGACGACGACTCCGGGCGGCGGCTTCGAGTCTAGGGTTAGGCTTAGGGTTCTGTCGTGTGTCCGGGGTCGGGTACGTGTCCGGGATGGACACGAGGGTCTGTTGTGGGGGACGTGTCCGGGGCTGGACACGGGGACTCGATGCACAGTGGACGTGTCCGGGTCTGCCGGACACGGGGATGCTGATCTATGGGCGTGTCCGGGTGTTGGACACGGGGTGGGTGCTTGCTGTGGAGGTGGATGTGTCCGGGTGTGTCGGACACAAAAATCTGATTTGTAATAGTGTAACCGAACCCAGAAAATGAATGGATACTGTGGGACACCCGGGGTCGGACCCGAGGCCATCACGGCTGACACGGATGCTGGACACACGGACACGAGCACACAAAAATGGTGGTGGCTGTGGCTCTGGGAATTGTGGGGGCTAGCCAATAAATTAAAAATTAGGGTTTCTAGGGAATTGTGAGAATGAGAACCTAAATAGGGAGAGATGGTGAGAGATAAAGGGTTGCGGGTTGGCCCAATAATGAGTGGCCCAGAATTAATACATGAATAAGTTCTTCATGTGGGAAAGGGTGTGGGCTAGTTAATGGAAATGGCGACTTGTAAAATAAAAACAAAGGTTATAATTTTAGAAAAATATATTTTTTTTTTTTTTTTTTTTTTTTTTTTTTTTTAGGAAAGCTAGCAAATTTTAAATTAGCTACTAATTAATACATTTTGCAAAACCCTAGAAAATATGTAATTTGTTTATTTACTATTCCAAAATGGATATGAAATCTTATTATGAAAACAACTAGTCCTATAATAATTTCATCAATAAATAATTTTATTATTTCAAGCCAATAAACATTTGAAACTATAATAATATATATTATTATTTATTTACTTATTTTATAAGAAAGCGACATTTATGAAAAATGATTTTTATAAAAGATTTTTAAATTACCTTCTACAACCAAACATCGTTCAAAATAAAATAAAAATTTAAGGAGAATTATTTTATAAACTTGATATTTTAAAATAAATTAAAATCTAATTATTTTGGAAATTGGAAATCGGAGGTTACACGGACCCGAAACGTTGCACACTGAGCCGAGCCGGACTTTCGGGCCGATTTTGCCGACCCAGCCCGGACCCGCAGAGGAGGTGGGCCGAGCCGGTCTGGGTCGAAGCCGATTCGGACCGAATTTGACCGGACCGAGTCCGTGACGGATTCCGAATTGACCCGCACTTTTACACACCTTGAATACCACATGTACCTTTTTTACGACTACACTTATGTCTTATGATATGTTTCAATTTATTGTCACTCATTTTTTTAACATATTTAGTTTGATTAAATTAATTTTTAGATATGCTATTACAAGGATTCTTACAAAAGGATTGATATATTAATAGTAAGAAAAAGTATACTTAAGATTCATGAACTACCAGATTATCTCTACTATTATAATGCGACTTAGAAACGGTTCAAAAATGGACCGTCTAAGTCGTATAATATCATCATTTAAATTAATTAAAAAATTAATTAAAAAATAACTAAATAACTATCTAAATATTTTACTAATTATTTAAAAAAATTAATCGAATATTTAACTATCCAATATCATATATTTATAATTAATTTAATAATTAAATAATTCTAATTTAAGTGGTTAAAGTGAAAATATTTTCATTATTTAAGTTCAATTTCTAGAAATAATATTTTTTATAATAAATTCAGATTTAATTTTTTGTAATATTTTTTTTAGGCACGTATTGTGCACATCCCTAGTGACTTTAAAATGTCTACCGATGTCATTGGTCCACAGTCGCTATTGTCATGTGATCAGTAGCCAGTAGTACTTCCTTCCGATTTCAGCCGACTCCTTCTGCAAGTAAAATGAAGTAAATAAATTGTGGGCCAGGGATGATGTTCCTTTGAAACGAGACTCTGGACAATTGCCCATCAAAGTAGGGGAAGCAAGATTCCAATAGTGACTGGGAGGAGAAAAGTATGGATTTCGAGTGGGATCTAAATAGAAATTTGCTGAAGTAAGTTGTTACTAACTAATAGATAACTGTGTCAATTAATAATAGAGATATACTTATCTATTTGTAATTGTTGGAGTGGATAGAATTTTTAATCTATGTAAAAAATATTTCGGAGTGCGATAAGCGCCGTCTATGGTCAGAGAAGTTCGGGGAGACGACGAGAGCCATTCGAGAGGTCGAAGAAGCTCGGGAAGAAGAAGGAGCAGCTGTTGTCCAGAGAGAGACAGAGTTCGGGCCGAACTCGATCCGCACTCGGTCCGAGTTCAGTCAGGATGCTCCAGAGGCTCTAGAAAGCTGTTGTCTTCGTTTACTCGCAAATTACTGACTCGGACGAATTCGGTCCGAGTTCGGTCGGCAGGATGGACGAAAATTCAGAGGTATTTTATACACCGTTGGATCGTATCCTACGGTTCAGGATTTGTTGCGGGATTAGGGGGTATATATTAGGTTTTCCTAAACCCTAACCCTAACACATCATCTCAAGAAAGAGGAGAAAAGGAGGCAAGAGTGTCATTGCAACTTTGGGAAGGAGAAAGAAGGATTGGAGGCCGTTTCGGAGGAGGAGATCAATTTTGGGTAATTTCTCATTGTCTTCTATCTTCGTGGTGTGATCTATTTTCTATTCCTAAGTGTTGTGGTGATCCGTGTTGGATCGAAAGGAGCTTGTAGAGGGTGTATTCTCTTTATTCCATTAGTGGAGGTTCTTCAGGGTTGGACTCCGATCGTCCCGTAGTTTTTTCCAAGGCGGAATTTTCTATGTCAAATTCTCTGTGTCTGCGTGAATTATTTTTCTGTGGTTTGGTGTTTGGTTTTGTGCGTTGTATTGCTCGGTTCTCTCACATTTACTCTCTGGTTTGGGTGGAAGGTTTCCACGCTTCTTTTCCAACAATGTAATATCAAAGCCAGGTTCTGGAATTTCAGAAGAGTGTCAGGAGTTGACAAGCAAAACCAGGGAGGAGAGATGGACGTAAAGTCGGTGCGCATGGTAAACCTGAACGGTACCTGTCACCACCACATTCTGAAATAGGGGTATTTTTGACTTTTTATTTATTTATAAGTGTTGGTAAATTTATTTAATTAATTGCATGATATGTGTATTTATATATATATATATATATATATATATATATATATATATATATATATATATATATATATATATATATATATATATATATATATATATAGTGTTCTCTAATGTTTGAGCTAGTAGACTTGACCTAGAAGCCCACTAGATGAACCCCTGACCGAAATAGAGGATTGTGAATTTAATTTGTATTAATTCAGGATTTATTATTTAGGGTTATAATTAATTATCGTAATTTTATTTGATTGTTGCGCCTTACCGTTGCTTCAATATTTGGAGCGCTACCCTAGCTTTTGCCTTCCAACAAATTTTATACCTTTGTCCTAGACATGCCTGCCTTCTTTTTTGACCCTTGTGTAACTTATAATTATGCTCTCTTGTGCTACATTTTAGTCACACAATTTTCGTCGCAAACGTTTATTTTTAATTCTATATAAATTCAATTGTGTATCCTTGTGCGTTCCAATCGAAATTGGAGACACAATCTCGACCCATTTTGAGCAACCCAAATTAGGGTAATATTCTATTCTGAGTCTACTTCATTCATGACACTTCTGTCCCACATAATTTTAATTTCATGTACTTCTAATTAATTTTATAACACCATTTGCAATTAGTTTAATTAAATTAAATTATAAACCTCACTTTGTACAATTTTCCAATTGTTGGACACTTTTATGCAAAAGTGCATTAAGGTGTCCACCCCGTTGGACACAACACGTGAATAAACCTATTTCTCCTTCATGGGTATTTTTTCATAATTTTTTGGATTGTGTAATTCAACACCAACCTCCTTAAACCATAGCCCTCCAAGTTTTAAACCAAATGCAATCCTAACAATTTATTTTGAACCCATTTGAATCATGGCCCTTGAAATATCTCCATGACAAGGCCCAATCCCAAGGTGATTTGACCAAGTCAATTTCTAGGTCAAACCAAGACCTACACATATATATAATCCTCTCTTTTTTCCTTTCTTTACTTTTCTCTTTTTTCTTTCACCAACCAAACCTCAGCCGACCTTCACCATCACCTTGCCATCTTCTTCTTCTTCTTCCGCTGCCATCTTCCACACGAAGCTCACCGGACCACCCTCGCCTGAGCGGATCCCCGACCGCCTCTCCATACGACGACCCCCTCGTCTGACGCCGGAGCCCTCTGCTGTCCACCGTCGCTCGCCTGAAGACCGGAGCCGACCGCCTGCAGCGGCCAACCCGCCATTTCCAGTCTACCCTGAGCCGCAGTCACCGCCGAAGAAGCCCTGAGCCGCTGACCCGCTGCTCAGCCGACCAAGCACCGCTGAAGCCATGCCGGAGCCGAACCTTCCCATCGCAGCAGCACCACCTCGCCTCCTCCCTGCATCCCGAGCACGACCAACCTTCCCCCTCTCGTTCAATTCGCCTAACCGACTGGTCATCACCCCGACTCCCCTTGCCGGATCACCCCGAGCACTTCACTCCTTCCTCCGGTGATCTCCCTGACCGCCATTAACAGCCCCTCCCCTCGACTGAACCACCACGCACCACCAGCACCTTCATCATCGTCATCATCACCTTCACCTTCATCATCACCTTTGTCATCAACATCGTCGTCAACATCGTCGTCAACAACGTCGTCGTCAACATCATCGTCATCATCATCACCGCTCTCGTGCATGCGCACAGGTTCGAGTTCTTCCCCTTACGTATACATACGCATATACGTATTTTGATAGGTGTATGTATACAATTGGTATGTATATACTACTTATTAGTATATATTTAGTATGTATGTATTGGGTATATATATATATACATATATATATGTAGCATACATATTCAATGGTATATGTTAATATGTATTTAATTGATACGTGAATTCAATTAGTGTATATACAATATATATGTAATTAATTAGTATATATATATATATATATATATATATATATATATATATATATATATATATATATATATTAGTATTAATGTATATGTTAGTTAATAATATGTATAATATATATGTACTAGGTGACCCGAGTGTAACCTTGGATACCCCGTAGTTACATTAACCTGTGACCATGTAATATGTTAGCATATTGCCATATGTGCACTGACGTACTGTCTAGCCCCATTTTATTTTGACTGTATGTTTTGCACAGCAATTACAGACGTGACGCCCGTACAATTAGGCGCATACTTGACCCTAGTTGACCAGTGGCATACCTAGCGTAGCTCTGAGATCAGTGTATTTATGATTGTGTGTTAGTGTGATGTCTGATGCAATATTGTATTATTTAATGATGTCTATAGGACTGTTGGATTATTCAGGCAAGACCTCGTATATCGGACATTGTTATTGCCAACAGCAGGACCCCAGGCGAGTACATTCTCTGATAGTTTCTTATTTATGATATCCTCTATGTTCATTGTATCTAGTGTAAATATTCATATTTTTCGACACGATGGTTAAACGGATTGGTATATCCGGATCTCATCATGAGATGTTATTCCTTGTATATGGTATATCTTGTACAAGTCTTGTTTTATTGTTTATCTTGTACATGTACAGACACAGATTCTAGGGAAGAGTCGCTATCTTCTTGGGGAATCCCGTGCCATAGCGTACCATAGTTGGATCTACTATACCAATCGGGGGTGGGGAGTATTTTAGTGTAGATATGTGATCATATCCTTCATGTACAAGTCTTATTCTCATTGTAAGTGTTAATCATACACCGCATGTATGACTAGCCAGGCCCATACTCGTGTACAAGTTCCCAAGCCGGTCACATGTTAAAGCTAGTACTCACACACTTAGTCATAGTATTCTTGTTCATTGACATATTATTCCTTTTCGTATTTATTTACATATTTCTAATATTTTCTTTATTGTGTATCTCTCGTACATGTATATGCATCTTGTATATTTCCATCTATTTACTGCTACATAGTTTATATCATTGATGTAGAACTGCTGTTAGAGGTGTACTTTGCTCCAATCCTGACTGGATATTTTTTTCCAGACTGCTACTTAGAGGACTAGTATCCGACACATTATGGACTAGGTATAGATGAAGACTACACACCAGAGATCTAGAGGAGATACTACCTGCAGCTGTTTAGACAGTATTCATTTTATGCGTTGAGACTTATTTGAGGTTTATTCAGTTTTGTTGAGACTTGTGGAGACTTTATGTTAGACAGCTAGACTGTGATTTATCTTTATTTTGAGATATTGTGTTTGGCTATGTCATTCTCCTTATCTTTTATCATGCCTTCATACTTTTATAGTTGTTGTGATTGAGTTTACATTATGAGATATTGTGAGATGTATATTGTCCTCCTTATGGAGATTGATATCATTGACAGGCTGTGAGTTATATTAGTTTTATTGTGACCTAGACAGCGTTCTACCGTCGATGCTGCGGCGTAGGCTGGACGTACCCACACACTCGTGCCCCTATTCCGGGTGCGGGTCGTTACAGTACCAACTATCATTACTGGAGGAGCAAGATGAAGGATCTGCTATTTGTCAAGAAGTTGCATCTGCCGGTATTTACTTCCGAGAGGCCCAGTGATAAATCCGAAAAGGACTAGAATTTCAAGCATATACAGTTGTGTGGATACATCAGGCAGTTCGTTGACGAGAACGTGTACAACCACGTTGCAAGTATTGACCACGCGAGAACACTATAGGATAAGCTGTAATCTTTGTATGCGAAAAAGACCGGGGTAAATAAATTGTTCATGATCCGGATGATGATGGGTCTGCAGTATAAAGATGGGACGTCTATTACAGATCACTTGAGTGAGTTCTAGGGCGAAGTTGACCAGCTAGCATCGATGGGAGTCAAGTTCGACGACGAGGTTCAGGGACTATGGTTGTTGCGTACATTGCTAGACTCGTGGGAGATCGTACGAGTGTCTATGATCGCTTTTGCTCCGGAAGGCGTGGTCAGTCTGGAGTTTGCCAAGAGCAGGGTACTGAATGAAGAGATACGGAGACGTTCTCAGGGCACTTCATCCACATCTCACTCAAGGATACTTGTTTCAGAGAGCCGCAGAAGGGGTAAAAGCAGGGGTCCAGGTGGTGGCAGAGACAAAAGCAGGAGAAGGTCTAAGTGTCGGTACAAGAACTCAGAGTGTTACCATTGTGGCAAGAAGGGCCACATCAAGCGAAACTGTTTTGCTTGGAAGATAGAGAAGAAGGACGACAAGGGGAAGCAAAGTGAGAACACTACAACGATGGCCTCGACACATGGAGGCGACGTGATCATTGTAGGTGATGAGGTAGTTATGAACCTCGTTTGCGATAACAACTCTTGTCTGGTGGACTCAGGTGCTTCAGCGCACGTATCTCACAACAGGGTACTATTTGTTACTTACATAATATGCGACTGTGGAGTATTGAAGATGGGCAATGGAGATGTATCAAAGGCGGTTTCCATTGAAGATGTGCATTTAAGGACAAAGACGGGTGGTTATTATTCTCAAAGATGTCTGTCATGTCCCTGATATCCGTTTCAACCTGATATCGGTTGGAAGGCTGTATGACGAGGGTTTCTTCAATCTCTTCGGGAACAATCAGTGGAAGCTTTCTAGAGGTTCGATGGTGATTTCCAAAGGAAGCAAGAGATCCGAACTCTACTATATGGAAGGGAGCTCACAGGGGGCACAGAAGGTTAATGCAGCTACTTATGCGTCTATCGAGTTGTAGCACAGGCGGCTCAGCCATATCAGCGAGAAGGGGATGAGATACTTGGTGAACAAGAAGGTGATTCCAGGGCTAAAGTCTACAAAGTTGGAGAAGTGCACGCACTGTTTGGCAGAAAAGCAAAATATTGTGTCTTTCTAAAGTCACCCAAGTTTAAGGAAGCCGACGTTGCTCGAGTTGATTCACTCGGATATCTGCGGTCCTATAAAGGTAAAATCCATTGGTGGTGCTTCTTATTTTATAATATTTATTGATGATTATTCCAAAAATATTTGGGTCTATACCATAAAGACCAAGGATCAGGTGCTGCACACTTTTAAAGAGTTTCAGGCCTCTGTTGAAAGAGAGACGGGCAAGAAGCTACTATGTGTTCGGTCGGACAATGGCGGCGAGTATATCGGTCTCTTTGATACTTATTACAGAGAGCAAGGGATACAAAACTAGAAGACTCCGCCAAAGATACCTCAGCTCAATGGTATAGCGGAGCGGATGAACAGGACACTGATGGAGAGGGTACGGTATTTGTTGTCAGTAGCAAACTTGTCGAACAGCTATTGGGGTGAGACACTTTACACAGCTGCTTATGTTATTAATTTATCTCCTAGTGCTCCTTTACAGGATGATGTGCCTGACAAAGTATGGTATGACAAAGATCCATCATACAATCACCTGCGAGTGTTTGGTTGTAAGGCCTTCGTGCATGTACCGAAGGATGAGAGATCCAAACTTGCTTAAGCCAAAGGCGAGGCGGTTCGTCTTTGTCGGCTACGGTCAGGATAAGTTTGGTTATAGACTCTACGATCTAGTGGGAATAAAGCTCTACAGAAGAAGGGATATGGTATTCGTCGAGGATCAAACCATGACCAACACTCAGGATTTTGAGATGCCTTCTGAGGCTGAAAAATTACCTGAGTTAGAGTCATTCGCTTCGAGCAGTTTTCAGAGGACATTACAGAGGATCCAATTATGGGGGAGCCAGTACATGGAGTTGCTCCCAACCTTGATCATCAGCCTGCTGATGGTGGTCAGGGTGACCCTCAGGAGGATGAGCATGCTGATGAGGCAGTTCCTGGAGAGGAGGAGGCTATAGATATACAGCCAGCGCCAGTGGTTTCATTTTGGAATAGCGATAGAGAGTGTCGACCATCTACAAGATACTCACCGAGTGAGTATGTGCTACTGACTGACGGGGGAGAACCCAAAAGTTTTGCAGAGGCTATGGAAGGCGAACACATACAGGAGTGGATGGAGGCCATGTAGGAGGAGATGAGTTCCTTGGAGGCCAACTCTACTTATGATCTGGTGCGGTTGCCAAAGGGCAAGAAGGCTTTGAAGAATTGATGGGTGTTTAGAGTGAAGCAGACAGATGATGCTACTCGCCCTCGATACAAAATGAGTCTAGTTGTTAAAGGCTACGATCAGCGGAAAAGCGTAGATTATGATAAGATTTTTTTGCCAGTCGTCAAGCAGTCGTCTTTGGGTGGTGCTAGCTTTGGCAGCCAGTTTTGACTTGAAGGTTGAGAAAATGGACGTGAAGACGATATTCCTCCATGGTGATCTTGAGGAGGAGTTGTACATGGAGCCGTCAGAGAGATTCTGGGAGAAGGGCAAGTCACATTTGGTCTGCTTGTTGAGGAAGAGCTTGTATGGTCTGAAACAAGCTCAAAGGCAGTGGTACAGGAAGTTTGAGTCACTTATGGGAGAGCATGGCTCTGCACGGATGACGTTGGCTCATTGTGTTTTTGTGAGGTACTTCGTCGAGGATGATTTTATCATTTTGTTGCTTTATGTTGATGACATAATGTTGGTGGATCGAAATGCCACTAGGATAGCAGAGTTGAAGCACCAACTGGATGCGGCCTTCTCTATGAAGGATTTGGGTGTAGCAAAGACTATTCTTCGGATGGAGATCAGCCGAGAGAAAGAGAGAGTCCAAGCTTCTATACTTGTCCCAAAAGAAGTACATTCACCAGGTACTTCAGCGTTTCGGGATGGACTGGTCGAAGACAGTGAGTAACCCCCTTGCGGTTCACTTTAAGTTCACTAAGGAGCAGTGTCCATCTATCGAGGACGAGAAAAAAGATATGGAGCGAGTTCCATATGCCTCAGCTATGGGAAGTTTTATGTATGCTATGGTATGTACGAGGCCAGACATTGCTTACGTAGTCGGCACAGTTAGCAGGTACACTTCCAATCCTTGAAGGGTACAATTGAGTGGGGTTAAGTGGATTCTACGGTATCTTCAAGGCACTGTCGATTGGAGACTTTTATTTGGTGGTGACGAACCAAAGCTAGTCGGGTATATCGACGCTGATATGGTTGGAGATGTAGACACGAGGCGATCGACTTCAGGCTATATGATAATTTTTTATGGTGGAGTAGTATCGTAGCAGTCTCGTTTGCAGAAGTGTGTTACCTTGTCGACGACAAAGGCAGAGTATATTGCGACGACGGAGGCTTGCAAGGAGTTATTATGGATGAAGAAGCTGTTGCAGAAAATAGGGCTAAAACTGGAGCAGTATCCTTTGCTTTGCGATAGTCAGAGTGTTATTCACCTTGTGAAGAACCAGATATTTCATAGTCAGTCCAAGCATATTGAGACCCGGTATCATTGGATACAGGATGCTATTGATAAGAAGAAAGCTGCGCTTGAGAAGGATCATACAGATAACAATGGAGCATATATGTTCACAAAGATTTTTCCTAGGGAAAAGTTTGAGTACTACAGGAAGATCGTCGGGATGACGATCTCCTCCACATAGTTGTGAAGGAGAAAACTTGTTGGAGTGGGTGGGGTTCCCAACCTATGTGAAGAATACTCCAGAGTGCGACAAGCACCATCTGTGGTCAGAGAAGCTCGGGGAGGCGACGAGATCCATTCGAGAGGTCGAAGAAGCTCGGGAAGAAGAAGGAGCAGCTGTTGTCCAGGGGGAGATAAAGTTCGGGCAGAACTCAGTCTGAACTCGGTCCGAGTTTGGTCAGGGAGATCCAAAAGCTCCAGAAAGCTGTTGTCTTCGTTTACTCGCAAATCATCGACTCGGGCGAATTCGGTCCGAGTTCGGTCGGCGAACTGGACAAAAATTCAGAGTTATTTTATACACTGTTGGATCGTATCCTATGGTCCAGGATTTATTGCAGGATTATGGGTATATATTAGGTTTTCCTAAACCCTAACCTAACACATCATCTCAAGAAAGAGGATAAAAGAAGGCAAGAGTGTCATTGCAACTTTGGGAAGGACAAAGAAGGATTGGAGGCCGTTTCGGAGGAGGAGATCATTTTTGGGTAATTTCTCATTGTCTTCTATCTTCGTGGTGTGATCTATTTTCTATTCCTAAGTGTTGTGGTGATCCGTGTTGGATCGGGAGGAGCTTGTAGAGGGTGTATTATCTTTATTCCATTAGTGAAGGTTCTTCATGGTTGGACTCTGATCTTCTCGTAGTTTTTCCCGCAAGGATTTTTTATGTCAAAATTCTCTTTGTCGACGTGGATTATTTTTCTGTGGTTTGGTGTTGGTTTTGTGCATTGTATTGCTCGATTATCTCGCAGGTATTGTCACGCCCCAGTCCCAAATTACGTAGGACTAGAAACACGTAAGCATGCCAGCTGTATGTATGTGGAGACTCCAATATATGGAAACCATAACACATACGTACGATGTATTATGAAAAATAATTCACAAGTGGTATATATCTATCACAAGTCACATGGCATAACTAAATCTCATCCACAAAAATCATAAATAAATAAATAAATAACCAATAACTATGTAACTAAATCTCAATATGAAGTATCAAAGAATGATAGTCGGGTGGAAACAAATCCACTACCAAACTAGAATATAAAAGAAATAATACGAGTACATCCATAAAAAGACAATAAGGCTCGAAGAGAAATTCTTCTCGGAATATAAGTAGCTAGTCCGGATCTGCGCTCCTGCGAATACTCATGAACATCTACACCTGGAAAGGGATCAGGTCCTCAGAGAGACATAACAAGATACATAGAAGCATGCAAATAAAATACTGAAAATAAACATCCAATGGGTCGCCTAACCATCTATGTGAATGCAGTTGAGAACAAATTTCCAACAAGTGGGCTATCTGGCCATAAATGAGATTGGCATGATTCTCTCGAAGAATCAGGGGCCTACAAAGCATGGCGTCTTTTGAACGGCAGAGGCCACCAGTAATATATAGGGGTCATCACCCCCACATATCTCCGGCGGAGCATACGGGTTACAGAAAGAAAAGTGCAAAGGAGTCCAAATGCCTTACTTGTTGTTCTTCCCACCCCATGCTCTAAGAATGTCACGTCCATGACACGATAATACCTCTAATAACTGCCAAGTCTCATAGCAGGCAAAGTTTCTATCGGCAGTTATTCCCTATCGCACGCCCTATACGTATAGGAGGCCAAACCCTGCACGCGAGTCCGTGATCTATATGAGACTCACACTCGTGTAACAGATGTGTCACGGCTAATGAAAACTAATGATGCCTCACGCTAATGGGGTGGTCTCATAAACTAGGTCAATGCATATACATAATAAAAATAAAATACGACGCCACCGTTGTTGCAACCAAGTTTCCTTGGACGCGCAGTTTATATAACAGTTAAAATATATGAACTAATAAGCAGAAATAAGATGCATGCAACATATAGAATATAAATTATAGTACAATGGCAAGGTATACTTGCCTGGCAAGAAAGCTGCGTAGTACCAATAACCTGCTCCTGAAGTCTCGCAGAATCAATCTAATAGTCCTATATGCATATAATATAATATAATATAACATCAGTCATTACACTAGCACATACACAACCATAATTACACTGGACTCAGAGGGTACACTAGGGGTGACACTGGTCAACTAACAGGGTCAAATGTGCGTCTAATTACACGGGTGTCGCGTCTGTAATTGCTGTGCAAAATCAGACAGTCAAAATAACACGGGTCTTGCCAGTACGTCAGTGTACATAAGGCAGTCTACTAACAATTTACAGGGTCACAGGTCAATGTAACTACGGGATATCCGTAATAATACAAGGGTCACCTAGTACATCTATAAATATATGCATAGTCTTAACTAGCATAGTATTTAATTACTTACAATATATATATACATACCATATATTTATATACGCATATAACCAATAATTTATATACATACCCATTTGAATACATATACTATATATATATATATATATATATATATATATATATATATATATATATATATATATATATATATATATATATATATATATATACCAAATTGATAATTACACGCATACGTGTACGTATACGAATGCGAGTTGGGTTCACCGACACGGGGTCTGAAGTCATCCAATTAAACCTGTCATGAAGCAATACTAAACCCTACGCTATCACACAAGCACATATAAAAAGAGAAGAAGGACATGTTCGAACCTCGGGGTACGCGCACGGGGACGACGATGATGACGATGAGGTTGACGACGATGACAATGACGACGATGTTGATGATGATGACGAGGGTAATGATGATGATGATGATGATGATTGGAGATGATGATGATGATGATGGTGATGATGGGGTGATGATGGGGTGATGATGATGATGATGGTGGTGATGATCATGATGAAGGCGATGATGAGGATGTTACTGGCCGGAGGTTGCCGGAGTCCGGAGGAAAGGAGAAGGCTGAGCATGGAGAGGAAGGAGGACAGGAAAGAGGAGGTCGGGTGGTGGTGCAATCGGGGCTCAGCGGGGGTGAACGGGAAGATCAGCCGGAGTCGGGTGTCAAGGGTGGTGGTGGTGCTGTGAAGTCATCAACAGGGTCGGGTCGGGGACGATGGTGTTGGTCGTGCTCCGGTAAAGCTGCTCGGGTCGTGGTGGTGGATGGCGGCTGACAGACGGGTTGCTCCAGTGGAGTCGAGCTCGGAAGGAAGATGGAGAGAGCAGGAAGGAGGATCCGACGGAGTGTAGACGCTGCTGGAGGGAGAGGCGAGGGAGAAGAGGACTAGGGATGAGGGAAGACGACGCGAAGGAGGACGGAGGACTTGGCAGCGGTGATGGGCTGCTGCTCGGTGGTCAGGGGACGACGAAGGGAACAAGAACGGGAGGAGGAGGTCGAGGAGGAGGTCAGGGATAGGTCGAGGCGGAGGGAGTCGAGGAAGATGAGAGCAGGGAGGAGACGGAGGGAGTCGTACAGGTGGTGGTCCGGTCGGTGGAGAGAGGAGATCGGGGAAGGAGAGAACATGGGGTGCAGCGTAGGAACGGTGGCTGTGCAGTCGGGCCAGGGACGAGAGGGGTTGGGCTGCTCCGACGGCTCAGCTGCTTCGGCGACTCAGCTGCTCCAGCAGTCGTGAGGAAGGAGATGATGAATAGGAGTTAGGGATGGTGATGATGTCGGCTAGGTGGTTTGGGATTTGTAATGTGGATGAAAAAAATAGGAAAAGTGATTATTTATACATGTAGAATTTGGGTTGGGTGTTGACCTAGGTAGGTGGGCTTGGTCAACATCCTCTTGGGATGGGCTTTGGCTTGTCATGTAGGTATTGGAGGGCTATAATTTGTATCGTTTAAAATGTAAGGCTAGGGTTAAATGAGGGGGCGATGTTGTGTGTTGCACATTCCAAGAATTATGAAAAAAATTCATATGAACAAAAAGTAGGTTTCTTTATGTGTCATGTCCAATGGTGTGGGCACCTCAATGTACTTTTGCATAAAAGCGCCCAACAATTAGAAAATTGCACAAAGATGAAAATTGGATTAAATTAATTAAAATTAATGAATATGGTGTTCTTGAATTAATTAGAAGTACATGAGGATAAAATTAGGTGGGACACAAGTGTCATGGACATAGGGGACTCAGAATAGAATATTATCATAAATTAGGTTGCACAAAATGGGTCAAGATTTTGTCTTCAATTTCGATTGAAACGCACAAGGATACAAAGTTAAATTTATTTAGAATTAAATATAAATGTCTGCAACGAATATTGTGCGACTAAAATGTAACACAAGAGAGCATAATTATAAGTTACACAAAGGTTCGAATAGATGCCTGGCACGTCTAGACAAGGGTGTAAAATTTGTAGGAAGGCAATGACTAGTGTAGTGCTTCAATTATCGAAACAACGTAAGGTGCACTAAGTGATATAAATATTGCAAAATTATCTAAAATACTGTGTTCTATTTCTAATTGGATTCAAACTAGCCATAGTCTCACTATCTAAGCCAAGTAAGCCTAATTTTGGTCGAGGGGGTTTACAATCTACCCAACTTAAAATAATTTCGTCCTCGAAATTAAAATAAAGCCTGGCTTTCACTATCTAATCTTACTTCATCACAACCTAAAAGAATTCACCTCGAGTTGACAATGCAACTTCTACCCAACTTAGAATTTGCCCATCTATCACATAAGGCTATATATTTAAGAAAAATATCCTCAAATTATTTAATCATGCTATTCAATTCCTCAAAAGTTTTAACACCCAAATTATATCATATATGATATGCCCTTAATTACAAAAGATAGTCACAAAGTAATGTGATTGGCCTATGGGGTATATCTAGTACTCTTCGTGTATCAAACTTATACCAAGCACGAGCGTTCGTCTTTTCGAAATAGGGGAAGACGGAAAACAATAATAAAGAATTCAAGGAGGAGGTGATAGAATACAAGTACGGGGTTCAAGGCGATTAAAGAATTCAAAAAGAGGGTTGTCAGGACAGTTATGGATTGAAATTCTATCTTGGTAAATTTCTATTCACATGCTCGTATCAGTACAGTTATGTACCTGATAGGATATGGTCGAAGATGTCTAAGGACAAGTATGTTCGTCTACTAGTCAACTATATATCTCAATCCACGCGAAGAGCGAACCAAGAACACTAAGGTTAGCTAGACCTTAATATACTGATTCTGATTTAGACAATGTATTAGTATGGGCCCCCCAATAATACATATGTCATGAACTAGCTCGATAAAGAATAAGCTTGCAAAACTAGGCTATAATAGCAGCATAAGTCAAGGTAGTACATCAAATATAAATACGCTGGATTATGATGAAAGAAGGTACATAATAATTCAAGTTCACAAATAAGATAAGACTCTATAATCTCTACAGTTGTCATACTAACTCCTTGTCTAAGTCGCTAGTCAACCCAATAGGGGTATGGGCCTCTAAGTTCTACAGTCTAAATAAACACTATCGTCTTATGCTAGTATACAGTTAGTGTCATTCAGTTATACTTCAATAATAGGTCAAAAGACTATGTGATACTAGGTTGTGAGATATACTATCCAACTTAAAAGTATAAACTAATACTGTGACTGTCTTAAGAGAATTCTACAAAATAACCTTGCACTTGTAAATAAAGCAGACACTCTTATTGGGGTTTACGAGAAAAATATCTTGGTACTTATTAGGGTATCATATTGTATTATATAGGTAATGGTCATCTTAAGTCTTAATCATAGTGCTCATAGAACAAAAGGGTTAATAGTAAAGTGGAAAAGTTACCGGCTCTCAAGTGAAAGGGGATACAACCTATATGGAGGTATGGGTACAAATTACATGATTCAAAACTAAGGTATAACCATAAAATTATAATCTAAAGGAATACTCAGCTATCAAGTTCTACTAAGCACATAATTTCAAATTTTAAGATTACAACTATAATCCTAGCAAACTATATATCTTAACATAAGAGAATATCACTTGGCCTACAATCAGAAGGTTCAGGTGGCACGAATTGAAAGATAAAAAAAAGAAAAAAAACATAATTAGTCATCGCACAAATAGCGAGCGTTAAGGTTTTAGAGGAATAAGACATAAAATTTAAAATAGAGCGACTCTTGATAACATCATAATTTTCTAAGAAAAAAGTGGTATGCTAATCTCTGTGTTCGAGTATGATCAAGAAAAATATTCTATTCATTCCTCTTGGTTTCCTAAGGTACTATCTGCTAATATCAAGACAATGATCTAAATTTATAGTTCTAATATTATCTCACTATGAAGGTTTAGGTTCAGTCCTTATATTAAATCTTGGATTTCTATTGGTTCCTCAATACTAGGGTCAAACAATATGGACAAATTTGTAACTAACCTTAGTAGTGTCTATATTATTCTCAAGTCATTCATAAATATATCGAGGGATAATGGTCAATTAATCTACAGGTAAGGGATGCTAGGGTTCATTAGGTAGTAAGGAATGCTAGGGTTCATTAAATATTCTAACTTAGTGATGTGTCAATATTCTAGTGGTATTCTTCTTAGGAATATTACCCTAATTATCATCCTGACAACAGGGATTCCTATATTCTAGCAGAGGCTATACTCAAGAAACTATTAGGGAAGTACATGAATCAAGTAGGATACAATTATTTAAATAGAACAGATTGAAAGGGATGTGAGTTATAGTCAATTATGGATGAGATCCTATACTCTAATCCTATTTGCAGGCTTGTTCGGTACAGTAACATAACCGAGACAATATGCTCTCGACCTGCATGGGCCACCACTAAAAATATGTCACGCCCCAGTCCCAAATTACGTAGGACTAGGAACACGTAAGCATGCCAGCCGTATGTATATAGAGACTCCAATATATGAAAACCATAACACATACGTACGCTGTATTATGAATAATAATTCACAAGTGGTATATATCTATCCCAAGTCATATGGCATAACTAAATCTCATCCACAAAAATCATAAATAAATAAATAACCAATAACTATGTAACTAAATCTCAATATGAAGTATCAAAGAATGATAGTCGGGTGAAAACAAATCCACTACCAAACTAGAATATAAAAGAAACAATACGAGTACATCCATTAATAGGCAATAAGGCTCGAAGAGAAAACCTCCTCGAAATATAAGTAGCTAGTCCGGATCTGCACTCCTGCGAATACTCATGAACATCTACACCTGAAAAGGGACCAGGTCCTCAGAAGGACATAACAAGATACATAGAAGCATGCCAATAAAGTACTGAAAATAAATATCCAATGGGTCGCCTAACCATCTATGTGAATGCAGTTGAGAACAACTTTCCAATAAGTGGGCTATCTGACCATAAATGGGATTGGCATGATTCTCTCAGAGAATCAAGGGCCTACAAAGCATGTCATCTTTTGAAGGGCAGAGGCCACCAGTAATATATAGGGGTCATCACCGCCACGTATCTCCTGCGGAGCGTATGGGTTACAGAAAGAAAAGTGCAAAGGAGCCCAAATACCTTACTTGTTGTTCTCCCTACCCCATGCTCTAAGCATGTCACATCCATGACATGATAATACCTCTAATAACTGCCAAGTCTCCTAACATGCAAAGTTTCTACCGGCAGTTATTCCCTATCGCACGTCTCATACGTACAGGAGGCCAAACCCTGCACGTGAGTCCGTGATCTATATGAGACTCACACTTGTGTAATAAATGTGTCATGACCAATAAAATCTAATGATGCCTCATGCTAATGGGGTGGTCTCATAAACTAGGTCAATGCATATACATAATAAAAACAAAATACGACGCCACCGTCGTTGCACCCAAGTTTTCTTGGACGCGCAGTTTATATAATAGTTAAAATATATGAACTAATAAGCAGAAATAAGATGCATGCAACATATGAAATATAAATTATAGTACAATAGCAAGGTATACTTGCCTGACAAGAAAGCTGCGTAGTACCAATAACCTGCTCCTGAAGTCTCTCAGAATCAATCCAATAGTCCTATATACATATAATATAATACAATACAACATCAGTCATTACACGAGCATATACACAACCATAATTACACTGGACTCAGAGGGTACGCTAGGGGTGATACTGGTTAACTAACTGGGTCGAATGTACGTATAATTACATGGGTGTCGCGTTTATAATTGTTGTACAAAATCAGACAGTCAAAATAATAAGGGTCTTTCCAGTACGTCAGTGTACATAAGGCAGTCTAGTAACAATTTACAGGGTTACAGGTCAATATAACTACGGAATATCTGTAATAACACTAGAGTCACCTAGTACATCTATAAATATATGCATAGTCTTAACTAGCATAGTATTTAATTACTTACAATATATATATATATATATATATATATATATATATATATATATATATATATATATATATATATACCATATATTTATATACGTATATAACCAATAATTTATATACATACCCATTTGAATATATATATATATATATATATATATAATATACATATACTAAATGTATACATACTAAACATATATATACATACAATATATATATATATACCAAATTGATAATTACACGCACACGTGTACGTATACGAATGCGAGTTGGGTTCACCGACACGGGGTATGAAGTCATCCAATTAAACCTGTCATGAAGCAATACTAAACCCAACGTTATCACACAAGCACACATAAAAGGAGAAGAGGGACAGGTTCAAACCTCAGGGTACGCGTACGGGGACGATGATAACGACGATGAGGTTGACGACGATGACGATGACGACGATGTTGATGATGATGACGAGGGTAATGATGAGGATGATGATGGTGATGATGATGATGATTGGAGATGATGATGATGATGATGATGATGATGATGATGATGAAGGCGATGATGAGGATGTTACTGGCCGGAGGTTGCCGGAGTCCGATGGGGAGGAGAAGGCTGAGCAGGGAGAGGAAGAAGGACAGGAAAGAGGAGGTCGGGTGGTGGTGCAGTTGGGGCTCAGCGGGGGTGAACGGGGAGATTGGCCGGAGTCGGGTGTCAAGGGTGGTGATGGTGCTGTGAAGTCAGCAGCGAGGTCGGGTCGGGGACGATGGTGTTGGTCGTAATCCGGTGAGGCTGCTCGGGTCGTGGTGGTGGATGGCGGCTGACAGGCGGGTTGCTTCGGTGGAGTCGAGCTCGGGATAAAGATGGAGAGAGCAGGGAGGAGGATCCGGCGGAGTATAGCTGCTGCTGGAAGGAGAGGCGAGGGAGGAGAGGATTGGGGATGAGGGAAGACGACACGAAGGAGGACGGAGGACTTGGCAGCGGTAATGGGCTGCTGCTCGACAGTCAGGGGACGACAAGGGGAACAAGAACAGGAGAAGGAGGTCGAGGAGGAGGCCAGGGACAGGTCGAGTTCGAGAGAGTCGAGGGAGATGAGAGCAGGGAGGAGACGGAGGGAGTCGTGCAGGTGGTGGTCCGGTCGGTGGAGAGAGAAGATCGGGGAAGGAGAGAACATGGGGTGCGGCGGAGGAATGGTGGCTGTGCAGTCGAGCCAGGGACGAGCGGGATTGGGCTGCTCCGGTGGCTCAGCTGCTCCGGCGACTCAGCTGCTCCGGCGGTCGTGAGGAAGGAGATGATGAATAGGAGTTAGGGATGGTGATAATGTCGGCTAGGTGGTTTGGGTTTTGTAATGTGGATAAAAAAAAAGGAAAAATAATTATTTATACATGTAGAATTTGGGTTGGTTGTTGACCTATGTAGGTGGGCTTGGTCAACATCCTCTTGGGATGGGCTTTGGCCTGTCATGTAGGTATTGGAGGGCTATAATTTGCATCGTTTAAAATGCAAGGCTAGGGTTAAATGAGGGAGCGATGTTGTGTGTTGCACATTCCGAAAATCATGAAAAAAAATTATATGAACAAAAAATGGGTTTCTTCATGCGTCATGTCCAATGGTGGGGGCACCTCAATGCACTTTTGCATAAAAGCGGCCAATAATTGGAAAATTGCACAAAGATGGAAATTAGATTGAATTAATTAAAATTAATGCACAAGGTATTCTTGAATTAATTAGAAGTACATGGGGATAAAATTAGGTGGGATGCAAGTGTCATGGACATAGGAAACTCGGAATAGAATATTACCATAAATTGGGTTGCACAAAATGGCTCAAGATTGTGTCTCCAATTTTGATTGGAACGCACAAGGATACAAAGTTTAATTTATTTAGAATTAAATATAAACGTCTGCGACGAATATTGTGCGACTAAAATATAACATAAGAGAGCATAATTATAAGTTACACAAAGGTCTGAATAGATGACTGACACGTCTAGGACAAGAGTATAAAATTTGTAGGAAGGCAATGGCTAGTATAGTGCTTCAATTATCGAAGCAACGGTAAGGTGCACTAAGTGATATAAATATTACAAAATTATCTAAAATATCGTGTTCTATTTCTAATTGGATTCAAACTAGCCCTAGTCTCAGTATCTAAGCCAAGTAAGCCTAATTTTGGTCTAGGGGGTTTACAATTACTCTCTGGTTTGGGGGAAGGTTTTTGCGTTTCTTTCTCAATAGTAATTTTATAAAAATATTATTGTATTTTATTGGGATTAAATTGTATATGTGGTGATTGGCCCATGTGACTTAGGCCCAAGTAGATATTTGGATGTATATATATGTAATATCAACTCCTTCAACCTGATGATTGTCGAAAACCACCAAACGGGCTTTAAGCCGTTTAACACTTCCATCAGAATTATACTTTATCTTATACACTTACCGGCTCCCTAAAGCACGTTTCTCAACCGAAAATATCTCCATGATCCAGGTACCATTATCCTCTAAAGTATGTATCTCCTTCTGCATAGCTTTGTACCACCCTTCGTCTTTAACCGCCTCTTTAAAAGAGATCGATTCGGTACCTGTAGTTACAGCTGCAAGAAAATTTTTGTGTCCCAGAGAAAATCGGTCACAATTTAAAATTGTGCTATAGGATAAGGAGTACCTGAGGAATGATTGGGTGTAGTAGAACATTGGGAGAAAGAATTGGGCCTCAACTTTCGTATTGTATTTGTAACAAAATTACGGAGCTTCACGGACAAAATTTTGGCACGCATTCCATGCCCCCGTACACTCGTACCATTTGGCTCCCCCTGTCACACCCCGATCTCCCGCAGGCAAATCGATCGTTCCCGCTAGGCGGGAATCACCCTCGCCAGCGCTCCCACGGAACGATCGCTTGACCCATCGGGGCGTGATGCCGCACGAGCGTGATTCATGTCCGTGCAAGGCCATGGTTTATTGGCTGGCGGCAAGAGTTCTAAGCCACAGAGTCGCACAGATTGTCCGAGTGCAGCGGAGTCATAAACGTATAGCGATTCGGTAACAGGTTCACTGAGTCGACAATATAGCGGAAGCATTTTAAACACAAGTTAAAGTAAAGCAAGCTCTTTTATTGATATGAACAGGGTTACAGGCGGCGTATAGCCGAGATTACAAGTCGCTCAAGCCTCTCTCTCTGAAACAGTAAAAGCGTGCTAAGTGGCTACAACTGTAGAATGATTGTACAGGCGATGTTCAGGCGACGCTCTAACATTATGTCTTGTATATGTGCTTCAGTTCCGGACGCACCGTTGCAAGGCTTCAGAGGAAACTCCTGGCCTTCGCACGCACGTTGGAGGCATCCACACAAAATGAGGTTCTCCCGCACCCTCATACAAACTGGTGGATTATCAGTACATTGAATGCACTGGTGGGGAAGCTACTCGCCCGCTCGACAAATCCAAACACGTAATATAAGTTCCGTGCACAAACTATTAAGTTGTCTTTCTAGTTGCCTTAGGATCAGTTTTATGCAGATATTGAATACCCTAATGTGTCGGGCAGTACACCGTGCAACATGAGAGGAAACAAGGCGAAACTTACCAACTTACCATCTTCTTCCCTGTCCAAGGCAAACATTGAGGCAACATTAGTAATACGAGCAGAGACATGTATAAACATTCAGGAGGCAAAGCATATGCAAACATGAGGGTCATTTTAACCTGATCGTTCAGGTGTTCAGTTGTTCATTATGCATTGCAGTGACTCGCACGCGGATAGCCGCTAAGCGAGGATGACTTATCTATATGAACATGAGTCGCTGGCATAGCCATAAAGGACACTAGTCTTAAACGAGAATAGTTTACAACTAAAGTACAGTGGGTGCTGCAAGCCATCTCGTTTAGTACAGTAGACTATACAGTAAAGTTCAGCCATGGAGCGGATGGTATGCAACGAAAGAACGGTGGGCACTGCACACTATCTCGTCCAGTACAGTTGGCTGAAACAGTGGAGTTCCATCAGGATCAGAGCGGCCCCAGTGCCCTGGAGACCGTCCGTGGAACTATGCCTCATTTCCGAGTTGTCCGCGATATGCAGGTCAGGGTCTATTCCAATTTCACTAGATACTCGAGTACTGTAGAACAGGAGTACAGTGGTACAGTAGAACAGTAGAACAGTAGTACAGTAGTGCACGATTACAGGAGATGCTTGAATCATGATTTTGTACAGTGATTACTTGTCTTGATGCACTCCCCTGGTTCGGGGATGCCTTGGGTGACCTAACGGTCCCGTATACTTGCAGGTTCATTCAGGCACGGAACGACTATGTAGTAGTCTCCCGGGGTTTGGATGAAAATATAGCAACGTACAAGCAAACAAGCATGCGGTTCTAAGGAACATAAGTAAACACGTTTGCTCGGACCCGAAGGTAAGCCGAGAGATGAAATCGTTAGGGACTTAGCATGCGAGGGTCTGAATATAAGCAGTATTTCATTTCCATGTTCTAGCAAGCAATATGAGTTGGGATTATTCCCTTAGCTAGGTGCGTTGGATTTATTAGCATGTAGGGGGTGAATCACCTAGCGACTAGCATAAATATTCCAGATTTTATGTGTGCTGGCTAAGCAAAGACAAGTTCACTGTAACCACCCACCTTAGCGATGATTCACCTCGGTAGAGTGATACGCCGAGCGAGCCTCTGAAAGCCTAAGCTGAATTCCTGTAGGGACAAGTCTGGCATCCTTTGCATTCTCTTTGAGGCAAAGCGGGTCGGGACAGCTGTACTATTGCCGATTGAAACGGCAGTCTGCTTGAGCGGAACGGGGTGTTACATCCTACCCAACTTAGAAAAAGTCTCGTCCTCGAGACTTACTAAGGACAAGCAGTGATCTAGGGTTGAGGCAAACCTAGACAAGTCGTTGTACTTATTTATTTGGATCTTCACTTGCACAAGCATCAAAATCAGCATATCGCTTAGACTGGAACGTGCGCACTTTCGAAGGGCCCCTCTAGCGTGAACACGTCAACCAGCTCAGTGATAGCGAAGTCTCAGCACTCGAGTTCACCTTTTCTTAAGTCTTGGATGGTGCACTAGTTCAAGGCGTCCCTCGAATAGATACATTCAACCAAACTTAGAGTCAGTAAAAATCGGACAAGCTACTAACGATACTCTCAAGGGTTCGCACAGGTTGGTACAAAGGCCACTCGCAGCATACAACCAGACAAGTAAGCATATCATATCATTCAAAACGTATTTTGAAAGTATTTAGACTTATTGTTGGAACATCCTATTGAGGCATTGAGAGAGAGCGTGCACATAATCCACGAACGAGCTTTCGAAACAGAGATATCGAATTGAGGCCAAAGGCGTAGAAGCCAGGCTCTGATACCAACATGTCACGCCCCGATCTCCCGCAGGCAAATCGGCCATTCCCGCTAGGAGAAAATCACCCTCGCCAGCGCTCCCACGGAACGATCGCTTGACCCATCCGGGCGTGATGCCGCACGAGCGTGATCCATGCCCGTGCAAGGCCATGGTTCATTGGCTGACGGCAAGAGTTCTAAGCCACAGAGTCGCACAGATTGTCCGAGTACAGCGGAGTCATAAATGCATAGCGATTCGGTAACAGGTTCACTGAGTCGACAATATAGCGGAAGCATTTTAAACACAAGTTGAAGTAAAGCAAGCTCTTTTATTGATATGAACAGGGTTACAGGCGGCGTATAGCCAAGATTACAAGTCGCTCAAGCCTCTCTCTCTGAAACAGTAAAAGTGTGCCAAGTGGCTACAACTGTGGAATGATTGTACAGGCGATATTCAGGCGACGCTCCAATATTATGTCTTGTATATGTGCTTCAGTTTCGGACGCACCGTTGCAAGGCTTCAGAGGAAACTCCTGGCCTTCGCACGTACGTTGGAGGCATCCGCACCGAACGAGGTTCTCCCGTACCCTGCATACAAACTGGTGGATTATCAGTACATTGAATACACTGGTGGGGAAGCTACTCGCCCGCTCGACAAATCCAAACACGTAATATAAGTTTCGTGCACCAACTATTAAGTTATCTTTCTAGTCGCCTTAGGATCAGTTTCATGCAGATATTGAATAGCCTAACGTGTCGGGCAGTGCGCCGTGCAACATGAGAGAAAACACGGCGAGACTTACCAACTTACCATCTCCTTCCCTGTCCAAGGCAAACATTGAGGCAACATTAGTAATACGAGAAGACATGTATAAACATTCAGGAGGCAAAGCATATGCAAACACGAGGGTCATTTTAACATGATCGTTCAGGTGTTCAGTTGTTCATTATGTATTGCAGTGACTCGCACGCGGATAGCCGCTAAGCGAGGATGACTTATCTATATGAACATGAGTCGCTGGCATAGCCATAAAGTACACTAGTCTTAAACGAGAATAGTTTGCAACTAAAGTACAGTGGGTGCTGCAAGCTATCTCGTTTAGTACAATAGACTATACAGTAAAGTTCAGCCATGGAGCGGATGGTATGCAGCGAAAGAACGGTGGGCGCTGCACACTATCTCGTCCAGTACAGTTGGCTGAAACAGTGGAGTTCCATCCGGATCGGAGCGGCCCCAGTGCCTCGGAGACCGTCCGTGGAACTATGCCTCGTTTCTGAGTTGTCCGCGACATGCAGGTCAGGGTCTATTCCAATTTTACTAGATACTCGAGTACTGTAGAACAGGAGTACAGTGGTACAGTAGAACAGTAGTACAGTAGTGCACGATTACAGGAGATGCTTGAATCATGATTATGTACAGTGATTACTTGTCTTAATGCACTCCCCTGGTTCGGGGATGCCTTGGGTGACCTAACGGTCCCGTATACTTGCAGGTTCATTCAGGCACAGAACGACTACGTAGTAGTCTCCCGGGGTTTGGATGAAAACATGGCAACGTACAAGCAGACAAGCATACGTTTCTAAGGAACATAAGTAAACACGTTTGCTCAGACCCGAAGGTAAGCCGAGAGATGAAATCGTTAGGGACTTAGCATGCGAGGGTCTGAATATAAGCAGTATTTCATTTCCATGTTCTAGCAAGCAATATGAGTTGGGATTATTCCCTTAGCTAGGTGCATTGGATTTATTAGCATACAGGGGGTGAATCACCTAGCGACTAGCATAAATATTCCAGATTTTATGTGCTGGCTAAGCAAAGACAAGTTTACCGTAACCACCCACCTTAGCGATGATTCGCCTCGGTAGAGCGATACGTCGAGCGAGCCTCTGAAAGCCTAAGCTGAATTCCTGTAGGGACAAGTCTGGCATCCTTTGCATTCTCTTTGAGGCAAAGCGGGTCGGGACAGCTGCACTATTGCCGATTGAAACGGCAGTCCGCTTGAGCGGAACGGGGTGTTACACCCCCACTGCCGCCTCAACCTCCGCCGACATATCCTCCAAAGCGGCCTCAGCTGTGCCACCCTCACCATCTGTCGCCCCCACCGCGTCGTTCCTATTCGGAGAAATGACCATCCCATCCGTATGAGGTAAATCATACCCCGTAGTACTGTCGATCACAGAATCAAAAACTAAATCATCATCACCCACGACAAGAGGCACAAGCTCAGGCGAAGTCGTACCACCACAATCATCCTCAACAGAATAGAAAAAGTCAGTCTCATAAAATTTAACATCTCGAGAGACAAAAATTTTGCCAGTAGCAAGGTCATACAATTTCTAACCCTTTTTACTATGGCAGTATCCCACAAAAGCATACTTTCGACTGCGACTGGCAAATTTGTCCATTTTAGCTTTTTGGTTGTGGTCAAAGCATAGACAACCAAAAACACGTAATTCATCATAAGAAGGAGAAGCGCCAAATAAAATTTCATAGAGGGTTTTAAAACCAAGAAGACTTGAAGGGGTTCGATTAATCAAATATCCGGCTGCCGAAATACATTCTCCCTAGAAAGAAATTGGCAAATTTTTCTGAAAACGTAAAGCACGTGCCACATTCAAAATATGTCTATATTTTCGTTCGACCCTCACATTCTACTGAGGTGTACCCACAAAAGATGTCTGAAACAAAATACCATTTTGTGCAAAGTAGTCGCGCATGCAATTAAATTCAGTACCATTATAATTTGCACAATTCGAACTTTGGAATTAAATTTCTGCTCAACTATAAAAAAATGACGAAAACATCTTGTATACTTCAGTCTTATCAATCAACAAAAATACCCAAATAACACGAGAAAAATTATCCACAACTGTCAAAAATTATCGAGCTCCACACGAAGAAGGCGTAGGATATGACCCCCAAAGATTATAATGTATCAAATCAAAAATTATAACAGCCCGAGAGTCACTGACAGAAAAAGTACATCGAGTTTGCTTTGCCTGATGGCAAACTTCACATGTCTTATTCACTGAACTACTAGAGCTACTAACAACAGGAAGAGGCTTTACTACTTTATTAGAAGGATGCCCAAGTCGCTGATGCCAAATATCCAGAGAAGTCATCCCAGTCACGGCCAAGGCCTGAGTCTTCGGTATAATACGAAAGTAGTAGAGTCCATCCCGCCGTTCACCGACGCCAATCAGGGTCCTCAAACTGGGGTCCTGTATCATGCACAAATTTTTAGTGAATTGTACAACATAATTTATATCATCAATAAGATGGGCCACAAAAATTAAATTATAATATAATTGAGGTACGAGTAGAACAACGCTCGGTAAAAAAGCAACACGTTCGTAGAAAAAGGCAACCGCAGTCCGTCCATCCGGGAGTCCAACCGGACACTTCTCCATTGTCGTTACCCCCGACAATAAATCCAAATTTCCAGTAACATGATTCGAAGTAGATGTATCAATAATTCAAGGTGCAATAGACTTACCCACCATGCGTTCCTCGAGAGATTTGACCAAAGAGTTACCAAACAGAGAAATAAGTTGCTGTCATTGGTCCGGAGTTATCCCTGGAACACCTCCTGCGCCATCACCATCCATACTCGGTTGTTCCACAGCTGTTGTACCATGTCCTGCCATCGTCGCACGCACCTCTGTACCCCATCCATGTCCAGCACCAGTCGCGTGTCCGCCACCACGTCTATGGCCAGCCCCTCGTCCGCCGCCACCACGCAGCCTATCCCCTCACCAATCCGAAAAGCCATGTTTCGCAAAGCAAGTGGCTTCATTATGTCTGTTGCATTTGTAAAAATTATAAAGCAACTCTGATTTATCTCGAGCATCCAAACAAGATATCCCACGGTTAACAGAAGAAGTTTTAACCGCAAGCGTCATAACCTCATCCCGTTCAGAGAAGACCTGTGTGGACGTGCCCAATCGTTCCTCCTGGAGCATGGATTGATAAGCAGTTGCCAAAGTGGGAAACGGATCTTGTGCCAATAAAGTGGAGCGAACGTTGCCACAGAGTTCATGATTGATTCCATAAAGAAACTGATAAAAGCGCTCCTTATCAACCCATGTTTGCAGCTTCTTCAGGATATTACATGTATATTTGCTGCAACTGCATGTCGGAATAGGTTCATAAGTTCCCAACTCATCCTAAAGAGTCTGCAATTGGCCAAAGTAGTCGACCACAAACATAGATTTTGTTTGGCGACACTCTGCCAACGAATATTTAATCTGTTGAATTCTAGCGCCATTCCCCACGCTAAATCGGTCCATGAGTGAATCCTACAGCAGTTTTGCCTCCTCAAATTAGGGTATCATCTTCTTCACCGAAGCGTCAATAGTGTGCAAGATCCATTGTACAAGCATCGATTGGACACAGTACCAATCCTCCAATTTGTCAGTCTCCATAGGTTTATCGATAGATGTAAACCCCCTCACCCAAAATTAGGGCTAGTTTGAACCCAATTGGAATTAGAACACGGCTTTTATTTAATTATGCAATAATTAAATAACATATAGCGCACCTTACCGTGCTTCGATAATTGGAGTACCTCACTAGCCATTGCCTACCTAGAAACTTCACAATCTCATCCTAGACATGCCCGCCTACTATTCTGTCCCTTATGCAACTTATAATATTGCCTTCTTGTGCTATATTTTAGTCGCACAATAAACGTCGCAGACGTTATTTATTAATTATAAAAAATTTCTAATTTTGTACCCTTGTGCGTCCCAATTAAAATTGGGGACACGATCTTGACCGTTTTGTGCAAACCAAATTTTATTAATATTCTACACTGTTCCCTCTACGCCCCTGACAATTGTGTCCCGCCTGATCTAACCCCATGTACTCCTAATTAATTTTAGAACATCGTGCGCGTTTCAATTTAATTAATTAAATTTAATTTTTGTCTTTGTGCAATTTTCCAATTGTTGGGGGACTATTATGCAAAAATGCATTAAGGTGTCCCCATCATTGGATAATTCATGAAGAAATCCAATTTTTCCCTTCACATAATTTTTCCTATAATTTTTCGGGATGTGCAACGTGCGCACATCACCCTGAATATTAATTCTACCCTTGCAATTAAATAATTGTAATTTCTAGCCCATCACCCTCATGTGAGCCCAAGGCCTAATTTCTAGGAATGTTGACCAAGTCAAACCAAGCTTTAGGTCAAACACCCACCACATGTATATAAACAAATTTTCTTTCCCTTTTCTTTATTTTCTTTATGTTCTTCTCTCTCCAATACCTAAAACTAGCCGACCCTCTTCTTACTCTTCCCTCTCCCTGTGCACCTCGCTGGCCGGAGCTCCGCCGTGAGCCTCGCCAACCCCTCGCCGGAGAAGCCCCTTCTCCGCTGCACCCAGTCCTCCATCAGCCACGCCCTCTCCTCCTCAACCTCGACTTCCTCCTCCTCTCCCCGGCGGATCCCTGACCCGCAGTCGCCGGCTCGAGCACCCCGGAGCCATAGCCGCTGTCCTCCACCCCCTTCCCCGCAGAGAACCACCCTGGCCATTGTCATCTCCCCCACGTCTTTTCCTCCCCGCCTGGATCGACCTCGCCGATCCGACTACGCCGAGCGGCGCCGGGCAGACCCCCACCGTCTGAGCCATCGAGTAGTCTCGCTGGAGCCCGACCTCCGGAGCTGCGAGCACCTCCGCCATTAACGCAGCGGCCACCTCTCCGTTCGTCCTCGACGGAGCAACCACCTCCGTGCAACCAGTCACCACCCTGCACTCCTCCGCGACCGTCCCGGTCATCCCCGCAGAACCCGATAGCATCTCCCTGAACTCCTTCCTGCGTCTCCAGCCAACCGCCATTACTACCACCACCACCATCGTCGAGTCCAGTTCTTCCCTCCTCCGTAAGCCACGTCGGACTGGCCGCATCTCCTTCTCTTCCTGTTCTTCTTCTTCTTCCCTCCTCCGCGAACCACGACGGACTGACCTGCACTTCCCTTCTCCGCCCTGTCCTCCTCCTTGGCCTGACTGGCCGGATCTCCTCTTTCCTGGCCGAGCTCCTCCCGGTGTACCTGTCAGCCTCCTCCGGCACACACCATCATCACACCATCGACAACTCATCATCATCATGTTATCATCTCACCATCAGCCCATCATCATTATCGCATCACCATTATCCCCTCATCATCGTCGTTGTCATCATCTCACCATCATTCAATCATCATCATCTCAATTCATCACCATCTCGTCATCGTCATTATCATCACCCTAACTATCATTGTAGCCATCGACGTCGTAGTCATCGCCCTCATAACCCTTACAATTATCAACACCATCATCCTCGTCATCATCTCAGCATCACTTCAGTATCGTCGTCATCTCTCTTCGTCGACGTCCAGCCAATCCCGTGCGCGTACACCGAGGTTCGAACCTGTCCCACCTTCTTATTTCGTATGTGTGTTTGAGTATATGTTATTAGGACATGCTTATTTCTTATGACTGCTAGCTGATATCGGGCCCTGAGTCGGTGAACCCAGTACTGCGTACACGAACTTGTACTCGTAGCGTATATTAATTAGTTTGATATAATTATATATATTTAGTATGTACATACTATTTAACTTGGAATACGTATAATTAATGGATATATATGGTATATGTGTATATTGTAATTAATTATATATTAATAAATAATTAGGAGTAGGTGTATTCAGACTGTATGACCTAGGACACCGTGGACTGCCCCGTATTTGCCCTTGACCCTGTTGACCCTAAGAACAATGTTGGTGTCTGCCTTGAGTACACCGACGTACTAGCGAGACCGTGTTAGTTGACTGACTTATTGTGTACAGTACTTAAAGACCCAACACCCGCGTAATTCAACGCGCAATTGACCTTGTTAGATGACTAGTGCTACCCTTAGGGTACCCCCTGAGTCTAGTATAAATATTGTTGTGTGTGTGCACTAGTATAATGACTAATGTTTTTAATTGCATTATATTATATGTGCATAGGATGTTGGATTTATTCTGCACGACTTTTGGAGCAGGTTATTGGTACATCGCAACTTTCTTGCCAGGCAAGTATACCTTGCCATTGTACTGTTATTCTTATTCCATATGTTGCACGCATCTTTATTTTCTGTCTTTAGTTCATATATTTTAATTGTTATATAAAATGCGCGCGACGGTGACGTCGCGAATATTTATTTATGTATTGCATTGACCTTGTTCATGAGACTACCCCATTATCATGTAGCACCATTAGGTTCATTGGCCGTGACACAGTGGTTACACGAGTATGAGTCTCATATAGATCACGGACTGCATGACAGGTCTGGCCTCCTGTACGTATGGGCCGTGCGATAGGGATAACTGGCAATAGAAACTTTGCATGCTAGTAGACCTGGCGGTTATTAGAGGTTTATCGTGTCATGGACATGACATGCTTAGAGCATTGGGTGGGGAGAACAACAAGTACCGCATTTGAGCTCCTTTACACTTTTTCTCCTGTACGCCCGGATTCTCCGCTGGAGATACGGGTCATGATGACCACTATATATTATGTACTATCAGGCGGGCCACCGGCGTTCAAAAGACGACGTACGTTTTAGGCTTCTGGATCTCCAAAAGAGAACCATGCCAAATCCCAGTTTTTAGCCAGATAGCTCACTTGTGGGGAAAGTTGTTCTTAACTGCATTCACTTTAGACGGTTAGGCGACCCATTGGGTATTTATTTTAGTACTTTATTGGCATGTGTTTAAGTATACTTGTTATGTCCCTCTGAGGACCTGGTCTGCTGCCAGGTGTGCCTGTTCGTGAGTATTTGCAGGAGCGCAGAATTGGAAGGATATAGATGCTTCATGGATGTCTTCTCTTCGAGCCGTGATTGGTAGCTGATACTTATATTGTTTGAGTGAGTTGTACTTATATTGTATTTACTTTTCCTATTTGAGTTGGTAGTGGATTTGTTTCCATCCAACTATCATCCTTAGATACTTCTTGTTGAGATCTAGTTTCATAGATACTGGTTATTTTCTTTCTATATGATTTTGGTGGATGAGATTTAGATTTTACCCTGTGACTTGTATTACATTTTTACCACTTGTGGATTTTATATTCATATTACAGCGTACGTATGGATTTGGTTTTCATATATTGGAGTTGCCATATCCATGCGGCTGGCATGCTTACGTGTCCTAGTCCTACGTATTTTTGGGACTGGGGCATGACATGTTTTTGTGGTGGCCCATGCAGGTCAAGAGCATATTGTCTCGGTTACTTTATTGTACCGAACAAGCCTGCACCTAGGACTAGAATATAGGATCTCATCCACAACTGACCCTGATTCATCTTCCTCCTCTCTGTTCTATTTATCAAATGCATCATGCTTGATTCTTATGCTTCCCTAATAGTTCTTTAAGTATAACCTCCTCCTAGAATATAGAAGTTCCTGTTGTTAGATGATAATTAGAGTAGCACACCTATTTAGAATACAACGAGATTATAGATACACCACTAAGCTTAGAATATCTAGCGAACCCTAGAATCCCTTATCCCTATAATTGGTTTACCATTACCCCGGATGTAATATGAGGACTTGAGAGTAGTATAGACACTACTAGAATTAGTTAAAAGTTTTACCATAATGTTTGACCCTAGTATTGAGGAACCAATGGAGAACCAATATTGAACATTAGGACTGAACCTAACCCTCATAATTGGATAGTATTAGAGAACTATAAAACTTATATCATTATCTTGTTATTAGTAGACAGCACCCTAGGAAGCCTAGAGGAATGTAATCAACACTTGCTCCTTGATCATGCCTCGAACATAGCAACTAGCATACCACTCCCTAGAGAACCATGATGCTATCTAGAGCTCTCTATTTTTTTATTTTTTTTATATGTTATTCCTTTGCAACCTTAACATTCGCTAATTGTGCGACGAATAAATTACCCCCTCCATTCCTTCATCTTTCAATTCATGCCAATCTGACGCATCTGATTAAAGACCAAGTGATGGTATTATATGATAGGATATATGGTTTGCTAAAGTGATAGTTGCGATCTTGAATTTTTGATTTCGTGCCTTGTAGTTAGAACGTGATAGTTGAGCAGTCACCTAGATTATAATTTTATGGTTATACCTTAGTTTTAAATCATGTAACTTGTACCCCCATCTCAATGTAGGTTATATCCTCTTTTCCCTTTGACGGCCAGTAACTCTTATATCCCTACGATTGACGCTTGTTCTATGAGCACTATGACTAAGATGTAAGATGACCATGACCTATTTAATAGAAAAGGATACCCCAATAAAGTATCAAGACCCCTTTTCGTAGACCTTAATAAGAGCTTCTACGGTATCCTTAAGACAATACAATAGTGGTTAAATTATTTTAAGTTGGCTAGCGTACCTCACCACCTAGTATCACACAGTCCTCTTAACCCATGGGTGAAGTATAACCAATTGACACTGACTTTAGACTTGCATAAGAAGATAACATTAATTGTATGCTAGCATAAGATGGCAGTGGTTATTCGGACGATAGAATTTAGAGGTCCATGCCCTATTTGGTCGACTAGCGACTTAGACAAGAAGGTTGTATGATAACTGTAGAGATTGTAGAGTCTTTTTACTATTGTTGCTTATGTTGTTTTTGAATTAATTTGAACCTTCTATCATCATAATCTAGCGTATTCATATTTGCTGTACTACCTTGACTTATGCTGCTATTATAGCCTAGTTTTTGCAAGCTTATTCCTTATCGAGCTTGTTCATGACATATGTATTATTGGGCGAGCACAATAATACATTTCAGGATCAGTGTATTAAGGCCTAGCTAACCTTAGTGCGCTTAGTTCGCCCTCCGCAATACTATTTTTCGTGGATTGAGATATATAGTGATTAGTAGACGAATATACTTGCCCTAGACATGTCTAAGCGTATCGTATCAGCTACATAACTGTACTAATACGAGCATGCGGATACGGATTTACCAAACAGGATCTTCAATCCACAACTACTTTGACAATTCCCAATTGAATTCTTTAAAGCGCTTTGATCCCCATACTTGCATTCTAATACCTCTCCCTTGAACTCTTTATTTATTGATCTACGTCTTTCCTCATTTCGAAAAGACGAAACATCTTGCTTGGTATAAGTTTGATATATAGATAGTACTAAATATTCCCCATAGGCCAATCACATTGTTTGGTGTCTATCTTTTATAAATGATTAAGGGCATATCATAGAGGATATGTTTGGTGTTAAAGGACCTTGAGGATTCAATAGCATGATTAAATAAATTGGGACATAGCCTTCTTAGATGTATAGCCTTAGATGATAGATGGGTAAATTCTAAGTTGGGTAGAAACTACCATGTTAACTCAAGGAGAATTCTTTATACTGTAATCAAGTAAGGTTAGGTAGAGATACCCTACCCTAGTTTAATTTCGAGGACGAAATTGTTTTAAGTTGGGTAGATTGTAAACCCCCTCACCCAAAATTAGGGCTAGTTTGAACCCAATTGGAATTAGAACACGGCTTTTATTTAATTATGCAATAATTAAATAACATATAGCGCACCTTACCGTGCTTCGACAATTGGAGTACCTCACTAGCTATTGCCTACCTAGAAACTTCACAATCTCATCCTAGACATGCCCGCCTACTATTTTGTCCCTTGTGCAACTTATAATATTGCCTTCTTGTGCTACATTTTAGTCGCACAATAAACGTCGCAGACGTTATTTATTAATTATAAAAAATTCCTAATTTTGTACCCTTGTGCGTCCCAATCGAAATTGGGAACACGATCTTGACCGTTTTGTGCAAACCAAATTTTATTAATATTCTACACTGTTCCCTCTACGCCTCTAACAATTGTGTCCTGCCTGATCTAACCCCATGTACTCCTAATTAATTTTAGAACATCGTGCGCGTTCCGATTTAATTAATTAAATTCAATTTTTGTCTTTGTGCAATTTTCCAATTGTTGGGGGGCTATTATGCAAAAATACATTAAGGTGTCCCTATCATTGGGTAATTCATGAAGAAATCTAATTTTTCCCTTCATATAATTTTTCTCATAATTTTTCGGGATGTGCAACGCGCGCACATCACCCTGAATATTAATTCTACCCTTGCAATTAAATAATTGTAATTTCTAGCCCATCACCCTCATGTGAGCCCAAGGCCCAATTCCTAGGGATGTTGACCAAGTCAAACCAAGCTTTAGGTCAAACACCCACCACATGTATATAAACAAATTTTCTTTCCCTTTTCTTTATTTTCTTTATGTTCTTCTCTCTCCAATACCTAAAACTAGCCGACCCCCTTATTTTTCTTCCCTCTCCCTGTGCACCTCGCTGGCCGGAGCTCCGCCGTGAGCCTCGCCAACCCCTCGCCGGAGAAGCCCCTTCTCCGCTGCACCCAGTCCTCCATCAGCCACGCCCTCTCCTCCTCAACCTCGACTTCCTCCTCCTCTCCCCGGCGGATCCCTGACCCGCAGTCGCCGGCTCGAGCACCCCGGAGCCATAGCCGTTGTCCTCCACCCCCTTCCCCGCAGAGAACCACCCTGGCCATTGTCATCTCCCCCACGTCTTCTCCTCCCCGCCTGGATCGACCTCGTCGATCCGACTACGCCGAGCGGCGTCGGGCAGACCCCCACCGCCTGAGCCATCGAGTAGTCTCGCTGGAGCCCGACCTCCGGAGCTGCGAGCACCTCCGCCATTAACGCAGCGGCCACCTCTCTGTTCGTCCTCGACGGAGCAACCACCTTCGTGCAACCAGTCACCACCCTGCACTCCTCCGCGACCGCCCCGGTCATCCCCGCAGAACCCGATAGCATCTCCCTGAACTCCTTCCTGCGTCTCCAGCCAACCGCCATTACTACCACCACCACCATCGTCGAGTCCAGTTCTTCCCTCCTCCGTAAGCCACGCCGGACTGGCCGCATCTCCTTCTCTTCCTGTTCTTCTTCTTCTTCCCTCCTCCGCGAACCACGACGGACTGACCTGCACTTCCCTCCTCCGCCCTGTCCTCCTCCTTGGCCTGACTGGCCGGATCTCCTCTTCCCTGGCCGAGCTCCTCCCGGTGTACCTGTCAGCCTCCTCCGGCACACACCATTATCACACCATCGACAACTCATCATCATCATGTCATCATCTCACCATCAGCCCATCATCATCATCGTATCACCATCATCCCCTCATCATCGTCATTGTCATCATCTCACCATCATTCAATCATCATCATCTCAATTCATCACCATCTCGTCATCGTCATTATCATCACCCTAACTATCATTGTAGCCATCGACGTCGTAGTCATCGCCCTCATAACCCTTACCATTATCAACACCATCATCCTCGTCATCATCTCAGCATCACTTCAGTATCGTCGTCATCTCTCTTCGTCGACGTCCAGCCAATCCCGTGCGCGTACACCGAGGTTCAAACCTGTCCTACCTTCTTATTTCGTATGTGTGTTTGAGTATATGTTATTAGGACATGCTTATTTCTTATGACTGCTAGCTGATATCGGGCCCTGAGTCGGTGAACCCAGTACTGCGTATACGAACTTGTACTCGTAGCGTATATTAATTAGTTTGATATAATTATATATATTTAGTATGTACATACTATTTAACTTGGAATACGTATAATTAATGGATATATATGGTATATGTGTATATTGTAATTAATTATATATTAATAAATAATTAGGAGTAGGTATATTCAGACTGTATGACCTAGGACACCGTGGACTGCCCCGTATTTGCCCTTGACCCTGTTGACCCTAAGAACAATGTTGGTGTCTGCCTTGAGTACACCGACGTACTAGCGAGACCGTGTTAGTTGACTGACTTATTGTGTAGAGTACTTAAAGACCCGACACCCGCGTAATTCAATGCGTAATTGACCGTGTTAGATGACTAGTGCTACCCTTAGGGTACCCCCTGAGTCCAGTATAAATATTGTTGTGTGTGTGCACTAGTGTAATGACTAATGTTTTTAATTGCATTATATTATATGTGCATAGGATGTTGGATTTATTCTGCACGACTTTTGGAGCAGATTATTGGTACATCGCAACTTTCTTGCCAGGCAAGTATACCTTGCCATTGTACTGTTATTCTTATTCCATATGTTGCACGCATCTTTATTTTCTGTCTTTAGTTCATATATTTTAATTGTTATATAAAATGCGCGCGACGGTGACGTCGCGAATGTTTATTTATGTATTGCATTGACCTTGTTCATGAGACTACCCCATTATCATGTAGCACCATTAGGTTCATTGGCCGTGACACAGTGGTTACACGAGTATGAGTCTCATATAGATCACGGACTGCGTGACAGGTCTGACCTCCTGTACGTATGGGCCGTGCGATAGGGATAACTGGCAATAGAAACTTTGCATGCTAGTAGACCTGGCGGTTATTAGAGGTTTATCGTGTCAAGGACATGACATGCTTAGAGCATTGGGTGGGGAGAACAACAAGTACCGCATTTGAGCTCCTTTACACTTTTTCTCCTGTACGCCCGGATTCTCCGCTGGAGATACGGGTCATGATGACCACTATATATTATGTACTATCAGGCGGGCCACCGGCGTTCAAAAGACGACGTGCCTTTTAGGCCCCTGGATCTCCAAAAGAGAACCATGCCAAATCCCAGTTTTCAGCCAGATAGCTCACTTGTGGGGAAAGTTGTTCTTAACTGCATTCACTTTAGACGGTTAGGCGACCCATTGGGTATTTATTTCAGTACTTTTTTGGTATGTGTTTAAGTATACTTGTTATATCCCTCTGAGGACCTGGTCTGCTGCCAGGTGTGCCTGTTCGTGAGTATTTACAGGAGCGCAGAATTGGAAGGATATAGATGCTTCGTGGATGTCTTCTCTTCGAGCCGTGATTGGTAGCTGGTACTTATATTGTTTGAGTGAGTTGTACTTATATTGTATTTACTTTTTCTATTTGAGTTGGTAGTAGATTTGTTTCCATCCAACTATCATCCTTAGATACTTCTTGTTGAGATCTAGTTTCATAGATACTGGTTATTTTCTTTCTATATGATTTTGGTGGATGAGATTTAGATTTTACCCTGTGACTTGTATTACATTTTTACCACTTGTGGATTTTATATTCATATTACAGCGTACGTATGGATTTGGTTTCCATATATTAGAGTTGTCATATCCATGCGGCTGGCATGCTTACGTGTCCTAGTCCTACGTATTTTTGGGACTGGGGCGTGACAATAGACCAATCAATAAACCCAAATTTTCGTCGAGCCGGTAGAGAAAGCCGAATAGATCTCGACCATTCCTCATAATTTTTCTCACGAAACACCACTTTCATAATTATATTACCCGGATTGTTATTAGAACTAAGGTAATATGGGAATGTAGGATCGATCATTGGTGTCGCCGCCGCCGTCGTAAAAGACTCGTCGCCGCCGCTCGTCATACCGTCGGTCAAAGGAAGACTCTTCTTCGCCGTGGGAAAGAAAGCATCATCGTAGCCGCCGCTAAAAAAAATGTGCCCTATCCGTCTTGCTCTGATACTATGTAAAGAAGTGGTAGGAGATAATAATTTGTCTTTCATTCATCATGATATTACATATATATACATCCACATATCTACTTCGGCCTAAGTCACATGGGCCAATCACTACTTATACAATTTAATCCCAATATATTTCGATGTTAATCCATCAGACTATTATAAATAGAAGTCTATGGAGAATCCTTGAAAGGTAAAATCACTTGAGAATTCATCCCTCCATCTCGCTCATCACTTTGTTATTAATTGACTACAACATGTTATCAGCACATAGTTCTACCATGTGAAGGCTCACTATTGCATAATCATCCTCGAACGATACGAATAAGTATGATCTAAAATCTTTTATGATTATCCCTTTAAAGAATAGATCATTTTTGATCAATCAGCTAACAATGACTTTCAATAAATCATTATGGATCAATCAGGCACCAATGGTTTTAATAGACCCTTCTGGATCAATTAGCCATCAATGGCTTTCAATAATCCTTCTTGATCAATTATCCAGCAATGGCTCTCAAGACCAGCGCCCCTAATACTATCGACTTTCGTCCAGCCTCACATTCGAGGCTAACAACGGGAACAATATCGCATGAAGCGACAATCATAATTGGTTAATTCATTAACTCCGTCGAATGGAACAACTCTGCATGCGGAACTTAGCAGTCCTGTGGAACTTAGCTGCCCCTCTGAATGGACAGCTTCGCAGAATGGAGCAGTCTCGTGGTTAATAGCCTCGTAGAATGGAGCTGCCCCGTGGAGCTTAATAGCCCCATGGAATGGCACTACAAAAATCAACATATAGCGACGGGATTTAATTTGTCGCCACTCAGGGACGGACTGGCGACTGATGAGCAATGACTTGATCATTTAATTCAGCTTACACAATTCTTTATCGCAATTCCGTCGTAAGGAGTCTATAAGTTTGGAAAAAAAATTGGCGATGAAAATATTCCATAGCTAAGATGTCGATATGTTCTGGAACTTCATAGTAACAACTTAGCGACTGACAAGTTATGTAGCTAAGCAAATTAAAAATCGCAAGCCCCAGCTACTTTTCCATTTTCCAAGTCAATCTATAAAAAATTCCCCCCTACATTTTTCCTCTCCTCCAGTCTCCTCTTTCAGGTAGCCCCCTCCTCTGACAACAACTGGATCTCCCCGCCGCCTCATGTATCTATATATATAATGGCTGTGTAATTTATTGAAATGAACAACCAAAGATATATAGCATGTACAGAACAAGAAGTAGTTGCTAAAGAATCTCTCTCATTTATATGATATGAGAAGATTTACAAGGAAGTTACAAAGGATAACGTTAAATTATTATACTCTCCCTCAAGTTGGTCTATGAATATCAAGAACACCCAACTTAGACAAAAGGTTCTGAAACTGATGCTGAGATAATGGTTTAGTAAAAATGTCAGCAAGTTGGTCACCAGAGGGAATGTACGTAGGATGAATAATACCATATATCACTTTGTCATGGAAAAAATGACAGTCGAGCTCAATATGCTTAGTTCTCTCATAAAAATAGCATTGGATGCAATGTGAAGTGTTGACTGATTATCACAAAATACTAGAACATTGAAATATTGTGGAGCATCTAAGTCAATAAGGATGTATCGAAGCCAAAATATTTTTGCAACAACTATGGCCATCGAACGATATTCTGACTCAGCAGAGGATCGCGATACGGTATGCTGCTTCTTGGATTTCCAAGAGATGGGTGAAGATCCTAACATGGTGAAGTATCTAGTTGGGACCACCGGCTAGTAGGATACTGGCCCAATTAGTGTCGCAATAAACTTTCAATCGTAATAAAGAAGAAGATGGAAAGAATAGACCTTAGCCAGATGAAGATTATTTGAGATAACGACGGAGACAAATTGTAGCATTCTGATGATTCAATCGAGGAACAGGAGAAATTGACTAAGAAAATTAACTGTGTAAGCAATATTTAGTCTAAAAATAGTCAGGTAACGGAAACGTCCAACCAGGTGACGATAGGAGCTCGGGTCAGTTAATAGAGTCGTGTGCTTGTCATGCAAATTATGAGTAGTTTTAATCAAAAACCCAACTATCTTGGTGCCCAAAATATTGGCATCATTGAGAAGGTCCAAGCACTATTTTAGTTGAGATATTGTGATACCTGAAGGATTGCGAGCAATTTCCAATCCTAAAAAATATCAAAGAGGCCCCAAATCACAAATATGGAACATGCGATGAAGATGATATTTTAGAGCAGCAATGTAAGTAGGAGAAGAGCCTATTTGATGGAGTTTATCCACATTTGTATATCCCTATAAAATGGTGTTAATATGTTACCTAAAGACTGATGTCGGTCACCCTTGGAAACTGATATTGATCATCCGTGAAAATTGATGTTAATTATATTTGGTGATTGATACAGACTGATTATTGGGTTGTGCATACTCAAGGTTAGTTATAGAGTGTTGCAGTTAGTTGTAAGTAACTTTTGGATGATTATGCTAAGCAATAATAACGATTAGTTATATATTTATAATCTTGTAAAGATACTACTGTATCCAGTTGTTAAACCATCATGCTATTATAAATATAAACTTATAAAAAAATCTTGAAAGAATCCGCCACTTGAAAATTCATCTTATCTCTCTCCTCTCTTCGTTAATTGACTACAAAAAATGGATATTTAGACTTTGGATCTTAGATAAGTTCCAAAAATTTTGTTTGGGTTCCCATAATATACATAATTAGTGTTTGGGCCTCAAAAGTGTCACTAATGTCTCAAAAAAGTCGCCAAAAGTATACCAAAAGTGTCACTAATTATTTTTCGTGACACTTTTGAGCCCAAACACTAATTATGTATATTATTGAGACTCAAACACAAAATTTGAAATTTATTTGAGATCCAAAGTCTAAATTTCAAAAAAACTATATTTTTTATTCTTTCCATTATACTATTCTTCAGAAATATCCATGTTATCCTGATATTCCTATGGGAATGTGCCTGATTGTTTTAAGAAAATTTGTTGTACAAATTTTTTTTAAATAAATTACCTTTAAGGAAATTTTTTTTGGAAAATTTGAAGTAAGAAAAGCTTTAGCCATAGGGGATGGCAAAAATTGGGAGTGAGATTTTCGCCAACCCGGTTGGTTAAAAGTTGGCGGTTCACTTTTTTCTTTCGGCTTTTTGGCAGGAGATTCGGTTGGCTTTTGTCAGGGTCGGTTTAAAGTAGATTTTAGTAGGTTTTTTTAGGGGGGGAAGGAAATCTAAATCCAGAGGAGGTAGATGGGGAGGGTAGGTGAGGTGGGAGTTTAATCCGAGAGAAGAAGAAAGAGAAAGAAGAACAAAAAAAAAGAGACAGAAACATAAGCAAGAAGGAGGAGGAGGAGGAGGAGGAGGAGAGAGGAAGAAGAACATACAAAGAGAGGTACTTTTTAGTTTTTAAAATAATTTTATTTTTTTGATAATTAGATATAAATTTAATTATAATTATAATTATAATTATAGATCTAATATTATACTCCTAACTTTAACTATAATCATTTTAAATTATATCATAATCATAACTATTTTGCTAATCCTAACTAGTTAATGTTAGTGTTAGTAGTTAGCGTTAATGTTAGTACGTACTTAGTGTTAGTGGACCGTCGTAATTAGTTTAGTATATATGAAAAATAATAAGGATTATGCTTATGGTTATGGTTAAAATGATTAGGATTTAGGGTTAGAAAAATGGCTATAGTTATAGTATACTATAATACTAACCATTTTAACCATAACCCTAAACCTAATCATTTTTCTTAACCCAAATTCTAACAGTAAAACTAACTATGTTAACCCTAACTCTAACCCTAACCATAACCATTTTTCTAACCTTAATATCATTACTAACACTAACTATTTTAACCATAACCCTTAGTTTAGCAAAAACCAAAAAATTTAGGGAAAATTAACCTTTACCATAACCGTAACCCTACTATTGTTCTAATCCTAACCCTAATCATAATACTAATACTAACCGTTTTAACCATAACCCCAAATATTTTTCTAACCCTAATATCATTACTAATACTAACTATTTTAACCATAACCCTAACTTTAGCAAAAATCTTAACCCTAATCTTAATGTTTTTCGAATCTAAATCCTAACTAACATTTTACAAATGGGTACCCAAATTGATGGAAGTATTCCGGGAGGGCCTACCACATATATGATTATCCAGCAACGTGAGTCACATATTTCTAGTTTAGTAATTTCTGGATAAGTATATTAAAATTGAATTATTTTAGTCAATATAATTTTTTTTATATGTCTAATAGTAACATCGTCTATATATCTCATATATAGCAATACGATTATACTGATTATGTACGAGCACGATAGCATGTCTCATGGTGTTATGAGGACGACGTTTGGTACTGGAAGTTGACTGAAGTACAATTGAGATTGGTGCACTTATTTGGTTTTTAGTATATTAACCAGATACATTTTCTATGTCACGACAGAGACTTGATCCTTAGTTTACTTGAGCGGTGGTGGCCCGGACGAAATACCTTTCAGTTACCATCCAGAGAAATGACTATTATGCTAGCCGATGTGGCAATATATTAGGATTACCTATTATTGGTGAACCTATAATATTTGATGATGATGAGTCATTTTGCGATAAAACTGTGATTAGGGAGTACTTAGGTGTGGAGCTGCCTCAAATATATGGTAAAAATTTTATGACGCTTTTGTGGCTCTGTCACAACTTTATGCACCTAGATCGTATTGGTGGAAAAGAAATCTTAGTGGATGACAATCGGATAAGTATAACATTTAATATTATTATTTATGTAATATATTTTTTTTTAGTTTAACTGATATCATTTTTTATTAGCTATTCATATTACTGCTTGCTCCAGGGCCTACTTACTTGGTCTAATCAACAAAAATTTATTTCCAGACTCGGGAGCTAGGGCAAATTTATGTTGTTTACCTTTTCTGCAACATCTGTCAGAACCTACCTGCCATGCATTGAGAGCATCTGTGTTGGCATATATGTATAACTCCATGTCAACTTTTGTGCATTTTACTTCAGTGGATAAAAGAAAGAAAAATTTGAATGGATGTATGACATTAATACAGGTATAAAAATTTTATATAATTAATTTTATTTACTATTACAATATGTACACTTATATTATATAATTTTTCTAGGTTTGGTCCTACGAGCACTTCTATATCGGTAGGCCAGTCTCTCGTATTGATATCGATGATGGTATCTTCCAATCAGCTTTACAGTGGATGACGTCTGCAGCAAATCCAGCTCAATGTGCTCACAAGGATATCACAGTATATCGAGGCCAATTCGAGTCACTAAAGTTTTACCAGGTAAATTTTTATTATTATTTCATACACTCAATATGTTTATTATCTTATATTTTTTTGCATGAAATAGGTAAGTTTTGTAACGTACCGATGGGCAGAATTCTCCTGAGTTACAAACAACAGCCCATGAATTGAGTCTACATAGATTTTTTATAATATTTCATGATCACATCATGTAACATCCAGTTGTCATGTTATGCGATAGTTCTAGATGATACAACGCATTCCTGATGCGCCACCATATTTCAATTGTGGTAGAGGCAATGCAACTGTAAGAGCACACAGATTGATTCCTAGGAAGAATTCTAGATTTGAGACGCATAACGTAGCAAATTTGTCTCAAATGATGTCCTCACTTGAAGATAGTAAGTTATTTCAAAAGTTTAACAAATTTTGCTTCAAAAATTATAAGAAATCATATGCTCATAATTTGTAATGGTGTAGCCTTAGCTGATATTACATATAGATCTTGGTGGGGAACTCCTCTTATCAGCAACAGAACCTACCAATATGAGGAGATTTGATTCCAACATCGGGCCGTAGATGATAATAGTCTCCGTGGCTATTATGAATATGTACAAGGGATGGTACATTTTTTATATGCAAATGTCTGTCTCCGTAGTACTTATTTATATGTCCACTATTGAATTCTACTTTTTATTTCATCTTCCAAATTTAAATATCGCATACCAAAATCATCTAGTGAGCGACCCGTTGAGCACAGGTTGGCAAATTTTTGGGTGGTATGCAACTAGTCCCGTTTTTGCCGAACCCTCAATTACATATTACGACAGATTATCCTCATAGTCTTGTTAGACGACGACAAGCAAACCCTCCTAGGAAGTATACCTCTATTTGGTATCAGGTTGACAGTCCACCACAGCAAGATGACAGTGAGGGCACTTCTCAGCCGGCCAGTGAGGGAACTTCTCAGCGGTCTGGAGATGGTACTTCTCATTGGGCCGGTGAGGGCACTTCTCAATCGGTTGGTCAGGGCACTTCTCAGCCTGCTGATGATGGAACTTTTGAGTGGGATAGCCTATTCACCCACGAGTTCTCAGCTATATGCAGATTATGACAACTTGTAAACACCCTAATTTTCAGAGTAATTTTAATATAATTTTTTCCGGAATTTTTGGTATTTTTCTGGAAGAAGAACCAAGGTGATTGAGAGTTAAAGATTTTTAAATGTAGTTTATTGGTGTTAAAATAGTATAGAAATAATATTTTATGATGTAAAATGGAAAACCGGACACAGGATATTTTTCGGTGAATTTATTGGACTCCGGAAACGCGTTTTAAGCCTTAAAAACTTTTGGATTGTGTGAACCGAGCCAAACCCAAATTAAACCAACTTAAACCCGAACCAAACCAAACCAGAGCAAGCTCACCCTGCCTGAACTGAACCCAGCATGGCGGGTCGGGTCGGGTCGGATCCGAGCCAAACCCGACTCGGACCCGAAAACCCGATGGAAACCCTAGCAGCCGCCGGAGTTCCTGTAGCAGCTTATAAAGGGCTGCCTCGACATCCGTGTTGCTCCCTTCTCCATCTCCGCCGCCGTATCCTGATCCACGCCGTCTCCTTCTCCGTTCAAGCCTCCTCTTTCCCCACCGCGAGTCACAGCCGAAACCTTTGACATTTTCCTCGCTCACCGTCGCCGTACCAGAACGGCGCCACCGCACCCCTGTCACCACCTTCGGACCACATCCCCGCCGCCAGACCTCTCCATCCCCCTCTTCTTGCCGTCGCCCCAGACCCCGACGCAGTCGACATCCCCACAATCGCCACCGGACACCACGACGTAGCCCGACCCCAACAACCCAGGTCCCCCTCATCCTCTGACCCTTCGCTCGGCCGTCCGACCTCGGCCCATCTCCGCCCTAGACGTCGAGCAGCCGCTCGACCACATCACGCGGCCTCGATCCTCGCTGCGGCCGCTGCGAGTTCCTCTCCGTCGGTCGACGCAGCCCTAGCAGCGGACACGGAGCCCTCGACCTGGACGCGAGCAGCAGGACTCCACAGCAGACACCGGATACAGGACGCGAGGACACAAGAGTTCAACCAGGACACGAACAGTACTCACGGACACGTGGAATTCTGCATTCACGGAGCCCTGTTCAGGTACCGATTTTTTTCACCTCGCAACTCCATTTTCGATTCCGTCAGTTGCTACGCGTAGACTGTATAACCCTCTCGGTGCCCGTGCAACCCGCTCGGTGCATCGCATCCTGTGGTGATCGCACACCGCGATTCAAAAATAAGAAAAACAACAACATATTTCACCCCGGAACTGAGTGCGCCCCACCAAACGGGACGACTTGGTCGCACGCGGTCTTTACCGAACTATGCGCGACGTTGATACGGTCGTGTGAGATTTCGCAAAAGTCGATTCGGATATGCGTGCACACCGGAATCAACGCGTATCCGCTGACGACACCCCATATCTGTCCTTTCTGGAATACGCTGTAACTTTGTGTACACACGTCGGATCGAGACGAAACTTATGCCATCGGACTCGTAGCAATACGCTGGTCCTGTGACCCAAGTTTGGTCCAATTCTGAGAAAGTTGATAAAATCGCGTATCGTGGGCCCCACAGGCTCCACTTGACGGGCGATTTTGTGATCGGCTCATCAAAATCCAATTTTGGAAGTTCCGTTGGGTTAGTATCATCGTTTCTGACTTGTAGACACTGAGTTTGAGGAATTCGGAGACCTTTGACCCTGACACGCTTTTCGGTACAAAGTGGGCCACATGTGGATCCCGCTTTGGCCCAAAAATGCCCTTTTTGCCCCTGTGTCCAAATTGGACGTAAGGACAGGCGTTTTTAGCTATTTGACATCTTATGAGACGGTTGGTGATGTTTATTACAGCTTTTGGAGTAGTACCCACAGGATTCACTGATACCAGGACGACAGTTGATACGCAAACATCAGGCAAGTGTACCTTGCCAAACTCTGCAGTATTATTACATATTTTCCTTGCTTTATTATATTGCTGTGCATGCTCAACCTAGGACCGTGTGACGTACTTAGCGTCCGATTATCAGTCGGGTGCCAACACTGTACGCAGTGTTGGGTACTGTCATTTAGAGATGGATATTCGTGACACTTTATCTTTTCGTACTTGTCTTACCAAGTACACTATGACCCAGGACACTTGACACTGTTCATGAGATAGGATCTTCTCAAGATATTCGTGATAATTCTGTATAGGATACAGGACTTGACAGAGATACTATATTCTTAGATACATTATGACTTATGCATTAGTTATGATCCCGCTGGCATGGACATGAGACGTTATGGTCATGATATGCATGGTTACATTGGGTGGGGAGACACACACAGGCTGCAGGCTGATTATATATATATACACCCCTATTATTATGAGGCACAAGACTCTGAAGCCCGAGCTTGGCCCATTACTCATTATTACTGCTGCTACCGGCTCCCCGACACAGAGCTTGTAGTGGCTTCAGCCTGAGTTCTAGTGCTGCTCTCATCTTGCATATCACTTAGCTGGTTATTTAGTATTCCCTTATTGTTCCATCCACTGCTGGAGAGACCCACAGGCTACAGGTTGATTATGTTATGCCGGCTACTCAGTCTCCCGCTGAGCTAGACCACCTCACGATATCACTGCTACCGGCTCCCCTACACAGAGCTTGTAGTTGTTCAACCTGAGTACTATTGATATTCTCTCTTGCATTTTACACGGATGTTTACATACTTACCTTATTTATTCTATTTATTTTCTGTACTGCATTTATTTTGGCTTGAGCTTTCTTGTACCTTGCTATGTCCCCTGAGGACCTGGATCCGGATTATGTCCCCAGGATTTGAGGACGAGATCTATCCCGAGGTATACGGGACCGCAGCAGGAGCTGATCCAGGAGCTGTACCGCCATCCGAGGACGAGGTGTTAGACGAAGACTTCTCCTGAGCATCCATGGTTCATGCTCAGTATTTATTATTTATTTCAGTCATTTATATTCTGGTCTGTTGAACCATTGTATCAGATATTTATCGGGTTGTTCCCCGAAGCACTTTGTGAGACTAGCTGATGATTTACATTCCTTATTTATTCTGTGGATCATATTTTATATCTTGTGTGGATGAGATTAGTTGTGCCATGATTGTCGTAGACTTGATTTTACAGCTTAAGTATGCCCTGATGGATCTATTAAATTGGGTTGTCCATCGGTGCGTGCTGCTGGCCATTGCCACGTATCTGGTCCCTCGATATTATGGGACTGGGGCGTGACATAGTTTTTGTGGTGGCCCATGCAGGTCTACGACTAAATTATTCGGTTTCAACTTAGGGACCGAACCAGCCTGCCCTAAGGATAGGATAAGTTCTAGGATCTCATCCATTATTTAACCCATTGTTGAACTCTATATCGAACTCGAAACTGTTACTTGATTTGCATCCTGTGTTGATTCCTCTGTGCGTTCTTACAGTTTATCTTTTGGGTTGCAGAGAAATGGATCCCAAGAACGGAGACGAGATTCCATTGGATACGCCACACAACGTTGTGGTTACTTATATAGACGGAGTGACCCCAGGGAATGGAGGATAAGCATCGCAGAGCGATCAAACCGGTCAGCCTAATCCAAGGTTCCGGAGAGATGACATCCCACCTCCACCACAGTTCACTCCCCAGATGCCAGTTTTCTCGCCAGGACAAGCCATGGATGGGCAACAGATGATGTATGTTATGATGCAAGCGCAGCAGCAGATTCAGCAAGAGGCCCATTGACAGGAGGCCGAGTATCTGAGAACCAGCCTGGTATCTACATTAGAGCAGGCAAATCCACCAGCGAGGCGATCGACGACGGGATCTATCACCGACTTTCGTCAGCTCAAGCCTCGTACATTTTCTGGTAAAGATGGGCCAACAAAAGTTCATGAATGGCTCACAAACATACAGCATCAGTTGGAAGCCGCTGAACTTCCGAGAGAGAAGTGGATGACTGCAGTCAGAATGCAGTTAACTGAGAATGCACATCACTGGTGGTTAGCAGAGGAGAGGAGGCTCGGGCAGGACCGAGTTACTTGGGAAGAGTTCTCCAGACTCTTCAAATAGATGTATATTCCCGCAGTAGCACGGTCAGAGCTCAGAGACAAGTTCAACCGCCTTATCCATGGCAACATGGCAGTGGAAGAATACAACGCGGAATTCATTCGCCTCAGTCGCTTTGCCCCAACCTTGATTGCGACAGAGGAAGAGAAAGCTGAGAAATTCTTTGACGGGCTGAAGTTCGAGCTTCAGAGATTGATTGGATCGGTCGCACCTACATCTTATACCGACGTTCTCGCAGCAGCACGACGCATGGAGCACGTCACTAGAAGGGAGTCGAACCTGAAGAGACCTATCAACTCAGCACCATCTAGGACAGCACATGGGGATTCAACAAAATGGACCCAGAGGAGAGGACAGCACACAGGGCCATATCTCTCCCTACTTGTCACCACTGCGGCAAGATAGGTCACATTGAGAGAGAATGCAGACGCAAGTTGGGACTCTGTCTGGCTTGCGGGTCCAACCAGCATCAGACCAAATACTGCACCGAGCGCAGAGAGGGAGCACTGAGATTAGCTTTGCCTGCACCACGACCAGCTTATCCAGCCGTAGGAGCACGGCAGGCAGGAGCTGGAGGAGTTAGGCCACCAGCCCCAGGAGGGAATCAGCAGAGACCACCCCTAGCACCACAGGCAGCTCTATTTCAGCAGGCTCAGCAGCAGAGAGGCCAAGCTCAGGGACGAGGCCAGGCATTCATATTAGCTGTTGAGGAGGAGGCTACAGCAGGCGAGGTCATCGCAGGTACTATTTTAGTAGCTTTATTACCAGCTGTAGCATTATTTAATTCTGGAGCATCGTATTCATTTATAGCAGCTAGCTTTGTAGCCACCCATAGAGTAGCTATCGCACCCCTTCCGAAGATGAAGAGAATTCTTACGGGAGGTGGAATTATTCCGGTTAGTGACGTCTGTAGATCATGTTCTGTAGTAGTTTGTGGGAGAAAAATGCGAGCTCAATTTCTAATCTTTTCTATGCCGGACTATGATGTTGTACTTGGTATGGAGTGGTTGAGTCAGTATCATGCGACTCTTGAATGCTGACTTGGGCGGGTTATATTTAGACCGTCTGGACATCCGAAATTCGAGTTCCTTCGAGGGGCAGTAGAGCAAGGAGTTCAGCCTACTCTTAGGGTACTATCTGTAGAAGGGGAGACAGGTTACCCAAGAGTCATATCCGAATTTGTGGATATATTTCCTGATGATCTTCCAGGTTTACCACCTGATCGGGAAATAGAGTTCACAATAGACTTAACCCCAGGAGCAGAGCCTATCACTTCATCAGTATATCGGCTAGCACCTAAGGAGTTAGTGGAGTTGAAAGAACAAGTTGATAATCTTCTGGAGAAGGGTTTCATTCGACCCAGTGTTTCACCTTAGGGAGCACCTATATTATTTGTGCCAAAGAAGGATGGAACAGTACGGTTATGCATTAACTACAGGGTACTGAATGCTGTGACCATCAAGAACAGGTATCCCTTACCATGTATCGATGATCTATTCGATCAATTGAGTGGTGCAAGGGTATTCTCGAAGATTGACCTTCGATCCGGCTATCATCAGATCAAAGTAAGGAAGGAAGACATCCCGAAGATAGCTTTCAGGACCAAGTATGGACATTATGAGTTCTTGGTGATACCGTTTGGTTTAACCAACGCGCCAGCAGTGTTTATGAGCTTAATGAACAGTCTTTCATCAGTTCTTGGATAAATTCATGGTGGTGTTCATTGACGACATTCTCATATATTCCAAGAACCACGAAGAGCACGAGGAGCATCTCAGGATCGTGTTAGAGACCTTGAGACAGGAGAAGTTATATGCCAAACTTAGTAAGTGTGAATTCTGTATGGACAAAGTGCCTTTCTTGGGACATATCATCTCCGGAGAAGGACTTTCAGTGGATCCAGAAAAAATTACGGCAATAGAGACTTGGCCTACACCCACATCAGTTGCAGAGGTGAGAAGTTTTCTCGGACTCGCAGGATATTACCGAAGGTTTGTAGAAAATTTCTCGAGAATTGCAGAACCGATGACGAAGCTGACACGTAAAGATCAGGAGTTTATATGGACAGAAGACTGCCAGAAGGCCTTCGAAGAATTGAAGAGAAGATTAACAACAGCACCTGTTTTGACTCTTCCTTCAGGGTCAGGAGATTTTGTTGTTTACAGTGATGCATCAGGTAGTGGATTAGGATGTGTTTTGATGCAATATGGCAAAGTCATTGCTTATGCGTCGAGACAGTTGAAGGTCCACGAGAAGAACTATCCAACACACGATCTGGAGTTAGTTGCAGTTATATTTGCATTGAAGATTTGGAGGCATTACCTTTATGGGGAGAAAGTAGACATCTTTACAGATCATAAAAGTCTGAAGTATGTATATACTCAGAAGGAGCTTAACATGAGGCAGAGGCGTTGGCTTGAATTGATGGTAGATTTTGACATAGATCTGCAGTATCATCCGGAAAAGGCGAATGTTGTAGCAGACGCACTGAGCAGGAAGCCTACGGCTTATTTTTTGACGATGCAGCCCGAGTTATTGAAAGATCTACAGGAGCTTCAGATAGAGGTTGTTTTACCAGGACAGAAGGGCTTGCTGGCTAATCTTGAAATCAAGTCATCACTTGTGAAAAGAATCAAAGAGGCATTGCCCACTGATGCTAGATTTCGGAGACTGAAGGAGAGGACGGAAGCAGGCATGCAGACAGGACTTTGCATACACGAAGATGGGACATTGAGGTTTGGAAATCGCCTGTATGTTCCAAATGGAGAATTGAGGCAGGAGTTAATGACTGAAGCACATAGCTCCATGTACTCTGTTCACCCAGGAGGAACCAAGATGTACCGAGACTTGAGACCGTATTACTGGTGGCATGGAATGAAAAGGAAGATTGCAAGATTTATGGCCAAATGCTTAGTCTGCCAGCAAGTAAAGGCCGAGCATCAGAGGATTGCAGGTATGTTACAGCCGCTTCCTATACCAGAATGGAAGTGGGAGCATATCACGATGGATTTTGTCACCGGATTTCCAAGGAGCCCCAGCGGAAGAGATGCAGTATGGGTTATCGTGGATAGATTCACTAAATTGACACACTTCTTGCCATTTAGAGTTGGACAGTCCACAGAGGTACTAGCCGACATGTATATGCGATACATCGTCAAATTATATGGAGTGCCGGTTAGTATTATATCAGATCGTGATTCGAGATTTATATCTCATTTCTGGAGAAGCATGCAAGAGAGTCTGGGCACCAGACTCAAATTCAGCACAGCATACCACCCACAGACAGATGGCCAATCGGAGCGCACCATACAGATCTTAGAGGATATGTTGCGATCATTTATGCTAGACTTTGGAGGATCTTGGGAAGACCATTTGCACTTAGTGGAGTTCTCCTACAACAACAGTTATCAGACCAGCATTCAGATGGCACCATTTGAGGCATTATACGGAAGGAAGTGCAGATCGCCTATATGTTGGAGTGACGTTGGTGAACGTCAAATACTAGGTCCAAAATTGGTAACGCAGACAGTGGAAAAGGTGAAACAGATTCAGAATCATCTACGAGCAGCTCAGGACAAACAGAAGCATTGGACAGATACACACAGACGTCCCCTAGATTTCAAAGAAGGAGAGCACGTGTTCTTGAGGATTTTGCCCACTCGTGGTACTATCAGATTCGGGAGCAGAGGCAAGTTGAGCCCAAGGTATATTGGGCCATTTGACATTCTAGAGCGCGTTGGTGAGGTGGCTTATCGTCTTGTATTACCACTATCCTTAGAGGGAGTGCATGACGTATTCCACGTCTCATAGCTGCGAAGGTACGTGACCGACCCAAGTCACGTAGTCGATCAATCAGAGATCGCAGTAGGCCCAAGCTTGAGATATGAAGAACAACCAGTTGGCATTCTCGACGTCAGTAAGAAGACATTGCGGGGACAGACGATCAGACCGGTTCGTGTAGCTTGGAAACATCATTCTCCTGGCAAATCGACTTGGGAACGAGAAGATAGTATGCGCCAGCGGTACCCCCACTTGTTTGAGGAGGCAGTCGTAAACTAAGCCACCTTGTATTTCCATAATTCTTTCTTTTGTAGCTTACTCTTTGATTGCGAGAACGCAATCCTTTTAAGGAGGGAAGATTGTAAACACCCTAATTTTCAGAGTAATTTTAATATAATTTTTCCCGGAATTTTTGGTATATTTCTGGAAGAAGAACCAAGGTGATTGTGAGTTAAAGATTTTTAAATGCAGTTTATTAGTGTTAAAATAGTATGGAAATAATATTTTATGATGTAAAATGGAAAACCAGACACCGTGCATTTTTCGGTGAATTTATTGGACTCCGGAAACGTGTTTTAAGCCTTAAAAACTTTTGGATTGTGTGAACCGAGCCAAACCCAAATTAAACCAACTTAAACCCGAACCAAACCAAACCAGAGCAAGCTCACCCAGCCTGAACTGAACCCAGCGTGGCGGGTCGGGTCGGGTCGGATCCGAGACAAACCCGACTCGGACCCGAAAACCCGATGGAAACCCTAGCAGCCGCGGAGTTCCTGTAGCAGCTTATAAAGGGCTGCCTCGACATCCGTGCTGCTTCCTTCTCCATCTCCGCTGCCGTACCCTGATCCTCGCCGTCACCTTCTCCGTTCAAGCCTCCTCTTTCCCCACCGCGAGTTACAGCCGAAACCCTCGACCCTTCCCTCGCTCACCGTCGCCGTACCAGAACGGCGCCACCGCACCCCTGTCACCACCTTCAGACCACATCCCCGCCGCCAGACCTCTCCATCCCCCTCTTCTCGCCGTCGCCCCAGACCCCGACGCAGTCGACATCCCCACAATCGCCACCGGACACCCCGGCGTAGCCCGACCCCAACAACCCGGGTCCCCCTCATCCTCTGACCCTCCGCTCGGCTGTCCGACCTCGGCCCATCTCCGCCCTAGATGCCGAGCAGCCGCTCGACCACATCACGCGGCCTCGATCCTCGCTACGGTCGTCGCGAGTTCCTCTCCGTCGGTCGACGCAGCCCTAGCAGCGGACACGGAGCCCTCGACCTGGACGCGAGCAGCAGGACTCCACAGCAGACACCGGACACAGGACGCGAGGATACAAGAGTTCAACCAGGACACGAACAGTACTCACAGACACGTAGAATTCAGCATTCACGGAGCCCTGTTCAGGTACCGATTTCTTTCACCTCGCAACTCCGTTTTTGATTCCGTCAGTTGCTACGCGTAGACTGTATAACCCTTTCGGTGCCCGTGCAACCCGCTCGGTGCATCGCGTCCTGTGGTGATCGCACACCGCGATCCAAAAATAGGAAAAACAACGACACATTTCATCCCGGAACTGAGTGTGCCCCGCCAAACGGGACGACTTGGTCGCACGCGATCTTTAACGAACCGTGCGCGACGTTGATACGGTCGTGTGGGATTTGGCAGAAGTCGATTCGGATGTGCGTGCACACAGGAATCAACGCGTATCCGCTGACGACACCCCGTATCCGTCCTTTCTGGAATATGCTGTAACTTTGTGTACACACGTCGGATCGAGACAAAACTTGTACCATCGGACTCGTAGTAATACGCTGGTCCTGTGACCCAAGTTTGGTCTGATTCTGAGAACGTTGATAAAATCGCGTATCGTGGGCCCCACAGGCTCCACTTGACGGACGATTTTGTGATCGACTCATCGGAATCCAATTCTGGAAGTTCCGTTGGGTTAGTATCATCATTTTTGACTTGTAGACACTGAGTTTGAGGAATTCGGAGACCTTTGACCCTGACACGCTTTTCGGTGCAAAGTGGGCCACATGTGGATCCCGCTTTGGCCCGGAAATACCCTTTTTGCCCCTGTGTCCAAATTGGACGTAAGGACAGGCGTTTCTAGCTATTTGACATCTTATGAGATGGTTGGTGATGTTTATTACAGCTTTTGGAGTAGTACCCACAGGATTCACTGATACCAGGACGATAGTTGATACGCAAACATCAGGCAAGTGTACCTTGCCAAACTCTGCAGTATTGTTACATATTTTCCTTGCTTTATTATATTGCTGTGCATGCTCAACCTAGGACCGTGTGACGTACCTAGCATCCGATTATCAGTCGGGTGCCAACACTGTACGCAGTGTTGGGTACTGTCATTTAGAGATGGATATTCGTGACACTTTATCTTTTCGTACTTGTCTTACCAAGTACACTATGACCCAGGACACTTGACACTGTTCATGAGACAGGATCTTCTCGAGATATTCGTGGTGATTCTGTATAGGATACAGGACTTGACAGAGATACTATATTCTTAGATACATTATGACTTATGCATTAGTTATGATCCCGCTGACATGGACATGAGACATTATGGTCATGATATGCGTGGTTACATTGGGTGTGGAGAGACACACAGGCTACAGGCTGATTATATATATATACACCCCTATTATTGTGCGGCACAAGACTCTGAAGCCCGAGCTTGGCCCATTACTCATTATTACTGCTGCTACCGGCTCCCCGATACAGAGCTTGTAGTGGCTTCAGCCTGAGTTCTAGTGCTGCTCTCATCTTGCATATCACTTAGCTGGTTATTTAGTATTCTCTTATTATTCCATCCACTGCTGGAGAGACCCACAGGCTACAGGTTGATTATGTTATGCCGGCTACTCAGTCTCCCGCTGAGCTAGACCACCTCACGATATCACTGCTACCGGCTCCCCTACACAGAGCTTGTAGTTGTTCAACCTGAGTACTATTGATATTCTCTCTTGCATTTTACACGGATGTTTACATACTTACCTTATTTATTCTATTTATTTTCTGTACTGCATTTATTTTGGCTTGAGCTTTCTTGTACCTTGCTATGTCCCCTGAGGACCTGGATCCGGATTATGTCCCCAGGATTTGAGGACGAGATCTATCCCGAGGTATACGGGACCGCAGCAGGAGCTGATCCAGGAGCTGTACCGCCATCCGAGGACGAGGTGTTAGACGAAGACTTCTCCTGAGCATCCATGGTTCATGCTCAGTATTTATTATTTATTTCAGTCATTTATATTCTGGTCTGTTGAACCATTGTATCAGATATTTATCGGGTTGTTCCCCGAAGCACTTTGTGAGACTAGCTGATGATTTACATTTCTTATTTATTCTGTGGATCATATTTTATATCTTGTGTGGATGAGATTAGTTGTGCCATGATTGTCGTAGACTTGATTTTACAGCTTAAGTATGCCCTGATGGATCCATTAAATTGGGTTGTCCATCGGTGCGTGCTGCTGGCCATTGCCACGTATCTGGTCCCTCGATATTATGGGACTGGGGCGTGACACAACTCCATCAGCACCGATGCCAACTCGACACGAGGATACCCAAGGAGGTGGTGATGATGCGGCCCTGGAGAATATACGAGAAAAGAGGGACAGACTAAATCTAAGAGAAATTGATCGTCCGAACTATTGACAATTAGACAAGAAAGGTCGATAAAAATTTTATATCAATATCAACTTTCTTTCAATATAGTTGTCTTTTATTTCAATAAAATTACATATTGTTCTCATAAAAGAAATTGTATTCCACGCATCAATTTTTTTTGGATCATCTCGAATTTGATCAAGAATCTTATTTTTAATCCATACAATAGTAGCTAATGGATGAGAATATGTTGTAAGTCCACCTAAACAAGAATGTATATTTTCTAGCATAGCAATAGCAAAGCCTTCACCTTTACTAACGGCTTTAGCGTATACTCTTTAATTACAACTTGAATCGTTATATTTATATACAATCTCACTAGCATTGTTTAAAGTAGCATGACAAGTAAAATTATGTGCAATTGCTATATCACTAATAAAATATCTAAATTCAGAACGATTATCAAATTTGTTTCCGACTAATAATCAAGAAATGCTAACACTATCAACATTGCCATCAAATTCATCATCTAAATTTTTAATTAAATCATAATTGTTTTTATTATCTTTTTACCATCATCTACTATATGTTCTTGTTCAGAAGCACGTATTAACTTGATTAGAAGCACGTATACTACTTACAATATTAATTCTATGTGGTGATAAAGTTACATAAATATTAATGTACAGTGCTTGTACATTAACATCGAGAATAAATTTTCATGCGTGTTCACTAACTAAATTTATACAATTAGTTAAAATATATGTACCAATATAAATTCATAATTAATAAAAAATTGCTCAACAATTTGATTACGTAAACTATCAAACAAAATATTTTGATCAATTAAAAAAATTTAATTAAACCTTCTTTATAAACTAACCCATTTAGCACACCTCTTGTCATGTCCCGCTCCCAGAATATTGGATAAATACGAGGACTGACATGGCCAACCATACCTTACAGAATACCGAAGTAAGCCGTAATGTGCTAAGGTTGTCTAGAAGACAAATGGGTAGACTCTAGCATGCTATGACATCAGTCCTAAGGCCGACAATTCTTAGTATCTTAATCCATCAACAATAATTTCAAGAGTATATCATACATGAAAGTAAAGAGGCATCACAAATTATATGTCAAATATGTTCATGAAGCTAGTGAATATAAAATGCTACACTAGCAGATTATAATACATTATTAAATATACCAGCCATGGTCTAATATATATACATCATGTTGACCGAAGTCAGAGGAGTAATCTCAGAACAAAAGGGCTAATACTAGCCCTTGCTAAACACCACAGAATGAGATAACACTATGAGGGGTAGAAGAAGAAAATCCACTCACAAGCTTCGGCTGTAGTCCTACGAGTGCGAGCCATCTTGCTAGAAGTACGGTGGATCCTATGCCTCCTCAAGAAAATCTGGCCAAACAAAACCAGTGGGGTCAGAACCCCAAACAAAGGAGATCAAGGTGGTAGACAAAACACAATCAGCAGAAATAAGAAACAAATTAATAACTAAATAAATGCGGGTCGAGCTTTGTACGGTACCAATGTACTTGTCTCGATAAAATAACTATACGGACTGGTGCACTGATAACAAACTAACTATAAAGAAAGATAAGACGACGAGCAGCAAGAGGGCATAGGAACTACTCTGGATCAGGACCAAAATTCTTAAACCAAACAAGGACCGGAGTTGCAGACATTCACCCGAGCAGAACTTTGTACTCTAACCACGTGCCGAAAGAAAATAGAATATAACAGGACGAGCATGTCAGACAAGGCAAACAATATATCATGGCCAAACATGCCTACGACTTGCTATAATTAACTAACTAGGGTTACCACAAACCTATTTACTAACAAATGCATATTTTGAAGAATATCGCTACCACCGACACTGTAGTCAATCCGGATGGCCAAGGGTACGATAGTTTAGTACTTATAGTGCACATCACAAACAATGATGGATAAAGAACTAAAGCGATAACTGATAGCATAACACAACATAATATAGGCATAAACTGGTTTTTGAAACTATAAATGGATTTTGTAAATAAGATTGGTTTTGAAAACATAAGAGGTTTTATAAATGAAACTGGTTTTGTAAACATAAAAAAGTTTTGTAAACATAAACTGGTTTTGTAAATATAACTTATCTGTAAATTATCTTTTAAGATAAACTAAAACTGAAACATAACTGGAACAAATACTAGAATGCATATACTGAAATACATAATATTATGAATCGTGGCTCAATAACAATAACTTGTAGTGCCGCAACACACGTAAACTTGGTCCATCATAGAGCCCTTGCCTAGTAGGGTTGGTTCATGATGCATGGGGCCCTTGGAGATTGGTGTAGCCGGCATCACAATATTCTTCCCTCCCAATGATCTAGGTGAATCTTATCTTGTCTAATCATTACCAAATTTAATACAAATTCTTGAGTCGTGGATACTCGAGAATCTTCCTAAAATGATAAGTTACGAATACGAGCTATTCACGAGTTATCACTGGAGAACTTATCGTATCCGTGACACACATTGGACAATACTCACACTCGATTGCCCGATGCCGAATGCAATAGATTAACATACACAATAATTTCCACGATGTCATGAGGATCAAACCATATGTTAATATGTTAGAGCACAACATCCAATTATATAATACAAAAAAAATATCACAAGCAAAAATGGAAGGAACACATGATAAAACTAGGTGCATGGAAATGTTGGCCACATATGCGATCTGGACCCATACAGGGAATGCAGGATGCAGGGAATGCGGGACGCATGGGATGCAAGGGGCATGCAGAACGCATGGACGCACGGCACATGCAGGGCGCATGCAGGACGCATGGATGCAGGGCGCATGTAGATCAGTCATGTGCCCAAGAAGATGGGCACATACTGGAAGAGGGGGCATGGAACTCCATCGTCCCAAAACAGCACTAACTCCATGAAAAAAGCTCCAAAAAATCTGGAAAACTTATTTCCTTCATAAAATATTTATTTTAACTCAGAATCCAATGATTCAAAAGCCAAATTACACGAAATAAAAATCTCTATCATATAGAACAACTATTTTTTGAAAATGTTAAGTTTTAATAGATCAAAACAAAAAAAACTCATGGAACCATGAAAAATCTATCTTTTAAACTCAGATCTACTTAAAACCGTACATTAAAATCAAAAACTCCAAGAACTAAAATTAAAGAGGACATCAAGAAGAATATTTTTCATTAAACACATTTTAATTACTACATATATAAAAAATTTAAAAATTCATGGCTTCACCACTTTGAGTAAGATGTACTTGTCTTGGTGGACTAACAAACCTCTTCCTAGAACCAAGTCTAGGGCTAGGACTTTGGTCGGCCAAGGGGAGGAGCAAGGAGGAAGAAGAAAAGAAAGAAAGGAAGTAAAAATAAAGAAGAATGAGAGAGGAGAGAGAAAACACTCATGTATATACTAAGGGGAAAAGGGAGATGGTTTAGTCATGGGTTCAACCAAAATAAACCAACCCAAGTGTACAGTCTAAATGCGGGTCCTAAACCGGATCTCATGGCGATGCCAATAGGTATTCTACGGATCTCGGGTAGTCTCTCTAAACAATATGAATAAATATAATTGACAGAAAGCATCATGTAAATACATCAGAAATACATTATCAAAAAATAAATTTAAATATCAAAAATTTAAGAAATATCAAATCTGAAAACGGGTGTCACTACCAGAAAAAGTTAAATTAGCAACGTCAAAAAACGTCGCTAAATGACAAAAAAATGTCGCTAATCACGTTTAGCGACGTAATTAGCGACGTTTTACATAAGTCGGAACTCAGCACGTCGCTGAAAGGAAAAATGTCGCTAAACGTCGCTATACCGACGTTTTTAGCGACTTAAATATGTCGCTAAATTAGCGACGTTTAGCGACGCAACGTCACTAATTAGCGACGCAAACAAACGTCGCTAAACGTCTCTAATTAGCAACTTATATAGCGACGTGACAGCGACGTCTTTAATGACCTGGCAGTACTGCCATGTCAGCATATTGCAACGTACAATGACGTATTTAGTGACATGTTTAGCGAGGTCATTAGCGACGTCTATTAACGTCGCTAATTAGTGACGTATTTAGCGACTGTATAAACGTCGCTAATTTTACAGAAAAAATAAAAAAATGAATACTGAATTGATTCCAAACTATTATTTCTGCAATTTATGAATTTCTAATTAAAAATAGACCCGGAGCAACCCTCCGTTGAATTCTCTGGGTTCGCCGACCCCTTCGTTGGAACACTCAACACCGGTAAATTAACATAATTTAATATGAATAAAAAGTGTAAACTCACTCACCCAAAATAGGTATTTGTGTATATTTTATATTATTATATTTATCATAGATGTTGAATTTATTTAGAGTATTCTCTTAGTTAATTAGAAAATAATTTTTTTTAGTATATTTACTTATATAAATATTCATTTAGAATTAATTTAGGTTATTTTAGATTTTTGGAGATTTTTCTAGAATTTTTGGTAATTAAAACTTAGAAAACATAAATTTTTAGGACTTCTATGATTTACTATATGACCATACTTGCATGTCGTTCCTACCAAATATTTATTTTAGTTCAAAATATTTAATTATATTTTTTTGTAATTTATTTAGAATTTTAAGAAATTTATTTAGATTTTTGAAATTATTTAGGATTTATTTGGATATATATAGTCTTAATATTAGATAGATGCTAATTTAGTGTTAATAGATATTAATAAGATTTTATAAATTATTTGTATTATCTTTAATTATATTTAAGATTATAAATTATTGAGATAAATTCAAACTCTATTTTAAATTAATTCAAATCCTGAACCTACTAGGAAATCAACTTCATGCATATCCTATCCTTATTTAAATTCATCATAATCCTATCCAAATTAACCAATCCTAGTCGTATTTAATTAAGTAGTGTCCACCATTATAAATACCTCATCCTTCATATTTTTCTTCCTCAAATTCCTCTCTTTTTCGTCCAAAAATAGACAAAATTTGTCATAAATTCAGCCTCATTTTCTACTAGTTATGACGAATTAAAAAGACGATATCTCCTAGCTCCGGACTCCAAACGTGCTCCAGTTTTTTTTGTTAGAATGATAATGAGGTTAGATTTATGATTATATAAATTGTTTTTCTAAATTATTAGTATTAAATTCTGGAAAATTCGTAGAGCACAGCATGTCCGAAAATAGACGTGTTTCGATGTTTTTGCGATTTCGGGAGAACCAGGAATCAAAATCATGAACCGTTTAAAGTTTAGGAAAGCTAATGTCGAGATCATCGACATATATTTTTCCCAAAATTTATTTCGAAGTATTTACATATTGTTAATTCTGTAGAACTTCTAGGTTAGAATTTAACCATCGGTGCACAATACAAAAATTTGTATGTGCCATAATTCTCAAACGAATTTGAATTCGGATGAGCCGTAAATTCCAGCATATTTTTGATACTGAAATCTACAGGAAATCATGCATGAAAGTTGAGTTTGTGTCGGTTGACTTTTTGGTCAACAGATCGCCTCGATTTGCGTGCCATGAGTCTCGAGTTGATAAAATTCAGTTTTTTTTGGACAAAATTTAGGAATTAACATAAAAATCAGAATAATAAGATTAAAATAGGAGTTTAGAGTAATTATTCCAAAATTAAATAAATTAAAATAAATTATCTTTTGACGTGATAAATTTGTAATACATAGGCTATTTGGACTGTGACTTGGACTCTGATTTATACCAGCAGCAGGACCCCAGACAAGATACCTTGCCAAATTGCTTACAGTATTTTGCATGCTTAGTATATTTATGTATATTTATTGTATTTCTGTTTATTTATTGCATGTGTAGTTTCTTTCAGTCATTACTATATATTAGATATGTTGACACACACTTGCCACTTAGTATCATGAGAGGACAATCATTAGGCGTATGGGCTTTTAACCACTCTGGTAAACCATAGTAACTAGCACGCACTATGGTGGTCGTGTCCGATGGTCGCTACCCCGAGGTATGTCGATTGATGGAGTCCGAGGGTCGCTACCCCAGAGGTATGTCGGCTGATGATGTCCACTGACGAGCGTGAGGTTGTGAGGATTAGTCGAGTAGCCTACCTTGCCCATACGTCGAAAAGTTATCCTCATTTGCATTCATATAGATTGTCCTGTACAGCGTACTTATCTATTTTCAAACATTATGCATGTTTACTGTATTCAAATTGGCTCGTATTTTCTGTATCTTGTTACGTCCCTCTGAGGATCTGGTCTGCTGCCAGGTGTATCTTTTCTTGAGTATTTGCAGGAGCGCAGATTTGGATGGTTACATGTGATCCGAGGATGTCTTCTCATCGAGCTGTGATTGATAGCTGGTATTCTTATATTGTGTTGTGGTGTTGTACTCATATTGTATTTGCTCTTATATTCGAGTTGGTAGTGGATTTGTTTCCATCCAACTATCATCCTTAGATACTTCTTATTGAGATCTAGTTTCATAGATACTGGTTATTTATTTCTATATGATTTTGGTGGATGAGATTTAGATTTTACCCTGTGACTTGTATTACATTTTATACCACTTGTGGATTTTGTATTCATATTACAGCGTACGTATGGATTTGGTTTCCATATATTGGAGTTGTCATATCCATGCGGCTGGCATGCTTACGTGTTCTTAGTCCTACGTATTTGCGACTGGGGCGTGACAAAAAGTATCACAGTCATACAATACACACAAATATTATAGACAGACCTGGAGCAACCCTCCATTGAATTTTTTGCGTACGAAATAACACAAAAAGTATATAAAATATCACAGTCACACAATACACACAAAATAAAAGTATCACAGCCATACAAAATGCATAATGTATAAGTATCACAGTCACACAATGGGCATAATATATAAGTATCACAATCACACAATAACCACAATAAAAGTATATGAAACATCACAGTATCAATCTCGAGGATATCCAATACGCTGGGGCACATACCAGTCCCTCAGATACTGCGCATAAACAGCGTATATGTGATCAATCTCCACTATAGGTGCTGGGTGACTGGAACTCCCCGTCTGAGATACAGCAGGTGGTATCTCTTCCTCCTTAACAGTAGGAGGCATCACTTCCTCCTTAACAGTAGGAGGCATCACTTCCTCCTTAACAGTATGAGGTGTCTCTCTCATGAGTGCCATCTGGTAAGATAGATAAAAATAAAGAATATAATTGATAACAGATATTACTTAAGACATACTCTTAATAATGCGGAATGAAAGAATTAGATGACTCACAAAGCCGATCCTAAAAAATTAAAATAAAATTCTGTTTTTGTTGTTGTAACAACCTTACAAGGAGCTCGTACCCTTTCCAAAATTTTGTGTTATGATATTCAACCTCACCGTGTATCAATCCAAATTGATGTCATGCAATATTTTGTTTATCCAAATTCAACCTACATAGACTTGTGTTATGATATTCAACCTCACCGTGTATCAATCCATAATGTTCCAATTTTTAATCTCTGATTACAAAGAAATTTATTAAAGAAAACAAAATAGTATAACCAGTTTGAGATCATATAGTGATTTTGCTTACTTGAATTTGTGAATCTCACTAGCAGGTTATGTATTACTATGAGCATGGAAAGAAAGCCTAATACTTACTCTGAGATCCTTAAACGATACAAATGGCTGCTTCCCAATGAGACTTGTGAACCCTCTCCCATTGAGATTCATGAATCCTCTAATTAAACACAACTATGGGAGAAAATAATGTTTTGCCTGGTTATTATAACATAGTTAACCTTCTTCACAATCCTAAAGTACAGAATTAGCAATTAAGAATGTGGGTAAATACAAATAACTCTACTTTATGCTCTACTATACCAATTCAAAAATCCCATATTGGAGCCAAGTAATTAAAAACCAAATGTAGAGCTGATAGGCCCAAACAGTGTGTATTTGTCGTTGATCTCTAGGAATATTTAGTCCAATCGCTTTAAAAAATTTGATACGCAATGTGAAAGAGATGAGGATATTGGCCATTGCACTTGGGGGATAAGTCTGATGACATATCCTTCTATTTACCCAAGTCAACTTCTTGTTCTCATATATGCCAAATCTAATCAAATTCATAGCTATCAAAAAATAATATGTAACCTGACCATATCTGTTCAATGTATTGTTTGTTTCTTCTTTTGGTAGAAAAGTAAGCATTGCTGCATTCTCAATCTATGCATTTAATAGCCTTTCTTGTTTAAGGACAACTTTAGTTTATATCCTACTTAGAAGAAGCTGAGTTCACTGGCCTGAAGGGTTGCTCAAACTTGCCAAGGTTACAAATCTGAAAGGAAAACTAAATTGTACAACGTATGACAGGAACTAAATTGTACTGATTGACATAGCAAAAATTCTCATATTGATAATTTTTACTATCTTGATTTGTAGTAACATGTTAGCTCATTCTTTATCTTATACTCTCTTTTCTCGGTTAGTGGATTGAGCAAATCAAGCTTCAAAACATGGTCAAGCAGGAAGAGGAGGATTGTACGATATATTGGAGAAGTGTGCATGCTTAACCTATTCAATAGTGATGAATACCCAAACCTTCTGATGTTTGTACTATATAGAGAAAATTGTAACCAATTTGATTGCAAAAAAATAGAAACTCAGAGAGACCAAAAAAGAGAGAACTCATGCTTGGAGGTTCTCTAGCCTAAGGATCACATTTGCCATTTAATTTTGGACACCGGACTTTGAGAAGTAAATTGTGTTAAAAAAAAACTTTTGGCAAAAAAAAAATTAAGACATGCATAAACAAAGAAGTTGATGTTTATGATTTGGGTTTGAAAAAAAAAGGGCGGGTTGTGAGATATTTTGTTCACGTTTGAGATGGAGCATTTTGTGACCAAGATGGCATTATGCATTATGCAATATGCTTCTTCCTAGCATTTGTTGTTTTCTCAGTAGAAAGTATGGCCAAAAACATCAAACACTATACGGAGATGCCGATTAGCCAATTTCTTTTGAAATATAATATTTCGCATTTAAAATGGAAATCAAAACCAGTCCTATATGAAAATAGAATTATGTATGCAGAAATTAACAACAAAGGTATGTTTTATTAATAGGATCATTCTATAGCTAAATTTTATATTTAGAATATCCTTCAAATCTAATATACAACTGCGACAAGATGTGAACAACATAAGCCAGATTTGGCCGAGTAAACAAAAGATAAATCAGCCGTCCCACAAGCCGTCGATATGCTTTCCTATCACACGACTTGACGTTACTTATGATGTACACCTCGTGAGTCAATTTCTTTATGTTTCTTGTAGGCTACACCTAACTTTAGTTTGTTTTATTATCCATTGTCTTTGGTCGACTCGAACCTTGGGCGTATGTTTATCTCTCAACTACTACCTTGAGCTACGTGCTTTCTCGGATGCCGATTATGCTTGTTGCAAATATACTCGTAGTTCCACTACGGGATATTATATTTTTATTGGGAATTCTTTACTTTCTTGAAAATACAAACATCAACCAATTGTGTCGAAGTCATCTATTGAGGCAGAATATCGGGCAATGTCATCAATGGGGAAGTTGTCCGACTTTGAAGTCTCTTGAGCGACTTTGGATTTCCATCTCCTTCACCTACTTTATTGTTTTGTGATAATGAAAGTGCCACAAAAATTACAAGCAATCCCGAATTTCATGAATGGACGAACATCTAGAAGTTGATTGTCACTTTGTTCGTGAAAAGTTTGAGCACGGGATTGTCACTCTTCCTCATGTTTCCTCGAAAGAATAACATTTTATACGCTCTAGTATACCAATTCAAACTCCAATAATGAAACTAATTAATTGAAAACCAAATGAATAGGCTGCCCAAAGCATGTATGAGGAGTATTTGCTGTTGGTCTCAAGGAGTACTTAGATTACTTTAAAAAAAATTGATATATGATATGAAAGGATTGAGGATACAAGGCTATTGCAAAAAGGGGTGACAAGTCTAATGACATATCCTCTAATTAAACCAAGTCAACGTTTCATTCTCATATAGACTTGTCTAGGTGAGGCAGCCGATCGCATTTGGATGACAAACTTTATATCCAGGTCCGACTCATGATCCTGCTTGGTCAAAACTTTAATTCTTACCGTTTCTTAGTGTTTTTTGAGATATCTCTAATTTCTTTGTATTATTTGGTACATTTTAATCTATATTGTTATCAATGCAAATGAATGATTTAACTCTAAAGACATAAAATATGATCACGGATACCTATGTCCTCTCTATAAACGCTCATCTTGGGTAATAATTTTTGTGTTTATTCCCAACAATAAGGCTGCTGCACATGGATGATAAGTCTGATGGCATATCCTCTAATTAACCCAAGATAACTTCTCATTCTCATATATGCCATTCTTTTTCAAACTTTGGCTTATCCTGACACATACTTATGAATGTGATCATAGTTGATAGTTGTCTACATTTTGCAAAAAAAAATCTTATAATATCTATGAAGTCATTATATGTCCAAGTTGGATTACATTAGCCAAATAAATTGTATCATTCTGGACATTCAAAGACATGAATTGGACTCAGGCTCTTGCAATATTATTTACAAGAAATCCTAGCTAGAGAATCATGGTTCATCAATATGAAATATCCTTCATTCATAACCCCAGGTCAAAAATCCTAACCCTAACCCCAGGTCAAAAACCCTAACCCTAACCCTAACCCCAGGGCAAAAACCCTAACCTTAACCCTAGGTCACGTGTGTGTGTCGTGTCAGTGTGTGTGTCAGTGTCTGTAACATGTGTGTGTCGTGTTAGTGTCAGTGCCATGTGTGTCCTGTGAGAGAGAGAGAGAGAGAGAGAGAGAGAGAGAGAGAGAGAGTTAGGGTTTAACTAGAGGAGGAGGAGGAGGAGGAGGAGGGGGGAGGACGCTGCCGGAGGGGGGAGGACGCGGCTGGAGGGGGGTCGCCGGGAGGGAGGAGGGGACGCCGGAGGGAGGAGGGGAGCTGGAGGGGGAGGACGCGGCCGAGGGGGATCGCCGGAGGGAGGAAGGAGGAGCCGGAGCGGGAGAGATCGAGAGCGGGTTTGAAATTTGGGAGAGGGAGAGATCGAAGGAAATGGGGAGAATCAGCCCTAAGTAAAAAATTTAGCGACGTTTTAGCAACGCCAATAATAACGTCACTAATTTAGAATTTAGCGACGTTTTAGCGACGCCAATAATGACGTCGCTAAATTAGCGACGTCTTAAACGTCGCTAATGACGTCGCTAAATGTCCAAAATATATACGTCGCTAAAAATATCGCTAAACGTCGCTAAATAAAATATATTAGCGACGTTTAGCGACCTAAATTGAACTTATAGCGACTAATCTTTTAAAAACTGAATAAAAGCCGCTAAACGTTGCTAAATGTCGCCAATTAGCGACGTCTAGCGACGTTTTTATATGGAGTCGCTAAATTAGCGACGTTTTTACATGGAGTCGCTAAAAAACGTCGCTAATCCCGCTTATTCTAGTAGTGTGTGACACCTCCAATAGAGTGAGCTTCTAAATACAGTGAGTGAGTTGAACTTTAGTCAGTAAACTAGCTTCTGTTGAGTGAGAAATGGCCTTCTATTGAGCGAGAAATGAATAGAAGGAAAAAAAATGATTGAAAATATGTGTGGGTTGAATGAGAAATGAATAGCAGAAGAGAATGACAAAAAATTATAGAGATAAGAAAGAAAGAGCTTTGGCAAAATAAGAAAGTTACAAAAGTTACAAAAAAGAGAGTCATTTACAATTAAACAGAGTAATATATAAACCAATCTCGACTATCCAAAAAAAAACCAACACCAAAAAACAAACCAAAAACAAAAAACCAACATAAAAGAAACCAAAAAAAATCATACTTATATTTTCGTCAACTTGGTTGGCAAAATTTGGACAAAACCAAATTTTTGCCAACCTAGCTGGCGAAAATATAAAATTTTATATTTTTTCCATCCCAGATGGCGAAAGCTTTCGTGAGTTCAATTTTTTTCAAAATAGTTCCGTTTTAAATAATTTATTTAAAGAATATTTTTTTACAGCAAATTTTCTGGATTGTTTTGGACTTTTGAGGTTAATCCATGCAATGTAATGTATGGTGGTGGTGACTCTCTCACCTTCTTCTTTTCCCCTCTTTAGAATGTGACGGTCTAACTTTCACATGTGGCTCCAATTGTATGGCTTTTCTTGTCCAACTTATAAGTAAAGTGACATATAGTCGCGTTATCGATGTAGCAAAAATATCCTATATATACTCTTTACAAGAGAGTTGTAACCGCACAAGTCATGGTCGAGCCCTCATTGGAACTAGAGATAAGTTAATCATACCTCTTCGTCAGCTTCGCACATCAATAATAGACTAAGAAACATACTTAGCCCAATAAGAGGAAATGCAAGAAAAGCAATCATAATCAGTAGGCCCAACAACCTCGAATTTTACCCAACCTCCGCTTGGATGGAGAGATGCATCCAAACCCCAACGAAAGCAAATTTGTTGTTTCCTTTCTATTCTGCTGTTTTTTTCTATTATATGTGGATCCGGATAGAATTTGAGAGTAGATATAGAAATAGACGGTCCACATATAATAAAAGGAGGAAAAGAATTTGACACAATAGTAAGGGGACAATATTTTTTCTCTAAGTCCCAACTACTCCTATATGTCGAAATTGTGTGAAGGTTATTTCAGATAGACTATATACGAAAAAACTTTTGACTTTCCGGTATAACGTACGGGTTCGACGTAACATTCGAAATTTTTGTGCACACTGTATTGCATGTCTTTGGACCCACTGTCTCCCAACTCCCACAATTTATAAACAAAAGGAATAATACGTCTCAGTGGCTCGATCCACTAACCTTCTGCCACCCAGTCGGGATCTTATATCTCTCCTCGGTAACCACAAAAGTCACTTGAGTTTGGTGTATCAAAGTTTTGATACAACCTGTAGCCACTGTATGACAAGTGGGTCCATTCTCTCTTTTCGTAAAGTTTATATATATATATATAGAGGTGGGGCCCACTCGTTATAAAGCGGTTGTATCAAATTGATACAGCCATCTGTATCAAGTTTTTCTCGGCTACATACTCTTTTTTTAGAGACTGGTTGGTTGATTGAAAGGGTAAGAAAGTATGAAACTAGTAAAAATAAAATGAATATGTTTTTGAGTTTCATATTGCTTCTTGTATGCTAAAGTAAGTTTCAATATTTAAATAGGTAATATTTTGTAAGTTCGAAGTGATCAAATTCATACTTTCAGTATTTGGATGACAATAAAAGTGGATAAAATAAAAATATATATTATAAAAATAACAAAATTAATTAATTAACTAACAAAGTTAATATTTATTTATTAATATTATTATTTAACTTTTTTTTTAAATATTAATAATTAATATCGCAAAAAAAATCAATTCATTGATTTACTTTTATCAATAACTAATTATAGATAATCTGAACTAAAAATTATCTTATTTTTATTTTATGTATATTAACTAATTATTAATATCGTCATGTGCACTTAGAAATAAAAAATGCAGATTATTAATAACTAATTATTAATTTATGTATATTAACTTATTATTGATAACTAATTATTAATATCGTCGGATGCACTTAGAAAAAAAAATTTTGATACTTCGATCCGAATCAAGCAAAATTGCAGCCAATTCTCCGTCGACAGAAAGCGCAGACCCGTCGGTCATTTTCCGTTTTTATGTCTTTATTTTCATTGTTGGCCAAACAGTGGAAGTGTCCTTCACTGCTGGCCAAACAGCAAAAGCAATAATATTTTTCAGCCACTTTCATCCAATCAAACACGTTCTTATATTGTTTCTGAAAGACCAACATTAAAATTTTAGTAGTTATGGCCTATCAAAATTTGGCAGTCCTATGTATATACAAAATTATCAAAATTTTGACAGTCTTTTACATTTTATAACTGTAAAAAATAAAATTTAAAAGTCCTAAGAATAGTAATGACTATCAAAATTTCTAAAATTCTGATTATACACATAAATACAGAAATTTGTGACAGTCATTAGTATTCTGTGTAATATTTTTAACATTGGCCTTCTGAAATTGTTTCTACAACACGATAAACAACCGTTCTAGATGTACAATATCCGGACTTTGTATGCAAACCACACAGAATGACTGTGTATCGGACAACTCGCTACAATAATATTAAACCTACAAGTGGCAATAATAAGGATGGAAGAACATCATATAGAGTTTTATAATCTGATCTAATTAGTGTTTAGATTCTGAAATTTATATCAGCTTAGAATTTAGAGCGCTACTTTACAGTCTTTAGAGCGCTACTTTACAGTCCCCGGAGGCCATGGCCTCCGCGTGAGTTGGCGGCCCCCCATTGGATGGAGGTCCAAAAATTCAGACGGTGGGCCCGGAGCAATAGGAAAGAGAGTTTGGGAACAAATGGGAGGGGGACACGTTGACTGGTGGGAGCTTGGCTCCCATGGGCCATTAGACCTTTTTTTAGAGTTTAAGCCCTCCTGACATGTCTAGTTGAAAAATTTTGATCCTGAATTTTTTAGTTTTGGTCTCTCTCTTTTTTTCATTATATCCTTAACATGACCAATACATGTTGAAAAAGCGGGAATAACGGAATAATAAAAACAAAACAAAAAATCCAAGTTGCAAACTTTCCAAGACTTAAACTCTAAACTGGTATAAAATTCAGTATCTAAACCCTAATACGCCCTTTTAATCCTGATGTGTTTCATGGCAACTCTGAAAGTCGGATTTCTATAGTACTTGAAACATAATACAAGGCATAAATCTATTCTTCAATTCATTTGCATATGGAAACAATAGCAGAACCTCATCATAGAGTAGAGTCCCAACCGAAATAGTCAAAAATAAATAAACCAAAATTTTAAAATTCAAAATCGAAATTGAACCAAATCGATAACCGATTCAGTTTATTTGACTTGTTTGATTGGAATACTTTTATTGTTTAATGTATAGGACCTAAAATTGAGATTGTAACTAAATTATATTAAAATTTTACAATTTTTATACATATATTTGTTGTATTTTAAAGTTTGATACAAAATTGGACTAGTTATTAAATTATCGAAATTGGACTTTAAAACACATACATACATACATAGAATTATTATTTTCAAAATATACACAAAAATATACATTTTTTAATTATAAAATATACATGGTATTTAATAATTGTATGAATCTTTTTCAGATTTCGGTTTTAGACCGAAACCTAAATCCAAAGCCAGATAAAAAAATAAAACATTTTTCAAAACTTGAACTGAATCTAATTTTTTTTTTTTGGTTATTTACACTAAGTACCCCTAAGTTTTAGACTTATTACACGGGATACTCCTACTTTTAAACTAATTAAACTGACCATCCTTTCATTTAGAAAATAAAATAAAAATAGGGGTAGTTAGTGTGATAACTTTTCATTTTTATTTTAAACTAGGAAAACATAGATATGGTCAGCTTAATTAGTTTAAAAATAAAAATATCTGTATAATAAGTCCAAAACTTAGGAGTAGTTAATTTATATAACCCTTATTTTTTCAAAACTGTGAGTGCCCTTCGTACAGTTGAATGCCAGAATGATTAATTTAGGCAACAGAAGCCAGAAAGTGTTTGTCGCTGATGTTGTTGTGGTCGTCGCACCGGTAACATATAAAATTAGGAGCAACGACACAAATACACTGAATCAAACACAACTCCCTCAGAGTCTTCGTTGATGATGTTGTTGCACGATCTGTAAACAAAAAGAAATAAAATTAGATGGCAATAATTTACAAATATATATGTATAACCTGGAGCATTGTCATTGTCATTGTCATTGTCATCAAACAAACATATTGATCGAGTCTTGTGAGGAATAATTTTTGGATATACAAAGTGCAAAGTTATTCAAATTTCTATATTACACTTCTATCATCACTAGTCACTGCCACCACCTGCTGGCAAATGAAGTAATCAAAATCTTTTAATGTAAAATAAGGTATACAGCATACGACCGACTCCCTATGAATCCTTGGGACCAAAAATCAAGCATTCTTGCTCCTGAGGAGTTTCTCGTTTTCTTTTTCGAAAAATTTCGCTAAGAGCATTAAAATATAAAATATTTTCAATAAAAATATTATATTTTTAAAATTTACAATCAGAGTATCAAAACATCTTTTCTAAGAACGTTTTATGCTTTTCGTATTTAATGGAAAAAAAAAATATTATACACAGGAGAAAATGCCCTTTGAAATGACATTTTTTTCTCTCTCTCCGCTCTCCTCCTCTCCCGCTCCCCTCTCTCTCTCTCTCTCTTCTCCTCTCTTTCCCGCTCCCCTCCTCTCCTCTCCCCTCTCTCTCTCTCTCTGTCTGTTCCCGCTCCTCTCCTCTCCTCTCTCCTCTCTCTCCTCTCTCCTCTCTCTCTCTCTCCTCTCCTTTCATCTGTTCCCGCTCCTCTCTCTCTCTCTCTCTCTCTCTCTCTCTCTCCTCTCCTCTCCTCTCTTCTCCTCTTCTCTTCTCCCATGTTCCCGCTCCTTTCCTATCTCTCTCTCCTCCTCTCCTCTCCTCTCTCCTGTTCCCGCTCCTCTCCTCTCTCTCTCTCCTCCTCTCCTCTCTCATCGTTTTAAATCCGTGGGCCCCACAACCAATATAAATTAATTTTGCTGCAGTAAAATTTAAATATTCGAAAAAAAATGACCGAAAGTAAAATTTGGAGGTCGAAACATCATTTTTTTGAGATTCTGAAAAATTTAGAAGTCCGTCAAACGGTGAAACGGTTTATCCCTTAATACTTTTCAATACGGTCATTTTGGCACAAATTGGAGCTTGTTTCGATCTCTCAGTCAAAAGTTATGATACTTTAAAGTTTTAAATTTTATATTTTTGCCTGTAACATGTACGTCTTGCTTCGGATAAATTTTTTTTTTTACACGATTTGTGTTACTCTCGTCGAAAACATACAAATCGACTTATTGTTTAACGAAAAACGATTTCAAAACAAGTAGTTATGCCCGCTCGAAGTTTGCTCGACGACAGATGTAATATTCTTACGGCAGATTTTTATTATTATTATTTTTTTAAAGTCTGTTAACGACGAAAAAATTAACGATAGAAATATAATATTTAAAAATATAAACGTCCAATTGATTTTTTTTTTTCGTAATTTTTTGAACTTTTATGTTTTAGATGGAATTTATACAAATTTTGATGCTCTCGAAACAAATTTTTGAAAAAAATATTTCTAAATTTTTCTTTACAATTAATTTATTTTAATTTTATTTAAAAAATCAGAATAAATGTTAGAAAAAGAGAGAGTGAGAATAAAAAAATACAACGAGAAAGAGAAAATATTAAGGAGAGAGAGAGTGTTAGAGAGAGAGCATAGAGTGAGTGGGAGAGAGCAGTAAGGAACGAGAGTGAGAGAAAGAGAAGAGAGTAAGAGAAGAGAGAGAGAGTGAGTGAGAGAGTGAACAGAGAGAGAAGAGAAGAGAGAGAGTGTGAGTGAGAGAGTGCAGAGAGAAGAGTGACGTTAGAAAATATATATATATATATATATATATATATATATATAACGAACTAACGGAAGTTCTCGTAACAACGTGGACGGAAATAATAAAACGTCCTTAGAAAGAACGTTTTGATGCTTAAATTGAAATTTTTTAAAATCTAATACTTTTATTAGAAATATTTTAAACTTCTTTGCTCTGTCCGTTTTTTTTTTGCCCTTTGCACACCTGATGATATGATATAGTGAGTGTAGATGAGATCAAATGAACACTGATGATCACTGCCAAAAATGAGTCGGCTGCAGTTCCTTCTCGAGAAAGAAATGGGCTACAGCGCAAGACATAGGCTTACAGAGAGAACAACGGACCAGGAAAAGTGGGAGTGGAGGCAGAAAGAACACAATTTCACTGTATTGGGATAAAAAGAGTTAAAAGAGTACCAAGAGGACACAAGGCGATGTATTATCCCAAGTGTGGCACTTCCTGTAACCTATGTGGGTGAGAATACAGACAGATATATGATTAGCAGCGCAAAGAACAGTTTTTTCGAAGAAGCTCAGTTCAATCAATTCAACAAAGCACGACAAAAACAAAAGCCTTCATCATCGAAACATTTGTGATATGCTACATGAATCCTTTCTTCTATTCTGCTCTAAATATCCATTTCATCTCTAGAAAATACTATATCCTTTTTCACGGTCTCAATAATCAAGAAAACAGCTACAACACAATCGTTACTAAAAATACTTATAATATAAATAAATATTATTTTCCATTGATTTATAAGAGAAGAAGGAAACAAAAACGGAAATTGTTACCGGCTTTCGGAGAAGTCGTGCACGAAGCGCTGTCCTAAGAGTTGATCCGAGGTCTATGTGTAGACATTTCTCGGAAGCTCCTAGTGGTAAAACTCCCTGACTACCGGATTCTCTTCGTTGCACACAACTCGGAGAGAGAGACCGAACTTAGCTCTGCCCAGAGCAAGGATTCAGAGAACAGAATTGTTTGAGAGTAGAGAGAGAGAGAGAGAGGTTTCACGTAGGAGAGTTTTCTGTAAAGAAAGAATAAGGAAGAGACCAGAGTATATAGGCAGTCCCAAGACACAGCCACGGGACAGGACAGTAAAGGCTCATAAACAGGTCATTAAGAAACAATTTCAAAAGGAAAGAAATGTGGAGGAAAGCTGTCAAATGAGTTGTTACAGAAGCTGTCACTAGGTTCAATGAACCTGGACATATAGCCTCAACGTTCAAAATTTGAATGAGCCAAATAGGATCAAAAAATAAAGAGTAGCAAAAAGATATTTGGATCCCAGCCCGAACCAGAAGAGTAAATTGGATCGACATTCGGCGCCCGCAGGTGTGGGCACGTACCCGCACCCGTTACGCGCGTCGAACCGAACCGAACCGAACCGAGCCGGACGGCGGCGGCGGCGCGTGCGTGTGGCCCAAGGGGTTCCCCACACAACATCTTTAAGAAAGCAATGAAGAGGAACTAATATATACATACAAGGAGGGGTTGGCCCATCCGATGTGGGACTAAAGGAAAGAAGGAATTTGAGCTTTTGCTCAAGCAAAGCTAACACCCCCCCCCCCCCCCCCCCCCCAAAAAAAAAGGTCAATTTTCGAAATAGAAGTGACAAAGAGATTAAAAGAAGAGATTCTGGGCAGGTATATACTATGCATAGATGAGATGGACTACAGCCTTGAATCTCACTTAGTGACTATTGTTTTTGTCTGAAGAAGTACTTGATGGACTATGCCTTGAATCAGACTTCTTTTACCAGATTCAGAAAATAACACACATAGTATGCTAGAGGTTCTGGGTCTAACGGGTGGCGCTTTTGGTTGGCCATGCGCACTAATCCCAAATTCATGAGAGTTGTCTGGGATCGCCATGTCCCATAGTCGCGGCCTTCACGACATCTCATATAGGTAGGTCCTTAAGGGTTGGTGATAGGTTTCAACCCCGCACATCAGCTTGGACCTATTAAGAGTTTTTAAAATTCATCATAACCATATCACTCAAGAACACTGTCACCATAGGGATGGAGAATCATTGTACGCATATACAGCCACTTGGGCATTATAGAATGAGATTTTAATCTCGGGTCAGTGTTCCATAAAAGTCACCTAAGTCCAGCTTGTTTCTACCCATTGAACCGGCTTCTTGGGATCTCCAGTCAGACTCGGTTGGGTTGCCACTGCTGGTGACTTTACTTATGGGCTTAACCCCATCCCACTCGATGGTTCTAGGATCAAAGTCCTAGACAGACCCTTCATCAAGTGTCTGCAAGGTTCTTTTCTGACTTTATATAGTCAATAACCACATATTTGTCCAATAGGCTCTTTATAGACTTGAAGCGCAGCTGCAGGTGCCTGTTCATATTAGCATTCACAGAATCATGCTTTAGTAGTTCCATAACAGATTTATTATCACAGTTTATAGAAATTGCAGGAACAAGATTAAAAGAAACAGGAATATGCATAATAAGATTTCTTAGCCATTCTGCTTCTGTACATGTAGTGTCCAAGGGTATCATTTCGGAGTCCATTGTACTCCTAACTATGATAGTTTATTTACATGAGCCCCAGGAGATTGCAGCTCCTCCTAGAGTGAAAACATATCCAGTAGTAGATTTTACATCATGTGAGTCAGTTACCCAGTTTGCATCTGAATAACCTTTTATGATATCAGGGTGTCTAGTATAGTGCAACATATAATCTAGAGAACCCTAAGATATCTAAATACTCTTTCTAATGCTATCAAGTGTAACTGATTTGGGTTACTAGTATATCTACTTAGTCTCCCAATAGCAAATGCAATATCAGGTCTGGTCCTGTTTGATATATACATGAGAGAACCTATCATCTGAGAATATCTGTGTTGTTCCATAGGAGAACCCTCATTCTTCTTTAGAACAACACTACTGTCATAAGGAGTAAGGGCAGATTTTTTATCAAAAAACTCAAATTTTCTTAGCATTTTCTCGATAGAGTGTGCTAATGATAGAGTATAGCCCTCCTTGTATTTGGACAGTTGCATGTCTAGAATCAAGTTGGCTTCACCTAGATCTTTCATATCAAATTGGCTGGATAAATAATTCTTGATATTAGTAACCAATTCTAGTGATGATCCAAAAATAAGGATGTCATCTACATACAAACATAGGATGACACAACTTTCATCTAAAATTTTTGACTATATACATTTGTCATACTCATTTGGCACGAAACCATATTCTGAGATGATTATGTCAAATTTGTTGTGCCATTATTTGGGAGCTTGCTTTAGGCCATAAAGAGATTTAACTAATCTGCAAACTTTCTTTTTTTGGCCTTTTGTAATGAAACCTTCAGGTTGCTCCATGTATATTTCTTCCTCTAGGTCCCCATTTAGAAATACTGTCTTTACATCCATTTGATGGATTAACATATTATGAATGGATGCTAAGGTTAGAAGGGTTCTAATAGAGGTGATCATAGGTACAGGAGAGTATGTATCAAAATAATCAAGTTCCTTTTTCTGGTTAAAACCTTTGGCTACTAATCTAGCCTTGTATTTCTCTAAGGTACCATCGGCTCTAAGTTTCTTTTTGAATATCCACTTACAACCTATGGGTTTACTACCTAAAGGTAGGTCTGCTAGAAACCAAGTATTGTTCTCCATGATGGAGTTATACTCACTGTTAATGGCTTCTTTCCAGAAAGGGACATTAGGAGAAGATATTGCTTCTTCATAAGTTGAGGGATCACCCTCTATCAAAAAGGTGAATAAACCTTCTCCTAAGTTCTTTTCAATTATTTCTCTTTTACTCCTTCTAGGTTCTATATTTTGTTCGGGTTGTGAACTAGATATTTGAACATAAGATCTAGTGGACGGAGCAAGAGAGAAGTTTGAGGGAGAGGAATAAATTCTATCTTTGAAGGGATATATATTCTCAAAGTAAACTGCATCTCTTGCTTCTATAATAGTATTGTTAGAGATTTTATTTACTTCTGAGTGAGTAACAAGAAATCTATTGGCATTGCTATCTAGGGCATATCCTATGAATACAGCATATACAGTCTTAGGTCAAATCTTCCTCTTTTTAGGTTCAGGAATTTCTACTTTAGCCAGACATCCCCAACTTTGAGATAATGAATCCTATGAGCTCTACCTTTCCATAATTCATAGGGAGTCTTATCATTAGACTTACTAGGAATCCTATTAAGGATGTAACAGGCCGATAATAAAGCTTCTTCCCACAAATTATCGGGAGCACCTGAGCTGAGGAGCATGGCATTCACCATGTCTACAGAGTGCGATTTTTTCTTTCAGCAACTCCGTTGGACTGTGGTGAATATGGAGCAGTTACCTCATGGATTATTCTGTGTTCTTCACAGAAAATGGTCATATCATTTGATGTATACTCTCCACCATGATCCGATATAAGAATCTTAATCTTTCTTTCTAACTGGTTCTCAGCTTCAGATTTATAGACCTTAAATCTGTCTAGAACTTTATCTTTGGTTTTGAGAAGATATGTATAAGAATACTTTGAATGATCATCTATAAAGGTAACAAAGTATTTTCTACCACCTCGGATCAAAATCCTATTTGAGTCACACACATCACTATGAACTAGCTCTAGAAGGTCAGAGTTTCTTTCTACAGATTTGAAAGGTAGTCTTGTGTGTTTGGCTTGAACACAAATCTCACACTTGTGTTTATCATCTATTGGAGTTTTAGAAATAAGATCTAAGTTCATCATCCTTCTTAGGGAACCTAGATTCACATGACCTAATCTACTATGCCACACATTTGAAGATTCTACATTTGAAACAACAAAGGAAGGATCTAAAATTTTATTCACGGTACTCAAAATAAAAAGACCATCTCTTACAAATCATTTTTCCAATAAAAGAGTCATTCTTAGAAAATACTACTTTATTTGCTTTCATAACAATCTTGTCCCTGAAGCTACAAGGAGAGGCCCACTAACTAAATTTCTTCTAATAGACGGCACATGTAACACATCATGAAGAGTCAGAGTTTTTCCTGATGTCATCTTTAGATCTATTCTTCCTCTTCCTATAATCTGTGCCGTTGAGCCATCTCCTAGAGTTACACCTCCTCCACCTGATTCCTGATAGTTTGAAAAACATGAGCGATCAAAGAAAACATGAACATTAGCTCCAGAATCCAACCACCAATCGTCATAATGGTAGAAAATGTTGACAAACGGTTGATAGCTTACAGACCTGAAGGAACTAGAAGGGTCGTTGAGAAGCATGTTTGCTTCTGGTTTGGCTGGACGTTTCCCTTTGTAAGAAGTCTGGACAGCTTCCTTCTTCCTATGGAAACAGTTGGTGGCTATATGGTTTGTTTTACCACACACAAAACAAATCTCTTTTGATCCTGAGTCTGACCGAAGTTTTTTGGTTTATAGTGGTGATAGTTTTGGTGGTGAGGCTGAGGGTTCTACTTCTTCTTGAAGAGGTTCCTTTTGGGTTTGTGGTGATGATGAGGCTTGGGTTTGCCTTGGGATTCTACAAGGTTTACCTTAGCTTTAGACTCAGACTTAGGGTTAGACCTTAACCTAATTTATTCTTCTATTCTAATTTTCTTTAGTACTTGAGCAAAGGTAAGGTCACCTTGTGTATGAATAAGATCATTCTTAACATCAGACCAAGAAGGAGGGAGCTTGTCTACCAAACAGGCTATTTTATACTCAATAGAAAAGAAAGTACCTTTGGCTTGAATATGCCTAAGATATTCTTGGAATTAATGTATTTGGTCATTCATGGGTTTATTATCTACCATAAAGTATCTGTTGAATGAGGAATAATTGAATCTTTCGATTCCAGCATCATCACAGCTATATTCATATTCCAAAGCTTCCCAAAGTTCTTTAGCACTATTATATTCAAAGAATATGTCATATAATGATTCAGACAAAGCGCTTAGATTTCTATGGAAGCAGTGGTAGTCTATTTCCTTAGGTGTTTTGGGTTTAGAGGAGCTGATAGATTTGGACACTCCTACGTCAGACTCGGTGTCATTAGAATCATTTGTGATGGATGTGGAACCATCAATGGCTGAGATCAGCCCTAAAGTTGTGAGCCAAAACTCTATTTGACTCTGCCATCTCTTAAAGTAGGTCCCGTTGAACTTAGCAGGTTTAGCAGTGAAAGTCTCATCCTTGCCAGTTATGATTGCTATTGAGAAAAAACTGAAACTGAAAGATATGTATTTACTCAATAACAATGTCCAATGATTTAAAAAATAGTTCAAGTGATTTTGCTAATCAATCTTAAAATCTTTAGTTTATCAAGTGTAGATTAACTTGGGTTAGCTGTAGGGGCCGGTTTCCTGCTAGCGGTGGTCCGAAGACACTTAAATACCGTGTCGCTTAGGGCTGTTTACACCCGGTTGACAGAAGGACCCTTTCGACTTATTCCCAAATTTATCTCTACTTTTAGAATTAAGACTCAAAGGAATTTGCAGTTTCACTTTAACTATTTATTTACTTCTAGAAAATAATTTATATTGTTCTAAGATGCAGTAGAAATATGTTAAAACACTATTTTCACAAGGCAAGGTATTTAAACAACTTGATATGTTAGAACTTGTTCAATTATAATTGAAATTTAAAAAATGATACAAGTTGTTTCAGAATCTATTCAAATAAAAGGCTACTAAAGTAATTTAATTATTTGCTAGTCACAAAATTGTTATAGTGTCTTTAAACAACTATGAACAATATAGTTGCAAACAACCAGATTAAGCAACTAAGCTACAGTAGAAATAATTTTATTGCTAGAATTTTTTTTTTATTGCAGACAAGCAAAATAAGCAACTATGAACTTGTTATTCTATTGCTACCGTAGAAATAATTTTATTGGTAGAAATAATTTAATTGCAAATAACCAAATTTAAAAACTATGAACTTGTTATTCTACGATTAACAATTATAATACCTAACAGGAAATCGCCTCAACTCTTAGATTGTTACTAAAAATACTTATAATATAAATAAATATTATTTTCCAGAGATTTATAAGAGAAGAAAGAAACAAAAACGAAATTTGTTACCGGCCTCCGGGGAAGTCGTGCACGAAGCACTGCCCTAAGAGTTGATCCAAGGTCTATGTGCAGACGTTTCTCGGAAGCTCCTAGTGGTAAAACCCCCTGACTACCGGGTTCTCTTCGTTGCACACAACTTGGAGAGAGAGACCGAACGTAGCTCTGCCCAGAGCAAGGATTCAGAGAACAGAATGGTATGAGAGAAGAGAGAGAGAGAGGTTTCACGTAGGAGAGTTTTCTGTAAAGAAAGAAGAAGGAAGAGACAAGAATATATAGGTAGTCCCAAGACACAGCCATGGGACAGGACAGTAAAGGCTCATAAACATGTCATTAAGGAACAATTTCAAAAGGAAAGAAACGTGAAGGAAAGCTGTCAAATGAGCTGTTACAGAAGTTGTCACTAGGTTCAATGAACCTGGACATATAGCCTCAACGTTCAAAATTTGAATGAGCCAAATAGGATCAAAAAATAAAGAGCAGCAAAAAGATATTTGGATCCCAGTCCGAACCAGAAGAGTAAATTGGATCGACATTCGACGCTCGCAAATGTGGGCACGTACTCGCACCCGTTACGCGCCGAACCGAACCGGGCCGGGCGACGGCGGTGCGCGCGTGTGACCCAAGGGATTTCCCACACAACATCTTTAAGAAAGCAATGAAGAGGAACTAATATATACATACAAGGAGGGGTTGGCTCATCCGATGTGGGACTAAAAGAAAGAAGGAAGTTGAGCTTTTGCTTAAGCAAAGCTAACAAATTATAGGAAGTACAAAGATTGTGAAGAAGATGCTGAAATTTGCTTACTAAGTGATGGTGGTATGTGTTTATCTTACAGAAATCCTTTATGATGCTGTCATACAAAAAGAACATTTTAATCTAAATATAATGTGAGGTGAAGCAGTAGGTTAGGATTAGGGTTAGGGTTAGGGTTTGGGGGGAAGAGAAGGAAGAAGAGGGTGGTGGTGGTGGTGCTGGTGGTGGTGGAGAAGAGGAAGAGGAAGAGGAAGAGGAAGATGGTGATGATGATGGGTTTCAAGGACAGTGGCCATGGCATTTCCTACCCTCTTAAGATCTGAAAGATGCAACCTTTACTCACTCACTAATTAGGCTACTCAAAATCATTGTTTTGATCCAGCACAAAGTATGATCGACAATGGGACTACTATTCTTTTGGTCAATTTCTTGGAAAAGACTAACGCCTAATTTGGCAACAAACTTTGCTCAAATTAATACAAAAGTAGAGTTAGAATTAAGTACCAGAGTTTCCTATAAAAGAGAAGAGAATCGAAAATATAACTTGACCTAATCTACTGTGCCACACATTTAAAGATTCTACATTTGAAACAACAAAGGAAGGATCTAAAATTTTATTCACGGTACTCAAAATAAAAAGACCATCTCTTACAAATCAGTTTTCCAATAAAAGAGTCATTCTTAGAAAATACTACTTTATTTGCTTTCATAACAATCTTGTACCCTGAAGCTACAAGGAGAGACCCACTAACTAAATTTCTTCTAATAGACGGCACATGTAACACATCATGAAGAGTCAGAGTTTTTCCTGATGTCATCTTTAGATCTATTCTTTCTCTTCCTATAATCTGTGCCGTTGAGCCATCTCCTAGAGTTACACCTCCTCCACCTGATTCCTGATAGTTTGAAAAACATGAGCGATCAAAGGAAACATGAACATTAGCTCCAGAATCCAACCACCAATCGTCAGAATCGTAAAAAATGTTGACAAACGGTTGATAGCTTACAGACCTGAAGGAACTAGAAAGGTCGTTGAGAAGCATGTTTGCTTCTGGTTTGGCTGGACGTTTCCCTTTGTAAGAAGTCTGGACAGCTTCCTTCTTCCTATGGAAACAGTTGGTGGCCATATGGTTTGTTTTACCACACACAAAACAAATCTCTTCTGATCCTGAGTCTGACCGAAGTTTTTTGGTTTATAGTGGTGATGGTTTTGGTGGTGAGGCTGAGGGTTCTACTTCTTCTTGAAGAGGTTCCTTTTGGGTTTGTGGTGATGATGAGGCTTGGGTTTGCCTTGGGATTCTACAAGGTTTACCTTAGCTTTAGACTCAGACTTAGGGTTAGACCTTAACCTAATTTGTTCTTCTATTCTAATTTTCTTTAGTACTTGAGCAAAGGTAAGGTCACCTTGTGTATGAATAAGATCATTCTTAACATCAGACCAAGAAGGAGGGAGCTTGTCTACCAAACATGCTATTTTATACTCAATAGAAAAGAGTTTGAGTATAGGAAACTCTGGTACTTAATTCCTATACCAGAGCCATCTAGGACACACAAGAAAGAGTTGTCGGCACGTGGGTGCTCGACAAGAGCCAACGTCTCGACAAGAGTCGGTGCCGGAAGACGCTCAACCAAAGAGTTGTCGACACGTGGGTGTTCGACAAGAGCCAACGCACGAAAACACTTAACCAAAAGAGTTGTCATGGCGCAAAAACCCTCGACAAGAGCTGACACATGAAGACATTTAACCAAGAAGGTAGTCAAATCAAATGGTTATCGTAAATGGTAGTGATGCTGAAATAAAGACGGTAGCTTCAAAACGCTCCTCCTCAAGTTGGACATGTTAAGAATGTCAGAACCTGAAAACAAAGAGTGATTACGGAAAAGCAATACACCGAGAATGAGTTGCGGAGAAGGGATGTCAACTTGAACATGTTGCAGCCATGTAGAGTTATACGGCGGTCCCACTGGCCGCTGAGCAGACCAAGGTTCGAGGGCAGAGACCCTGATTTTTTAATCTTTTCTTCTTCTTTTTACATTACAATTGAACTACAATGATGCAAACCAGTGCCATGAAGTGCTACAATCACAAATCAGTAACCACACTGGTACAGTCCAGATTCAGTGCTACAAAGGCCAAACCAGCATACAAATAAAACTGCTACGAAGTAACCACTAACCAGTGATACGAAACCGTCACCATCCCAAATCTTCAAACAGAAATCAATAACCACACAGCGATGATCCAGTGTTACGGAACAGTCTGAACTCTGTGTCTATCAACAAACACGGGAAGCTCGATTGCTGGAAGCAGGGAGTTCAGAATCCAATTTGAGAACAAAGTGAGAAGATGTCTCGTAGTCATCACTGGTGTGTCCTTGCCTGAGAAGATGACGCGTGGTCGATCAGAACTGGAAGAGAAGGTGAACACGGACTGTAAATGACTGCAGATCTACTCTGATGTTGGGGTGGAGGCCCCTAATGGTTAAATACGAGCTCTAAAGAGGAAGACAAGGTCGCTACTGACCATTGGTCAGAGAGAAGCCATGTCCGACCAACAATGCACAAAACCGCTAGCTTTGCTTAGGTTTAGGGTTTTGTGAAGAAAATAAAATGGATGGTTGTGATTAGATGGAAGTGGAGATCAAGGGCCACGATATCATGCTTCGATACCATGCAGAAAATAAAGACTACATTGTGACTAAATGAGATGATTTTAGTATGGTTAGAGGCCTTAAAACATATAGAGCTTAGAAAAAAAATGACTATCTAAGTAAGCTTGGCGATCACGAAACTAAATAAACCTATTTTATTTTATGCAATAAAAAATTTATGCTCAATTATATCCAGCATGACCAAAGGAAAATAATAAAGAAAAGAGTTTTGGAACAACAGTGAAGATAAATCTTACCAGGTTAAATATAAAAGACATCCGACCAGGAAGAAACATGTCGTTCGCCTTTATAACGCTTTGTGGTTTGACGATCCATTGGTACACTGACTGCAAGAAAATAAAATGAAGTAACTCAGCATCTTGAAAAGATTTTCTAGTATCATAACAAGATCCGTAAAAGAAAAAAGAAAACAATGCAACAAGATATCCGGAGGATTTTGCACCTTGGCAGTAGAAGTGCGGAAAGAGATTGGTTGATCTTCCTTGGATACTCTGGCGAAGAAGATATGGTATGGGGTTTTCAGGTAAATTAAATATATAGAAAACCAATATCAAAGTAATATGCTACAATCCAATTATTTTAGAATTGATATGTATATCTTGTTCAAAGTTGTACAGCAGAAGCTTTCATGAAGAGTGACCGGTTCATAAGATTGGTCATTGATTCTAAGCTGAATGACCAAAACACCTATCAAAATGTTAAATACGAATATCTCCAATTTGGCTTTTCCTGTGATCCTGTCTCAGAAATAAGTGTTCATCATCCTCCCCCAATCCCCACCCCCCCCCCCCCCCCCCCCCCCCCTTCTTCTCTCTCCCTCCTATTTGGTGCATTTAGAGGGCTGCTTGCATCCAAGTCAAATGAACAGATGACCAAACGAACAGCTCCAGACATACAAAAAAGGTGATCACAAGGTCTACTACATCAACCAAAACACTACAAGAGGTATTTGATTACTTGGTCATGTAAAATACATCGTAGTCGAGACATTTTATGATGTGGTCATGTAGCATTATCCGGCGTCTTCAATTTAGTTGACAGTGTCATGAAACCATTACTCTTTGATCTTACGTGAAGTAATACACAAAATCTTGGATCACTGTGCTGGTAGAGTTTGCCCTCAGATTTTACTAGTAGGCCGTAGCAGAGTAGCTAGGATATCAAGGGATAAGATAAGGCATCGGCTGCATCTTACTTCACCTTTTCGACCAAATTTCAGAAAGAGAGAAATATATTGCTGACTAGCTGAACTACAAAAATCAGTAACATACAACTAATCAATACCAAAAAATTGTCCCGTAAGTATTTATAAAATTACCTTGCATCTTCCCAGTAACCACTTGAGGTTTATAACATATATCCTCCCGGAATCTTAAGAATATTAATGAACAAAAATATTTACTTTTAACTTTCTTTTTGCAAATAAACCCAAGAATATGGACAATTGCATGTAGCTCCTTATCTTTTAATACCTTAAGTATGATATCACTCCATCCCAATTCAATAAAACATGGGAAACTGTTATTTACATGCTCTACAAAAGAAAAGAAAAAGAAAAAGAAACACAAAGCAGAAGTTAAAATAATAGCATGTTTCATCTCAAAGCTGATGGTTTAGGACAAGTTATCCAAGATGTATACCACTTGTAGGACAATAAATGAAATCAATAGGTTGAAAATATTAAAAACATAATGTAAAATGAATTGCTAACTTGTTTTTCGGGATTCACACTGAAATATGGTTTACACAAGATCAAGTACCTTGGTGTCCCGTCCTTTTCATCTTCAGAATCTGGCTTCTTGTCAATTTCACTCCTAACCTTGTGAAGCAGAGCATAGTCCAAGCCTTTGACCAAATGTGTATGTTCCACGTCCCCTATAAAAAAGGGTAAACCAAAAATATGGTATAACTAGGTTAGGTAAATGCTAACACCAAGACAAAGCTATTGAAATATACAACCAAGAGGCATCCCAAGTTAGCTCGATGTACAGGCATATCTTCATACAGATGGTTGTTATGAGAACCAAAACTAATTATGCTAGTTGGCTTAGAAACCAACAGTACAACCTAGGTCGAGCAAGTTTTATAACCTCAAAAGCCAAAGCAATTTTTAATTTAATTTTGCAGATGTTGGTTGAGTTGATGATTTACTAACCCAGGAAGATTGGGAAGGTTATCAAGTCATCCAAAGTATTCAACACATCCATATTCATCAACTAACTAAACATATAAATACAACAAGTTTGACAGGCTGTTTAAGTCCCTATTTTGTCAAAAACATATAAGAACCTAAAAGTGAGTATTTGAAGCTTTATCTATGGAACCTGACTACGTAAAATAAGGTTTACAAGGTAAGTCCTGCTTTGACATAAAACATGAAATTATGTTATAGGAATTGTTCCCAGGTAAATTATTGACAAGAAAAATAGCCCTTGAAATGACTTATTGCAATCAAAGAGAAAATGGCTATGACCAGCATCCAAAATACTAAAAACTGCAATATAAGATAAGGCAACCAAAACAGAATGCTGAGAGTAATCAATGGGTAAATTTATGCAAACAATGCAGATCAAACATAAAACTTGAAAACAGTTGCTCAATTGTATGCATTTTTGTGTTAATTGTTCTAACTCTGAATTCTAGTAAGAAAGGGAGAGCCGCGCGGGGGTGATTAGATATAAATATTAAACGAAATGTCACTTAGCTTCTTTCTTTTACTTACTTGTTAATCTCTATTTTTTTTGTCAATTAGTTTCCTCAAAGTAAATTGGAATATGATAAAATTATTCGAATTTGAGATGGCTGTCAGTTTATGTTGAGTTATGGGGACTTATTTAGTCCCACATCGGATAGAAAATAAGGAGGGGGATCGGGTGAGAGACAGGGGGAAAGAAAATTCTTGTGTGATCCTCTGTGCGTGGAAGCCCCCCCCCCCCCCCCCCCCCCACCCCCCCCCCACCCCCCACACACACATCCCCTCGGGTGTCGTCGACGTTCCGTGCGGGTTTACCTGCAGGTGTCGTCAAACCCGTCGTTGGATCGTGGATAATCAGAGAGGAACTCTTGTGTGATCCTCTGATTTCGATCTCAACGTAGGTTCTGAGATTAAAGAGCATACTTCCTGGAAAGTTTTGCACAAATCTCTATTTCTAGCCTTTGTTCCGGTAAGTTCTATCCATCGTGCATTTCTCATGCCGCATGAGTTTGGGGGTGTACAGATAGATGGAGAAAGTCGTGATCGCATGTAGGCACAGGACACGTATTTGAGTTGCGTTTGACCTCGTCCATGTGTGCAACTGTGGAGATGGGAACACCTGTGACTAGTCAGGAGTTGAAAGAGATACTGGAGGGGGTGGCCAGGGTATTTCAGGCCAAATTAGAGGAGACCTCATCCAGTAGGGCAGTCGTGTCCGCACCAGAACCGTCGCAGGTGATAAAGAAGATAGAGTTGTTGCCCAATGATATCAAACTTGAGGGGACGAGAAACTACCTAAGTTGGTCGGGAAGGGCGCTGCTGAACCTTCGGACCAAGGGGCTTAAAAAATATGTGAAGGAAGAGTGCATTGAGCCAAAGGATAAGACGAGTGCTGAGTGGAGCACATTGTAGTGCCCCGCTCCGCGTCGGCACTATGTACAAGAGATATCGATTTGTTGACTCAAAAAGGAAACATTCTTGAAGAGCTCCTTGCTGAGCCAGGAGATGACTGATCTAGGTGAGTGGGCAGAAATTTTATTTTCTGATTCTTGCACGCCTTAATAATGAACCTGAGTTTTGAATTGCTTGTTTGCTCAATAAGATAAGTTTGCATGAATGATAGAACGAGAATCTGCCTGCCTAAAAGAGATAGAACCATTGTCATGCTAAGTATAAGAAATGTTGCATGCTAGTTACACTGACACAGCTATTGAATGAACCTTGCCATGCTAGAGAAAGAAAGAGTAGAACTGCATGCTAACTTGAAGAGATAAATAGACCCGTGCCATGCCTGCTTAAATCACAGATCGTTCATATGTTTGCTTGGCATCGTGTATATAAATGCTTGTCTTGGATGCTAAAGTATGATGGAATATATGCTTGTTTGTCATAAGAGTAAATGTTTGTCTTGTTTGTGCAGAGACTAGTAGCCCGCCCTGATGTTCCAGTCCTACGGGATCTAGGGGGTGCGGCTATTAGATAAGAGATATATGTATTGAAAGCTTGTATTGTCATGTTGTGCGTGTTATAAGATGTGATATACTTGTTATCGAGGAACTTGCGGGGGATGGAGGCTAAACGACAAGTTTGGAGACTAACAGTGCGCCCTGATGTTCCGGTCCTATGGAATCTAGGGGGACGTAGCTATTAGAATGGAGGATGGAGATCGATGGGGCAAGACTAATAGTGCGTCCTGATGTTCCGGTCCTACGGGATCTAGGGGGACGTGGCTATTAGATGGGAGGCGGTGCTTCTGTTGGGAAGAGTTGAGTCATGTGCTGCATGTAACGAACATAGGTAAAACTAGAAAGATCACTAGTAATGTAATGTTTTATCACATGATTACTTAGTGTTGGTTTTAGTGAATGTTGCTTCTGTTCGTTGATTTTAGACTCACCAGTACTTTCTCCAAAGTGCTGACCCACCAACAGTTTACTTGTTCGCAGGTGCTGGATCGTCCGAGGAAGCGATAGGCGTGCCTCATCCCCAGGACCCGGAAATCTGGTTTCGATGCCTTGAGCCGTATCGATTGCTTTGAGCTACTTTTGTATAGAGGAACATAATGTATGGAACGATGCCATTGTATTCAGAGAACCTCGTGCCTTGTGATTTGTCCCGTATACTCGAATGGATTATTGTTTGCAACACTGTTCCTCCGCTGTGTACTCGATCGATTCGATGATAGCCACAACTTTAACGATGTTGCCTTGTGCGGGTGCAACCCCAGGCTCGCACGGCATCACGTTCCGATGGAAACGATCGTCCCGCGGGAGCGCTGGCGCGATGATTCGCGCCTAGCGGGGACGGCTGATTCCTGCGGGAGACCGGGACGTGACATAATAGTATCAGAGCCACTCGATCCTCTGGCCTTACGCCCATTTCGCTGTTATTCTTGATGACGATTCCTTGTGCATTGATATCGTTACTGAGTAGAGCTCATTGATATCGTTACTGAGTAGAGCGTTCCATACAATAAGTCTATAGATATTCTCAAAATTGCCGGCAAAAGTTTTCTGGGTTTGATTTGTTTCTTGAGAGTTGTGCTTTCGTGCTTGTGGTTTGCTAGAGTTTTCGATTGAGGATGGTGAAGGATGAGGACTATCGCTGCTCTGGATATCGAAAAGTTTCTCCTTGAGTTTCGAGGACGAAACTCTTTCTTGGTTGGTAAGCATGTAGTGCCTCGCTCCGCGTCGGCACTATGTACAAGAGAGATCGATTTGTTAACTCAAAAAGAAAACCTTCTTGAAGAGCTCCTTGCTGAGCCAGGAGATAACTGATCTAGGTGAGTGGGCAGAAATTTTATTCTCTGATTCTTGCACGCCTTAATAATGAATCTGAGTTTTGAATTGCTTGTTTGCTTAATAAGATAAGTTTGCATGAATGATTGACCGAGAACATGCCTGCCTAAAAGAGATAGAACCATTGCCATGCTAAGTATAAGAAATGTTGCATGCTAGTTACACTGACACAGCTATCGAACGAACCTTGCCATGCTAGAGAAAGAAAGAGTAGAACTGCATGATAACTTGAAGAGATAAATAGACCCGTGCCATGCCTGCTTAAATCACAGATCGTTCATATGTTTGCTTGTCATCGTGTATATAAATGCTTGTCTTGGATGCTAAAGTATGATGGAATGTATGCTTGTTTGTTATAAGAGTAAATACTTGTCTTGTTTGTGCAGAGACTAGTAGCCCGCCCTGATGTTCCGGTCCTACGGGATCTAGGGGGTGCGGCTATTAGATAAGAGATATGTGTATTGAAAGCTTGTATTGTCACGTTGTGCGTGTTGTAAGATGTGATATACTTGTTATCGAGGAGCTTGCGGGGGATGGAGGCTAAACGACAAGTTTGGAGACTAATAGTGCGCCATGATATTCCGGTCCTACGGGATATAGGGGGGCGTAGCTATTAGAATGGAGGATGGAGATCGATGGGGCAAGACTAATAGAGTGTCCTGATGTTCCGGTCCTACGGGATCTAGGGGGACGTGGCTATTAGATGGGAGGCGGTGCTTCTGTTAGGAAGAGTTGAGTCTGTGTTAGAGAAGTTAGCTGGTTCATGGAGATAGCTGCATTCAGGTAGTTAGGGCGCATGCTAGGCTAGCCTTCTTGCATACCTAACTGTTTAATGCAGAGACGGACAGGAAAAGAGAACCTTGGTTATATATGCATATGTTGCTAACTTGTATGTCTGTTGCAGGGATAACCGTTCAGCAAGGGGTAAGAACACAATGAATATATGTATATATAGCCTGCTTGTTCATGAACATGTGTATCTTAGAGTTTATATGATAGTGCTTCATGCATTTGCATCGGTCGGACAATGGTTATTAGTGCAGAGCTGAACCATGAATCACAGCTGCTAATAGTATCAGATAAATGAGTCATTGGTTAGCTGAATTACCGCTACTAATCCTGAGTTTCTCGGGGACCGAGATCTTACTGATAGTTCAACTTGTGTGCTTGATAAAAATGATAGTTTCCGAATGCTGCATTGACCCTAGAGTTCTTGAGTATAGCTCACGAGACACGCTGCGCACACCCTGATTGGTACATCGTGCTTGAACTGTTTGCCTTGTATGCTTGATTGTATTGAACTGCCTTGTGTTTTCAAAGATGTTTCCAAAGAGAAGTAAATTGACTCTGTTCCTATGCTGCATGTAACGAACATAGGTAAAACTAGAAAGATCACTAGTAATGTAATATTTTATCACATGATTACTTAGTGTTGGTTTTAGTGAATGTTGCTTCTGTTCGTTGATTTTAGACTCACCAGTACTTTCTCCAAAGTGCTGACCCACTAACAGTTTACTTGTTCATAGGTGCTGGATCGTCCGAGGAAGCGATAGGCGTGCCTCATCCCCAGGACCCGAAAATCTGGTTTCGATGCCCTGAGCCGTATCGATTGCTTTGAGCTGTTTTTGTATAGAGGGACATAATGTATGAAACGATGCCATTATATTCAGAGAACCTCGTGCCTTGTGATTTACCCCGTATACTCAGATGGATTATTGTTTGCAACATTGTCCCTCCGCTACGTACTCGATCAATTCGATGATAGCCACAACTTTAATGATATTGCCTTGTGCGGACGCAACGGCATCACGTTCCGATGGAAACGATCGTCCCGCGAGAGCGCTGGCGCGGTGATTCATGCCTAGCGGGGACGGCCGATTCCTGCAGGAGATCGGGGCGTGACACACATGGAGTCACCTTAATTCTCTGGTGGTTTCTTGGCTGCTGACTTTTGTGTCTCCATCCATAGCTGGGATGGTGGAGTCGATCTGCAGTGCAGCTGATGTTTGGACGACATTGGCTGGGATGTACTCTGGAGCTGGGAGTGTCATGATGATGATGTAAGTTGAGGAGAAGATTGATGCTACCACACAGGGGGAGAAGACAGTACTCCAATATGCAGCGGAGCTACGTCGCTTATGGGCGGACTTGGACTACTATGATCCGCTATCGTTGCAAAATCTGGCAGATGTTCTCCTTGGAAAACAGTACCTTGAGTGTAGGCGTGTGGCTCGTTTTCTCAAGGATCTGAACCCACAGTTTAAGGCTAAAATGGCAGCAATGTGTCATCTGCCATATTTTTCGTCCCTGGATAAGGCTGTTGTATCGATGGAACAAGAGGAGATCCGACAGAAGGTGATGAAATGCGAGACCTCACCAGCTGTCCGTTCTGCATTGGTGGTTCCTAGTGCTCCCAGCAGCGATGACAGGGAGTGCTACAATTGCGGGAAGAAAGGACACCTCAGCTACAGCTGCCCTCAACCTCGCAATTATGGTTGTGGCCGTGGAGGCAGAGGACAGAGAGGTGGACGTGCAGGTCAAGGAGGCAGAGGACGCGGAGGCCAGGGAGTTGCTCACCTAGCTGTGACGGAGGAGACCACTACCGAAATGACTGGAGCTGATATGATAGAGCTGGAGGAACTACGTCAGTTCAAGCTTCAGGTTGAGAGTTCTAAGGGCAAGGGACTGGCCACTCAGGATCTGGATAACATTACCCACCTTGGTAACTTTACTGGTTACGCTGCTCATATGGGCAAAGGTATTCCGGTTCAGGCACTTGCATCCACTAAATCTCATATTTGTTGGATCAATAGATTCAGGTGCATCTAGGCATATCACAGGTGCATCTAGTGAGTTTGCATTATATTATCCGAGCAAGCATATGCATCCCGAGACAGTTCAAACTGCTGATGGGACATCCCAACCCATCAGGGGTACTGACTCGATCCATTGTACTTCATCTGTTACCCTGTCATTTGTATTGCATGTTCCTTCATTTCCGGTCAACTTACTTTCTGTTAGCTCTCTCATTGATCAATTGAATTATACTGTTCTTTTTGATCGGGATATATGTTCTTTCCAGGAGAAGGCCACGGGGAAGAGGCTTGGGACTGGCATCAGGCGTAATGGTCTTTGGTACCTGGATCGGAAGGCTGCAATGCTTGCTGCTATTACTAGTGGAGGTCCAGAGACAGAAGCAATGCTCCAACACTGCAGATTGGGACATTTATCTTTTGATAGTTTGAATAAGTTAGAACCTGAGATAATGAATAAAATAGACAAAAAAATATTATTTTGCAATGCTTGTGAACTTGGAAAGCATACATGTTCTACTTATAAAATGGTTGGTCTTCGAAGTTTTGAGCCATTTGCACTTGTCCATTCTGATGTTTGGGGACCGTGTCCTACTACTTCTATCAGTGGATTCATATGGTTTGTTACCTTCATTGATTGCTACTTACGTATGACCTAGATCTATATGATGAAGCAGAAATCTGAGGTGTACAAATGTTTTCAAGACTTCTCGGCATATGTGCATGTGAAGATTCTTCGAACAGATAATGGGACCGAGTGCACCAACAAGGAGTTTGCTAATTTCATCTCTAGTCAGGAAATTCTTCATCAAACCACTTGCCCAGACACTCCGGCTCAGAATGGGGTGGCTGAACGCAAGAACAGGCATCTACTATAAGTAGCACGTTCTTTGATGCTGACAATAAATGTGCCAAAATTCTTGTAGAGTGAGGCTGTTATGATAGCAGCTTATCTAATCAACAGGATGTCGTCAAGAGTATTAGGGATAAAGACACCATGTGAGATGCTCTTGAGCTCTAATGTTTTTATTGTTTCTTCCAGCGTGTTTGGCTGTACATGTTTTGTGCGATATCTCAGAATGATGATGAGCAAGTTGGATCCACAAGCAGTTAAATGTATCTTTGTGGGCTACTCACCAAGTCAGAAAGGATACAAATGTTGGTGTCCCACTGAAAGAAGGTTGTTTGTCAGTATGGGCGTGACCTTCCGGGAGTTTGAACCATTTTATGGGAAGAAGACGGAGTTAAGTTCCTTGTTCGAGGATGGCTCTACTGATGCTAGTAGAGAGGGGGAGAATGTGAGTGGCATCGTGGTTGGTATGATTCCATGTCCTTTTGAGTCACCGAGGAGTGATGTTGTCTCAAGGGGAGCCGACAATCAAGGGGAGCTGAGAGTACATAGGGAGCATGAGCAACAACAACAGGAGCAGCATGAGCAGCAGCAACAGGAGCAGCAGGAGCAGCATGAGCTTCCTCATGATGTCCCTATGCTAGTAACCACAAATGTTGATGTCCCAAGTCCCTCTTCTCCAAGACCTTCTTCGGCCCTTCCATCTGAGTCACCTGGTAACAATTCCTCCCATGATACTTCCAATCCTCCTGTCTTGCTTCGTAGAACTTCTAGAGTCAATGCCGGAAAACCTTCAGCTAAGTTTGGCAGTTGGGATACTGACATTGCACATTACATTTCATATGCATCAACTCCACCTGCATATAAGTCATTCCTTGCATCATTAGATTCAGTGCTTGTACCTAACAACTGGCAGGTAGCTAAGCAAAATCCGATGTGGTTGAGTATCATGCAGAAGGAACTTCAGGCCTTGAAGAACGACACATGGGAGCTGGTACCACTGCCAGCTGGGAAGCGTGATGTTGGATGTAAATGGGCTTATACTGTTAAGCAGACTCCAGATGGCAAGATTGACAGGTACAATGTCAGATTGGTTGCTAAAGGCTATAGCCAAACTTATGTTATCGACTATGACGAGACCATTGCTCCAGTCGCAAAGATGAGCACTGTGCGAGTGTTGGTGTCATGTGCTGCCAACTTTAACAGCTAGATGTCAAGAACGCATTTTTGCACGGGAATCTCCGGGAGGAGGTGTATATGTAGATTCCACCAGACTTTGCTAATTCACAAGCAACGGGGAAGGTATGCAAATTGAAGAAGTCTTTGGATGGGCTAAAGCAGTCTCCGAGAACATGGTTTGATAGATTCAGGCTTGCATTCTGTGGTATGGGATATAGGCAGTGCAATGGAGATCATACTGTGTTTTACAGGCACTCCAAGACTCGTATCACTGTTCTTGCAGTCTATTTTGATAATATTGTAATTACTGGAGACGATACTGAGGAGATCCTACAGTTGAAGAAAATGCTTGGAGAGGAATTTGAAGTTAAGGATCTGGGACAGTTGAAGTACTTCATCGGAATTGAAATTGCAAGGTCACGAAAGGGTATAGTACTTTTTCAGCAAAAGTACGCTCTGGACCTTCTTTCAGAGATAGGAATGCTGGGTTGCAGGGTTGCTTCTACTTCTATCGAGCAGAATCACAAGTTGTGTGCTGAGGGTGGTGATCCGGTGAGTAAGGAGCAATATCAAAGTTTAGTTGGTCGACTCATATATCTATGTCATACGAACCTGATATTACTTATGCCGTGAGTGTAGTAAGTAGATATATGCATGATCCCAGATAGCAGCATATGGAGGCAGTTCGTAGAATTCTCAGATATATTAAAGGAAGCCCAAGAAAGGGATTATGGTTCAGAAGTTCTGGACATCTGAGATTTAAAGGCTGCTGTGATGCCGATTGGGCAGGTTGTATGGACGATCGCAAGTCCACTACAGGTTACTGTGTTGTTGTTGGAGGCAATCTTGTATCTTGGCGCAGCAAGAAGCAAGATGTAGTGGCTAGGTCTACAGCTGAGGCCGAGTACAGGGCTATGGCAGTTAGCCTGTGCGAGATGATGTGGGTAAAGAGCTTGTTGGCTAAGATACGTTTGTTTCGAGGAGACTCCATGCTACTTTGGTGTGACAAAAAATCAGCAATTGATATTGCAAACAATCCAGTTCAGCATGATCGCACCAAACATGTGGAGATTGATCGGTTCTTCATCAAGGAGCAGCTGAATAGAAAAGTTTTGACTTTGAGCTATGTGAAATCAGCAGAGCAGTTAACTGATTGTTTAACTAAAAGCTTATGTCACGCCCCAGTCCCAAAACACGTGGGATCAGACACGTGGCAATGGCCAGCTGGTATGACTCCGTAGGGCTTTCCAATTGAATGGAACCGACGTCCACGGTCAAGTGATCAAGCAAAAAGAATCTAATTCTAAACATGCAACAACTAAACTAAATCTCAATCCATGGTAAATAAATCTCAAGAAGGAACGATACACATCATCAGTTTGCAACCCAATAATACATCCATTCGAATAGGCCAAAAGAACAATATAGGCCTATAAACACTAAGCTATAAAAGCAGAATCAAAAATGGAAAGTAGTACATGATTGTAATAGCTGAAAAATGTAAAGATACCTGCAACGATGTCCACACTCCACTAGATCAAGCATCATGCAAACTGCACAAATAACCTGGAAGAAAACTAGGTCCTCAGAGGGACGTAACAAGATACAAAAAGTACATGCCATAATGTAAATACTGAGTAAAGTAAATCAGGGTGAACTATCCTCCTAAGTGAATGCAATTTGAGGATAACTTAGTGCGTATGGAAAGTGTAGGCTAGACATATGCTGACGTAATTCACCAATCGCCGTGACTGGCTAGTATATGCCACATATGCCCCCCATCTTGGGACAATCTGCATATATAATAACGTCCAACGCTCCGAGGAGCGTGGTATCTGCATAAGTAAATACGTCCAACGTTCACTAGAGAGTGGTATCTGCACAACGTCCAACACTCCGAAGAGCGTGGTATCTACACATGTAACGTCCAACACTCCAAAGAATGAAGTGTCTGCATAAATATATACGTCCGTATTGCTCCGAAGAACGCGGTATCTGTATAAAGGAGGTGGGTGTCCCATACACCTACTAGTCGTCATTCCCGTCCAATGCCAATGTACAAGTCTTATGCGCGACGTGGACATCTCGTAACTATAATGCAAGTCACCTATGCTAAGTACCAACACACAGAGCTACTCGCACCGATGGCCAGTCGAGTGCGTAAACCCGTGTCCTATCATGAACTCAGTCTGTGACGTGAAATGATACGTGTCAAGGCCTCGGACTTATAATGATAACTCCGTCACTTAGGGTACGTCCACTAGATGCTAGGTCAAACACAAGTCCTAACGTCGACGCCATCGTCGACTGCACCCGAGTCATTCTCGGACGCGCACAGTTATATAATATAGAGAGCATAATATATAATATTAACTTGAATTTTAAACAGTACAACAAGGCAAGGTATACTTACCTGGAAGCCAGGCGAAAATTCGAACACAAACTCGCCATGGAAGTAGCAGCGCAGCAATGGAAACTAGAGCTGGTATCCCCGGATGCTGTCACAAATATCACCAACAGTTCCGGAATTAGTGATATACTCGAAAAAGCATATACATACGTCCAATTTGGACACAGGGGCAAAAATACAGTTTCTGGTCAACACAGGGTCCACCGTCTTGTACCGAAAAACGTGCCAGAGACAGTTCTCCAAATTCGTCAAACTTAGTGTCTACGAGTCCAGAATGATGATACGAACCCAACGGAACATCCATAACTGGATTCCGATAAGCCGATTACGAAATTGCCCGTCATATGGAACCGTGGGGCCTACGAAACGACATTTCGTCAACGTTCTCAGAATCGAACCAAACTTGGGTCACAGGACCAGCGTAACGTTGTGAATCCGGTGATGCAAGTTTCGTTACGAAATGACAGGCACATACGAAATTTGGACGAGTGTCAGAACAGGTCAATACAGTACTTTTTGACGGATACGCGTTGATTCCGGTGTGCACGAACATCCAAATCAAGTTCCGCGAAAGCCCACAAATCCACGTTGACGATACGCGTCTTTCGGTGTAATCGGTACGCGACGAGGTTGTCCGAATTGACGGGACCAACTCCGTATCGGAGAAAATTAATGTTTTATAAAACAGTTTTCTTCGATTATTAAGACAGACTTAAGCTGGGTTTTAATGCGAAATAAATAAAACTAATTGAAGGAAATTAATGAGGGTTATGTGGCGAATACACCTGCAAAGATGGATCAAAATTTCGTCGAGAGACGATGAAGAACACACCGTGCAAAGTCAGGTGGTCGGGATGGTTGCAGCTGTGCAGTAGGTCTACGCGGATAGGTTCGAGGCAGCCTTGCAGACGGCGACGGTGGTCTGGCCCGCTGCGGGGGAGTTTGTCGAAGGTCGGGGAAGCCCGGGGGGGGGTGTCGTCGGTCGTCGGGGGGGTGCTCGGCGGCCTGCTCCGGCCAGAAACACGGCAGCAGCTACAACAGCAGTAGGCATAGCAACAACAACAGTTGTTGCGGCGGTAGCGGGTTGCTGGTGGCGGTGGCTCGGCCGCGGGGGGGAGTGAGGGTGGCTCGCCGGCGTCGGGGCTCTCCGGGGGGGGCGGAAAGACAGCAGCAATGGCGGGAACGGCAGCATTAGCGGCAGCTTTAACAGCAGCAGCAGCGGCACTAATGGCCATGGCAGCGGTGGCCGCCGGCCTGGGGATCCAGGAGGGGGACTCGGTGGAGATGGAGGCGGTCGTGGAGGTGGTCGGGGATGATGGTGGTGGTCGGGTGGTGGTGTAGGTGGTGGTCGAAATGGGGGAGACATCAACAGCAGCGGTGGTGGAGATGCTGAAGGTGGTGGTCGTGGAGGCGAGGGTAGCATTGGTGATGGTGGCGGGTGGTGGAGATGCTGAAGGTGGTGGTCGTAGAGGCGAGGGTGGCGTTGGTGATGATGGCGGTTGGTGGAGATGTTGAAGGTGGCGGTCGTGGTGGTCAGGGAGGAGTTCGGCAGGTGGCGGCGGTGGTGTTTGGTTGGATGGGAGGAGGAAGAAGGAGGGAGTTAGGGTTCGGTTATGGATGGGTGGCTGCTGAAATTTTTTGGAGAGGGAGGGGGTGTTAATGTAGGGGAGAAAGAAGAGGAGGGCACGGGGACTAGGGCCGGCCACTTTGGGATGTGTGTGTGTGTGTCAAAATAGAGGGGGTGTGTGGTTGTGATGGAGTAGGAAATTAAATCAAGGGTCATGATCAATCATGAGGGAGTTGTACATAGCATGGGAGAGAGTGACCAAATATGTGAGGTTGGGGGTTTTCTTCATTTGTTTACACCAATAGGATGGTGATACCTAGTTGCCTATTTGCACAAAAGCCCCTAACAATTGAGAAATTGCACAAACAATGGAGTTTGGGATTGGATGAGAAAAAATACCATGTTTTGTGTGATGTAGTGGGTTAAAATGGTGTGTGGTGTTTAGTATGAGCCTTGAGGGTATGAGTGGGGGTTTGGGTTGGTGTTAGGTCTAGTTTTGGGTTAGGCTGGATCATTACACCAATTTAATTAAAATTAGTGTCAATAGTGTTCTATAATTAATTGGAAGAGCATAGGATTAAAATTGGATGGGACACAAGTGTCAAGGACGTAGAAGACTCAAAATAGAATATTGTCATAAATTGGGTTGCACAAAACGGGTCAAGATTGTGTCTCCAATTTCGATTGGAACGGACAAGGATGCAAAGTTGGATTTCTTTGAATTTAAAAACAAATATTTATAACGAATATTGTGCGACTAAAATAAAGCACAAGAGAGGGTATTTATGAGTTACACAAAGGTCAGAATGGAAGGCTGGCACATTTAGAAAAAATGTGTAAATTTTGTTTGAAAGCAAAAGCTAGAGTAGCGCTCCAAATATCGAAGCAACGGTAAAATGCACAAAGTGATACGAATATTGTACATTAATCTAAAATACTATGTTCTAATTCTAATTTGCTCCAAACTAACCCTAGTCTCTCTATTTAAGCCAGATAGACCTAATTCTGGTCGAGGGGGTTTACAGCTTAGGTCCTAGAGAGTTTGATACCTTTTGTAACAAGATGGGGATGATTGATATTTATCGTCCATCTTGAGGGGGAGTGTTGAGTTATAGGGGACTTATTTAGTCCCACATCGGATAGAAAATAAGGAGGAGGCTAGCCTCCTCCTATATATATGTACCCCCTCTCTTGGAAGTAAATCAATCAATTATTTTCTCTCTACAGTTTCCATCCTTCTAAGAAATATTTCCGTACCCTACTAATCAACATGTCCTAGTCTAAATGTAAAGCCAAATATATCTCCAAGTACTTCATGTGATTTTTATGTTCAGGAACTTTATTGCCACAATGGCCCTTTTCACATTGGGCCTAACTTCCATCACTCTTCTTTCCACTTCTATGGGCCTATCATCATTTACTAAAAGTATAGGTCTAGCAAGCAACCAACAAGTTAGTGAAGTTTGGAGATGGAGAGGAGAAGGAAAAAAAGTAAGAGAAGAGAGAATATGAGAAAGGAGATTGCAAGGACCTTAAATCCTATGTTGCATCTCATGTCTATTTATATTGATATGCAATACACCCACAATTACTATTATACCCTCATATGATAAATAACAAAATAAAATAACTCTAACACCCTCCCTCAAGTAGGAGCATATAGATCAGACATGTCCAGCTTGCTACATAAATCAGAAAATGGACCACGAGCAAGTGGTTTGGTGAAGATATCACCTAATTGATCCTCTGACCGAACATAAGGAGTGACAATCTGTTTCTTCAGCAACAAATCACGAACAAAATGATAATCCACCTCGATATGCTTTGTGCGCTCATGAAACACCGGATTACTTGCGATAAACATTGCTAACTGATTATCACAATATATCTCCATCGGAATAGGAATCATAATCCCCATTTCATGAAGAAAAGACTACACCCACATCATCTCAGAAGCTGTATTAGTCATCGCACGGTACTCGGCCTCTGCACTAGAACGAGCCACAACATCCTGCTTCTTACTACGCCACGTGACAAGGTTGTCACCCACAAACGTACAATAGTCAGAATTAGACCTCCTATCACTGCGACTGCCTGCCCAATCAGCATCACTGAACCCAGTCACCGTAAGCAACTGGGAAGGTTTGTACAACAAACCATTTCCAGGTGCACCCTTCAAGTATCGAAGAATGCGAGAGATAGCCTCCCAATGTGGTTGCCGAGGGACATGTATAAACTGACTAACTACTCCAACTGCATATGTGATATATGGTCGAGTCAGTGTAGTCAAAGGCGCGCCTTGCTCCTAGGTGCAGGGGTAGCGCCCCAGGGCACTCCAGGCGGGGCACAATTCTTAAGGCGCACCTAAAGCGCGCCTAGGCGCGCCTTTTCCGAGCGCCTTGGAATAGCTAAGGCGAGCCTAGGCATGCCTTAAAAATCTTTTGAAAAAAATAACATGTTTAGACTATTTTTTGAACTGTTGTACTTTTTTTTTACTGTTTTCTCTCTCACTCACTCTATTCAAAGTGATTGTAACCTAGACATGGGGGAATTTGAAGCACACATGTTTATCAATGTAGAAATCCGATATGAATATATATATATATATATATATATATATATTATTTTTGCGCCTAGCGTCGCTCGGGCGTGCACCTTAAGTGCGCCTTGCGCCTCGGGCGATTTGGACGTGCGCCTTTGACTACCTTGGGTTGAGTAACAGTAAGATATATAAGTTTGCCAACCAAACGTCTATAATATCCAACATCCCCAAATAACTCTCCCATGTCAGCATCAAGCTTGTCATGATAATCCATATGAGTCTCAACTGGCCGACACTCCAACATCCAGTCTCGGAGAGCAAGTCTAGAACATACTTGCGTTGTGACAGATACACACCATTCTTAGATCGAGCAACCTCGATTCCAAGAAAATATCGAAGAAGACCCAAATTCTTAGTATGAAACTGACGACTAAGGTAGGCCTTCAAGTTCACAATCTCAGCATGATCACTCCCAGATATAATGATATCATCAACATAAACAATCAACATGATAATATCTGTTGAGGAAGAATGGCAAAATACTGAATGATCTGATGTGCACCGAAAGCCATACTGAATGAGAACTGAACTGAACTTGTCAAACCAAGCACGAGGTGATTGTTTCAGTCCATATAATGCTTTCTTCAATCGACATACGAGTTTTTTATTTTCTGCTACAATATATCCCGGTGGTTGATCCATATAAACCTCCTCCTGTAAGTCACCATGCAAGAAAGTATTATTTATGTCCAGTTGATATATAGGTCATTGGTGATTAACCGCCACAGAAATAAGAATCCGAACTGAATTCAGCCGAGCCACTGGAAAAAAGTCTCAATATAATCCACACCATATGTTTGAGTATATCCTTTGGCAACCAACCGTGCCTTGAGGCGCTCAACAGAACCATCGGGGTGATACTTAACAGTGTACACCCATCTATAACCCACTGTCTGCTTTCCAACAGGAAGTGATGTAAGCTCCCAAGTCTGATTTTGATGTAAAGCATACATCTTCTCATCCATTGTACTTTTCCAACCAGAAGATGACATAGCCTGCTTGTAAGTTTTGGGAATGGAAATAGAAGACAATGAAACAGCAAATGCATGAAAAGATGATGAAGTACGGTGTAATAAAACATAGTTAGAAATGGGATGCTTATTCTTTGTGGTACAAAGGCGTTTTCTTTTTCTGAGAGCAATAGAAAGATCATCTGGATCTGTGGTGATGGGAGCAGAAACCTCAGGCACGAAAGATGATTGGTTGAGGACAGAATTCTGCAGAACCACTTGCATGTCCTTGGATCTCTGATAAACCTATAAATGGGGAATGGAGATAGAAATTGATTCAGGAATGACCGGAAGTGGTATGGAAGATATCAAATCTGCTGTAAAAGGAATATAACGGTCTCCTGAAGGAAAGAAAGAGATAAGACTCAAAGAATGTAACATCCGCACTGACATAATATTTGCGTGACTGTGGACTGTAACAATGATAACCTTTTTGAGTACGGAGATAACCAAGAAAGATACACTTCAGAGATCAAGGAGCCAACTTATCTCGATTAGGTTTCAAGTTATGAATAAAGAGACACCCAAACACTCGAGGAGATAAGAAAAAAGGTGCGACATCTGTATGTAATATGATAAATGGAACTTTGTTATTTAATACAGATGATGGCATACGATTAATTAGATAACATGCAGTAAGAACAGCATCTGCCCAATACTGTTTAGGGACATGCATATTGAACATGAGAGTTCGAGCCACATCTAAAATGTGTCGATGTTTGCGTTCGGCTATACCATTTTGTTGAGGTGTGGACACAACTGGTTTGATAAATCATACCACGATCAACACAGAAACTGTTCACAGAAGATTGAGTATACTCCAAAGCATTATCAGAACGCAGAATTTTGATACGTTTATCAAACTGAACATAGACTTCATTATAAAAGGTAGATAACACATTTGGAAACTCAAATCTTTCTTTCATTAAATAACACCAAGTTATTATGGAATAATCATCAATAAAATAATAAAATACTGAAATCCTTTCGGACTTTTGACTCTAGACGGACCCAAATATCAGAATGAACAAGATCAAAAGACTCTAATTGACGACTATCACTACGACGAGGGAAGGAACTACGGTGATGGTTGCCTAACTAACAAGCCTCACATTCAAGACTAGAAACATGACTCAAACTAGGAACTTGACACAACTTAGCCAAAGACGGATGTCCCAAACGATAATGCCACTGCAACGGAGAAGTAGAAACAGAAGTGAAGGCCTTTCCAGGTAGATCCAAGTAGTACAGTCCATCTTTTTCATGTCCCGAACAAATCATCTTCTTCGTCCTGAGGTCCTGAAAAATACACGAATTGGGAGAAAATGTCACAGAACATTGAAGAGATTTGGTTAACTGGCTCACAGATAACAAATTAAATAAAAAATTAGGCACATATAATGAATCAAATAATGATAGTGATTGAGTAGGGTAAATGACACATTTTTCAAGCACAGGACGAGTAGACCCATCAGCCAAGATAATATTATTTTCATGGAACTACGATTATGAAAGAGATATTATACCAGACATGTGAGAGCTTGCTCCTGAGTCGATGATCCAAGAGGTGGATGGTGACTGGGTTGCCACAAAAGCAGGATTACCTATATGTGTCTTGGTTGCAGTAGGTTGGGAGGTGGTACTAGCAAGCACGTTCAACTTTTGGAGGATCTGTTCAAATGGAGATGAGGTATCGGATGTTGAAGTCTGATTGTAACCCGAAGTATCATCTCTGGGAGCAGAAGTGGTGACCTGGGACTGTATATTTTCATCATACACTTGATGTGCATATTCTGGTTTGTCCCACTTGTCCCAACAATAGTCTTCCACATGACCGAGCATTCCACAATAGTTACACTTTCGTGGTTGACCACGGCCACCACTACGACCATTGTCTCTACCACCACGGCCTCCTCCTCGACCAAAACTACGACAACCATCTCTATCGCCACGTCCACTACCACGACCAACAGCACTAGAAAATATGGCAAAAGAGTTAGTACTCGGCACCACAGAACTTTGTCCCAGAAAGAAACGATTGAGACGGAAGAAAGTATCTACCACCGTAGGTAACTGCTATCCAGCAAGGATTTGAGCTTTATAAGGTTCGAGCGCAGGATCCAAGCCGGCTAGGATAAGTGAAATATAAAAATCTTCCTTCTGTCTCCGAGGTTCCTTCAAATCAGTAGTAACAGGATGATATTGAAGCAGTTCCTCCCACAAAGCCTTCTTTGAAGCCAGATATTCATTCACAGGCTTCCCATTTTGCTTTGTATTAAACAATAACTCGTACAACTCATAGATACGGGCAACGTTTCGCTTCTGCGAATATGATTCTTCCAGAGATGCCCAAATCTGTTTGCTTGATTCACATCACTGAACATTAGCAGCGATATATGGTTCCATAGTATGCCACAACCACGACATAACGTATGCATTTGCACTCATCCAATCTCCATACTCAGCGGAAGTTTCAGGCAGGGGTTCTTCCGTCAAAAACTCCAACTTCTTCGTCCTTAACACCACTTTGATAGACTTGGACCAGGCAAGGTAGTTCGCACCATTGAGTTTCACAGCTGTAATCGACTTTCCCAATTCATCATTATGAATAACAGTAAAAGGAGAACCACCTCCGCTACCACCACCACTATTAACCTCGCTAGAAAATTCGATCCCCACCATACTTGCAGATGCAACAGAAAGATGAGATATTTGAAACCCTAGATCTCACAACGAACCTCAACCGATGACGAATAACCAACAAAAATCTGTAGAAATCCCAGATCTCATAAACGAACCACGAACGACCACGAACAACGAACAACGAACGACGAACGACGAACGACGAACGGCGAACGGCGAATGGCGAACGGCGAATCATAAAAAGTAGACGAAAAACAGCCGAAAAAAAGTACACTAATAGTTCGATCGGCCCTGTCGTGGATGGGATGTACAGTACTTTCAAATATATGCTCTGTTACCAAGTGAAGTTTGGAGATGGAGAGGAGAAGAAAAAAAAAGTAGAAGAAGAGAGAATATGAGAAAGGAGATTGCAGGGGCCTTAAATCCTAAGTTGCATCTCATGTCTATTTATATTGATATGCAATACACCCGCAATTACTATTATACCCCCATATGATAAATAACAAAATAAAATAACTCTAACAAAGTTAAATGCTTGGAGGAAATTGTTATGTTACAAAAAGGCACCACCCATCAAATTTCCTCCTGGAATTTTCAGAATAGAGTAAGCAGACCTCCGAGATACTTGCTATTCTCAATAGATATTGAGTGTGCATCAGCTATCCTGCACAGGTAAAACAAGAATCATCGTAGTACTTCTATACCTCTTGACTGGGACACATAACAGTAAGATCTGTACAATAAAAACATCATAGTTTGTGCACGTACAAAACTTTCAGGTATTACCTTAAATCAGCAGTCCCGGGAGGAGCTACTGCATGGAATTGTCCTAGCTCACTTGGCTCATAATCAGGATTCTGATCTTCTCTTCGTACCTTAGCAAGATCTCGATACCTGGGGCCTTCTGGTTCTTCTTGTTTCTCCTCCCTGTTAAATAAACAGAAGGTTAATATAAATGCTTGTACAGAGAACCAAAAGGATGAAAGAAAGTCATCAGACATCATAACAGCAATATTCAAACCTAAGGAAATACAGTATATATCCAGAAGGTCACGTCAACTTCTTGCGTATTGCAGTCTCCCATGTGCAACTTGTAATTCTTCATACGAATGATTGTGATTGTCTTACTTATCCCAAAGATAGTAGGAAAAAGGTAAGGTTGCACTGTGGCTCCATAAACTCTATATGTGAAGATTAACAATCCACTTTGAGGCCATAACAAGGGAGTTATCTAGGACAAGAACTTAACAAATTCCAAAAGTTACTAAAAAAGACAATGCATCAACTGCGGCAAGTAGAAGAGTTATTGGCGTGGGTACTGTTTCTTTCTATCTTGCACCGACACACGGACATGATGACATGGAAACGGCACCTATTTTGACGTGTCCTAGTGTATGTCAGAGTGTCCAAGTTGTGTCCAATAAGTGTTTGATTCGTGTTCGACACAATACAGACCACGTGTTTTAGTGTCTGTGCTTCCTAGGTTTCTTCAAATGAAAGGCAATGTCACAGTTTCATAGGCAAACCAATCCAACAAGTGACTAACTTCAAGCACAAGTCATAGTACAGTCAAAAAAAATCTAGAAAGGGTAGACAGAAGAAGCCTAGAATATTGATATAACAGTCGGTTGCTGCTAGATTTCTACCGAATTCCCGACACTTACTATCAGTTGGAAAGACTAGATAGAGCTGATATTGCTTGAAGGGGGGAACTGTATAACTATTCCTGGAGACTCGTTTAACAACCATAGCTTATGCCATTCCTTTCCTCGTGCTAGTCCGATATCGTTCGAATCTAATTGCAACTTCACCTCAGAAAAATATCAGGACCAAGTATATATTCTCGTATAGATGTACATATAATGAAGACAATGGTCAAGAAATTCACGAGAAAGTACTCATCTATTCGCTCCGGCTATACACACGCCACTCTCTACTTAACACACCCTATATTAAATTAAATAAAAAATAAATATATATTAAAAGACATGATTATCTATATTCCAAACACCCCACCTAATATAATTTCTACACACACCCCAAAATTAAATTTTTCTCTCTTATATCCAATAGACATCTTCTTCTTTCTCTTTTTCAAAGTTCCAAACTCACTCTAAATCCAAAAAACCCTAAAAATCCTACATTGTTTTGTGAAGAAAAAAAGCACCATGGAGCATCAAAAGACACTTGGAAGGAACAATGTAAGTTCTATCATTACGTTTTTGATGATTTTAAGTAGTGTATGAAAAGATTTCGTGTGCTAAAAAAAAATCCGCGATGAACACGACCAATACAGGTAGAACGGAGCACTGTCTGTTCGATCTGAACTAGCCAAACATTAGAGTAAAGGTTCGACTTACGGGAGCCAAACAGTACATATAGTGTTCGGCTTACGTAGGCCGAACAGTACATATAGTGTTCGACTTACGTGGGCCGAACAGTACATATAGCGTTCGACCTGTACAGGTCGAACTATTTATGTGGAGTTCGGTCATGTCTGGTCGACAGTGTATTTTTTTCATTCTTCTCATATTTTTCTCGCTGAACAATGTATTTATTACGTGATTTTTGTATTTTTTACAGGAAAATACTTTAAATGACACCGAATTGAGCACTATTAACCGAACGGAAGAACATCAGGCAACGGATTTGAACATCATCATCAATTCCATGTATGAACTGATAGATTTCTCAGAAAAAATTCGGACGGATGAGATATTTGAAAATCGTGAATCGTTGATGAGTTGGACATATATGGTAGAAAACCGACATAATATGGTCGTTTTGGTTAGACGATCGGATAGCGGAGATAGTGGAAGGTGAGCTCGAATATTTTTGGGTTGTGAGCGTGGTAGTAAATATCGGCCACCTAAGTCGAAAGTTGCTCGAAAAAATTCGACGAACATTGAAAAGAAGCCTAGACATGAAAGGCTTACTGGCACGAAGAAATGTGAATATCCGTTTCTTTTGAAGGGAGTGCAATTCAATGACATAGGACAATGGTCATTAACGGTTATATGCGGCTCACATAATCACCCAATGGGACGGTATTTGGTAGGACACTCATTTGTCGGTCGACTAACACCCGTTGATGATCAACTTGTTAAAGACCTGTCAAAGAACAATATGAAACAGAAAGATATATTGAGCACGTTGAAGGAAGCTTTTACTGAGAATGAGTCGACGTTGAAGATAATTTACAATGCTCGGCAAAAGCATAAAGTTGTCGAGCATGGAGGCCGATCTCAAATGCAATACTTGTTGGGAAAGTTGGAGTTGGAAAAGTACCAATACCTGGATAGGAGATGTGAGCAAACGGATAGGGTGAATGATCTTTTTTATGCTCACCCAACTAGTGTGGACTTGTTGCATGCCTTTTTCGATGTTTTATTGATGGATTGTACCTACAAAAATAACAGGTATAGGATGCCACTTTTGGAAGCGGTTGGGGTCACATCCACAAATATCATATTTTCTGTGGCATGTGTTTATTTGGAGGCTGAACGCGAGGATAATTATAGATGGTCACTTACTACGCTTAAAGGATTAATGGACCAATCATGATTACCAAAGGTGATTGTGACTGATCGTGAGATCGCACTGATGAATGCTATAAGCGTTACGTTCCCTAGCTCCACACACTTGCTATGTCGGTGGCATATAAACAAGAATATTTTGGCCAACTGCAAGAAATTATTTCGTACAAAGGAGAAGTGTGATCGTTTTAATAACTCATGGAATACGTTGATACTTGCTGAAGATGAACTGAGATTCAATGAGTTACTTAGAAGCTCAGAACAAGATTACTGTGATTATCCAAAAGCAGTTAATTATGCCATCAAGAATTGGATAGAGCCGTATAAAGAGAGATTTGTCTCGTGTTGGACTAACAATGTGATGCATTTTGATAACACGACAACTAGCAGGTACGTATCTTTAAATGATATATGTATATAAATGTTCATTACCTTATAAAGTACGATTTTGACTCTATGAATTTTATACTCACAGGCGGAGAGTGCACATGCAAAACTGAAAAAACTAGGCACGAGTCAATCTCCCATGGGAAAGGATACATTCTTTGTTGATCACGTCACACAACCAAGTGAAGGCCTCATTTGAGATGAGCCTTACTGTGGAACCCCATCGTTATAGTTCTCCCATTTTCAAGAGCATTCGAGGATTGGTGTCACATCATACTCTCGGTAGGATTTTTGACGAGATGAAGGGTATAGATAATACCGGTGTAGATCCCCTCCTTTGTGGTTGTGTGTTGAGGAGGACTTGCGGGTTACCTTGTGCACATAAACTTGCAGAGTTGAAAGGGGATGGTCAAGTTATCCAGCTTGAGATGGTTGACAAATTTTGGAGAAAGTTGGATTGTGAACCCTCGAAGACAGACAGTAGAGTTGATGCTGATATCCGAAGTCGTTGGGTGGAGACCTTGGGTGATATTAATTTTATGTTTGACACGGCTACCGATTCCCAAAGGTTGTTGATGCTGAAAAGACTTCGGGAGATATCAATACCTTCAACATCTTCGTTGCTTGAACCGATAGTCCACACACGTCCTCGTGGTAGGCCAAGCAAAACAAAAATCCACACTTCAAATTCGACGAAACGTGAACCAAGCAAATTTGAAATTGTTGAGTCCTTTCACGATAGTTGTTCACCATTTGAGGAAACTATAGTTGTTAATGGACCCCCTTCGGTTGGACCAATGTTCACTTCCATGAAAAGGAAAAAAAACAACCGGTTAAACGTCGTTCATCACGCAAAGCCACCGATTTTGCATATATAGAAGAAGTGCCATCTCAATTCCGCTCGAACGTGTTGAATACGAAAAATGTATTAGGGGACGGACAATGTGGTTTTCGGTGCATAGTCGATGCACTAGGGTTAGGGGAGGAATCCTGGCCACAAGTTCGTACTGACCTCATCCAAGAGCTCACAAACTTTGGAGATTTCTACGCTACCGTTTGGAGGAAAAAAGATCGTATGAAAAAAGTACTTGAATCTATGAATTGCTTCATAATACTGGTTTGGGAGAACAAGTACTGGTGGACATTCCCAATATGTACTATTTGGCGGCATCAGCCTACAACATGGCCATCGTCCACAACACAATGATATAAGGGTTGCGTTTCTACCTATGAGGACACAAGTTCCAACGACCCTCGGCTTGTATGCATGGCACTTGTTGGAAACAACCATTTCATTCGGGTAATTTTTTTAGTTCAAAATGCTTTTGGGCTGTGTTATAAACCTCTATTTTATTGACACGTTATTACTTGTGTGCAGGTAAATTTGTTCGAAGGCGCACCGCTACCGTCCATTATCGACGGATGGGATGGTTCTCGTCTTCTATGTGATGCTAGATGGGACAAAATTTATAAACAACTTGAAAAGTATTGTCATACTGTTGGATCCGGAAGCTCATCTGTAGGTGTTGAGCCGATTAGTTTAGACGATTAGTATAATTCGAATGTAATTTGACTGTTTAATTATGAAATTGTATTTCCTTATGATGATAAATCGACTTCTGTTCAACGACAGGTTTCTGTAATATTTCTGGAATGTTTGGTTTTTGCTGGTTTGGTTTCTGGAATGATTACGACAGGTTTCTAGATCGGCCAGTAATGATCGAACTGCGTGAATCTGTACTGTGTGTATCTTAAATCATTTGCACATCTTTATTGTCTGAATCTGTACTGTATGTAATTAAACAATTAGTTAAATTTTACTTAATTTTTAATTTTTAATTAGATATACGTACAGCTTAGACGGCTAGCTTTTTCAAAACTTTATAAAAAGTAGACATATATCCATAATAAATTATAATTAAAATATATTTAAATACTTAAACTATTTTAGAGTAATATTAGAAAATTTTATTTTACGTGCAACGCACATGCATTTACTAGTTATACAAAAAAACAAAGATTATTTCAACAAACATTTTAACAAATATTTCAACAACAATTTCAACAAACATTTTAAGAAGTATTTCAACAACAATTTCAACAAGCATTTCAACAAAAAAATTTCCAAGCTACATTATATTTCAACAAGCATAATATGACATAAATCTATGACCAACAAGTCCTACGAGTCATTTTGGAATGATGAACCAACATTTAAAAATCACTAAAATCTCCATCAAACATCCATGTATCCATCTTGACCGTATGGTACCATCACTTCAACACGTTCCTCTCAATCCCATTCCAAATCCCGAAAGCCACATAAGTCTTGAAAGTTGGGATAAGTCGGTGATCTGTAGGTCCGCCGGGATAAAGGCCCGTCAATACATTCTTGTCCTGACCCTCTTCTCCCCCTTCTTGTTCTTCTTCATGTTCGTCCTCAACTTGCTCGTTCAAATCTTGCACGAGAATTTGATACTCAACTTGTTCGTTCAAATCTTGCTTGAAAATTTGATCCTCAAATTGCTTGTTCATTTGAATTGGAGCATCTGTTATTGCTTGTGGACGAATCGTACCTTCAGCTCCCAACCCTTCAGTCCGACGCCTCCTACGAGAAGCGGTAGGTCTCCTCCTATATGTCACTCCTGCAAGATTTATTCAAAATATCAACACTTAAAAATTAACGAAGGAAGACGATAACAAAATATTAAAGAAACTAACATAATGAACAGATCAACATTGTTTGACCAGAAGTGGTCGAACTTGAAGTCTTATGTTCGACCAGGTGTAGTTGAACAGAGTAATAAATGTTCGACCAGGTGTAGTCGAACAGAGTAATTAAATGTTTGACCAAAGGGAGCCGAACAGTTTTATTTTGTTAAACCATGGTTGGTCGAACATTCTGCCTTCCGTTCGATTGTCGTGGGTCGAACGGTGCAAAATGTGTTCGACCCTGGTTGGTCGCACCTGTCCGCAAAAACACAAAATTTTCCCCCAATTTAAATTGGTTTGAACAACATTTTATGGTGTTCGAATCACAAACAGTGATTCACAACAAAAAAAAAGGATCGTTTCAACTAACTTTGATGTTTGATTTAAACAAAAAAAGTAAGAACATGATTAAAATTACTCACCCCATCGATCTTCTACAGGTTGCTCCTCTATTGTGGGGATGAATCATTCTTCTGAATTTGTTGTGGTGGCCGAACAATCCGAGAGCTCCACGCCGAAGACTAGAGTTTGTAGAGAGGGGACCGGGTGGGTAGTGTAGAGTGGGGACCTGGTGGGGTGTGTTTAGAAATTTTGATAGTTTAGGAATTGATTATTATGTTAAAATTGAAAAGGGTAAAATGGTAATGTAGTTGGGGTGTGTTTAGGATTTTGGTAATTTTAAATTAGTTAAATTTGGGTGTGTTTAGTATTTGGGGTGTGTAGAGTAGAGGGTGGGGTGTAACCCTGGGAAAATTACTAAACTAGTGGTCAAAATTGGTTCTTTTTAATGGAACAACAAATTTGTCATCAGAAACTTGAAGAAAACTGGGGTTTCCGAATCGAATCCGTATTAAAAATTTAAAAGTGAATATTTACTTCTTTTTTCATGGGAACGAAAGAGGACTTACTTCCGCCGCATCATCTTCTCCTTCTGGTACTTTCGAGCGGGTGTCGCCAAACTATGTCAGAGTTTTTTTTTTTCCTCTCCTGATTGAAGAGGATGGGGAGAGATCGATAACTAAGGATTCTCCTTCTATGGGATCACAGAATCAAAGCTGTGAACAAAGAAATTACTGTTTAGGAAGAATTGGGGAAGATTTTGGATGGGTTGTGGAGAAGATGACGAGAAAATCTCTGCTCTGGAAAATTAGATTGTATAAAAATAAGAATTTTTATCGGGTAATTCTAAAGGCACTTAAAAAATTGTTCTAACAGTTCATTTTTTTTATTTACAAGTTTATCATTAACAAATTTTACTCGTGGATATTGGCAGTCCTCGTATCAAATAGGACTGTCAAAAATTTTAATAGTCCGTTATCTATAGGACTGTCAAAAAATTCTGACAAAGATTTTGACAGTCCGTTATCTTAAGGACTGTCAAAAAATTTGACAGACGCTCGAGGCGGATTCGGCATCTTCCCGATCCCCTTCCTCCTCTTCCACTCACTTTGCTCCTCTTGCTCTTCTTCAACTCTTCCTTGACCTGCTCCCACTCCCTCTTCCCGACCATCCACCCCTCCGTGCTCCACTCCTCCCTCAGCTTCCTCGCCTCCGTCCTGGACCGGTCCTCCGTTCGCACCACCCTCGATGTCGGTTGCGGCCGCAGCCTCCTCCTCAACTCCGTCGACATCCGACTCAAGAAGCAGGGCAGCCGCATCGTCGGCCTCGCCCTCTCCGTGTCAGCGGCAACCTCGACGTGGAAGACCTCTCCGCGGTCTTCCTCGCGCTCAATAGTGAGGACCACGCCGCGTTATGCACGGCGACGGAGACGACGGAGGCTGAGGTTGGTCGGTGTGGTTGCGATCCATAGTAAATTTTGGGAAGGGTCGGGGAGGGGGGGCAGCCCATAGTAAATTTTGGGCTGTCCTAAGTAAAATTTATTTCAAACTGGACTAGCACAAAGTAATGGACTATCCTGAACAAAATTTGAAGTGCCTTTAGAATTTTCCTTTTTATCGAGCCATATTAAAACTTAGGACTAGTCAAGATTAGAGCTAGCCCAGTTTAGAGAAACTTTTGCTCGGGGCAGTCATTTTACTACTATAGGATGTCAACACCTCCCAAACACCCCCAAATCCTCCCAAACTCTTTCATTCTAACTTTCACACACTCTCTTCAAAAACCTGCTCTCCTTCCTCCACCTCCTTCATCTCCTCCAAAACCCTAAAATTCTTCATTTTTACTTCTTTAAGATCGAGTTACAAAACATCTTCCCAATCTTCTTTCTCCATCTTCTCCGTCTTTAATTTTAGGGATTTTATTTTCTTTGTTAAATTCCAAAATATCATAGTCTAGTAACAAAAAATAGGTTTAGGATTAACTTTAGGCGAAATTTTGAACTTTCAAACCCACTTTTAGGATTCGAACTGAGGAAAATCGTCACAATCGTGGCTGGATCAAACTAGTACTGGAGAAATTTTCTACATTCATGTTTGATGACAGGACTGTAGAAAATTTCAACAGTCCTGTTTGATGTATGGACTGTAGAAATTTTCTATATTTTTTTGTTAATATATTATTTTTGTGGAACTTACAGTGAAGCAAATTGGTCTGGAGCCAGGGATATAGGAGACTCAAAAGACGGGGGAAGCTTAGAACATCATTTGACGCTTAGAAGATTCAAAGGATAAGAGGATGCAACAGATTAATAGATTAATCATGTATCAATTCGTGTCGGTCTTCACTTTTCTACCTACTCCAAAGTGTATGGTAATCACCGTCACTACAGAAGAGATTATTCTTGTCGAATATGAGAGTTTACCGATTTTTCTGTCATGCCTTGTTTATTGGGGATCCACGACATATTAAGACCCAACAAGCCACGATAGGAATATGGATAAACCCTCATATTTTTTACTAGAATAATCTATCATACAGTGACGGTTATTACCTTGCACTTTGGAGTAGGTGGATAGTGACGACCGACATGTAAGGAACGAGAATTGTTGAAACTAGCATATTGGAAGATCAATCGGCCAAAATAACCATGAGCGGCTACGGGAGATTTATTTATATTAAATCGCTTGTATAAAATGATTTTAAAAAACAACATATGATTATGTCACACCCGTTCCAAGATTTGGTATTTCTGAATTTCTGAGATTTAATTTTTTTCCTGATAATGTATTCTGCTATATTTCATAATGGTTCATGTTCTTATAATGTGTATTTGATTTTCCTGTTGTTTGGAGAGACTACCCAAGACCAGTAGAATACCCATTGGCATTACCATAGACCTGATTTAGGACCCGCATGTAGAATGAATTTTGGTTGAACCCATGACTAAACCACCTTCCTCTCTCCCCTTATATATATAATAGTTTTCTCTCTCCTCCCTCATTCTTCATTTCAACTTTTCTTATCCTCTTTCTTCTTCCTCTCTCCCTCGTACTAGACCGAACCCTAACCCTAGAAGAGGTAGTTGTGATCACTTAGACCGTTAGAGGTAGAGGCTAAGAAGCCACTCGAGGCAAGTATATCTTGCTCAATGGTGAAGCCATAAATTTTTGGATTTTTGCATATGTGTTATTTAAAAATGTATTTGATGAAAAATGTTCTTCTGGATGTTCTTATTTACTTTAGTTCTTGGTGTTTTTGGTTTTGATAGATAGATTAGAGTAGATCTGAGTTTCAAGTTGAGATTTTTCATGGGTTCTAAGACTTTTCCTTGGTAGTGATCTATTACAACTTGTTATTTTTGAAAAATATTAGTTCCATGTGATAGAGCATTTGATTTCGTGCAATTTTGACTTTTGTTTCACTTAATTTGGAGTTAAAATGATAATTTTATGAAGAAAATAAAATTTTGTTTTTGAGCTTTCGGCCATGGCTGAACCTGCTATTTGGAGAAGATGAAGTATTCATGCGACCAAAAGAGCATGGGAAGAGAGTGCCATGTGATCTGAACTATTTGCCGCATACACCTTCCAGCATGAGTCCATCTTGTTAGATGCATGACTAATTATTACACAAGTGTTCTGGAGCTAAGTACTTGAAAAAGTCTTAAACGACGAAACTCATTGTGTTTCACTCACTGAACGAATGAGAACTTTATTAAGTCCAAGAAGCATCCATGCGGCCAAGTAGTTTTTATGCAATTTGGCCTCATGCGGCAGGCTGTCATGCGGCAAGCAGATTCATGTGGCAAGCAGTCCATGAGGCAAGTTGTCTATGAGGCGAGCAGTTTTATTATGCAGCATAAGTTTTTTTCTCTTGCATATTTTTCCTGTGATTGGCTATTTTCTTGTCTATTTTGATATTTCTTTCAATTTTCGATTCATTATCTTAGTTTAGTATTGGAGCGTAGCTGAATGTTGTGCTTTCCTATATTGACATGGGTTTATAATGCTCATGACACCATGGATTGTTTGCGTATGATAAATCTACTGCATTTGGCATCGGGCAATCGAGTGTGAGTATTGCCCAATGTATCGCGTATCGCGGATACAATAAGTTCGCCAGTAATAACTCGTGAAAAGCTCGTACCCGTAACTCGTCTTTATATGAAGTTCCTTGAGTATCCATGACTCGAGAACTTGAAATAATTCGGTAATAATTAAACAAGATAAGAATTTACCTAGATCATTGGGAGGCAAGAATATGGTGCTACCGGCTACCCCGATCTCCAAGGGCCTCATTAGGCATTTGACAACCATGCTCGGCAAGGGCTCCATGACCTACTAAGTTTATGCATGCTGCGACACTTACAAGACAAGTTTATGTTTACAAGACAAGTTTATGCTTACAAGACCAGTTTATATTTATAAGACAAGTTCATGACTACAAGATAAGTTTATGATTTCAAGACAATTTATGATTTTCACAAGTTTATGATTTCCTGATAAGTTCAAGTTTATGTCAATTACAAGTTATGTTTGATTGTGATGTGTATTCTTTTCAAGACAAGCGTACCCTTGGCCATCCGGGTTGACTGCAGTGTCGGTGTCACGCCCGTCCCAAAATACGTAGGACTAGGAATATATAAGCATGTCAGCCGTATGTATATAACAACTCCAATATATGGAAACAATAACACATACGTACGCTATATTATGAATAATAATTCACAAGTGGTATATAATGTCAACACAAGTCACAGGCATTTATATCTCATCCACAGGCACAAGTAAAGGAAGTACCAAAATAAATAACTAAAAGTCTCAAGTACGTAGTTTCAAAAGAAATAATAGTCGGGTGGAGAAAATCCACTACCAATCGACTATATCAACTAAAATGATAGAGGAGGACGAGACTGCAATATAAAATAAATGTCAAATAAATAGAATAACAGTTAAAAGATTCATCAGCTATGAAGTAGTCATGGGTAGTCAGAGGGTAAGACCTCCTCGACAGAGAATTATGCGTCAGGCCCGTGTCCGTACTCCTGCGGATAATCCTGACTGATTATACCTGGAAATGGACCAGGTCCTCAGAGGGACGTAACAAGATACATAAAAGCATGCCACAATATACTGAAAATAAATATCCATAAGGTCTCATAACCGTTCTATGTGAAATACACTTTTGAGGACAACATCCTAATGAGGAACTCTCGACTCATACATGTGCTAGACTCACGTAGTGCTCATCCGAGTCACCCGCGACCAACTAGAGAAAAAGTAAAAAAAATGCAAGGCACATATCCGTGGCCAACTAGAGGAAAAGTAAATAACAATGAGATTCCCTACGCTAACAGTTGTCCTCCCCACCCCCATGCTCCTATATATGTCGTCTTCATAACACGATAATACCTCTAAATAACTGCTAAGTCTTCTAGCATGCAATTTTATTAGCAGTTATTTCCTATCGCACGTCTCATACGCATTGACGACCAGATAATACGCAAGTTTGTGATCTATATAAGACTCACAACTCGTGTAAGAAATGTGTCATGGCCGAATGAGACATAAAGATGCATCACTATCATAAGGTGGCCTCTTAAATCTAGATCAACATGCATAACAAAAGAAATAAGAAACAAAAGACGATGCCATCCGTCGTTGCACCCAATTATTTCTTGGACGCACGGTTTAATAATATACATAAATAAAAAAATAAATGACAGAAATAAAACATACAGATGTGAATGTAAATAAACAGTAGTAGTGGCAATGTATACTTGCCTGGCAATGGTTTGGTACAGTAATGACGTAAGACAACAGGTGCAACGGATCCAGAAAATATGGTAGCAGAACAAACGTCTCCGGATGCTGTAAAATTGGTTTTGGAATTGATCCAGCGACAAAGGAGAACGGCTTATTGAAAATTCCAAAAATTCATAAGAGTTCTGTGGTGAACTATGTTCTCAACATCGTCAGCGGCTATTGCGACTTTGTATGGCGCGGGAAGACGTCATGGTTAGTCACGACTGATCACCTGGTTAGGCTCGACGACGCACCTTCCTGAGCCCCTTTGGGCCTTCAATATGGTGGTCGAGGGTTGTTCGACCATGACACAACCATTGGGTCAAGGCCGCGCGGGTCCGAGGCGAGGGAGGTGGCAGCGTTAGGTCAATACTTCGGTCGGTAGAGAACTTCGTGGGGGAGCAGCCGATAGGCCTGGGTTGCTATCGCATTGAGGCAATCGGAAGAACTCGAGCGGCCTCCTCTTATTCAACGGCTGAGTTTCGGCCATGTACAGACATGATGTAGCCTACGCTACCGATCTGAGCGCTGAGGGGACGCACAGATGGCAGCCCGCATGTTGAGAACACCTGCTTGTCAAGACGACAGGCTTCGCCTTCATACGTACACTGTCAACGGTGGTGCTGGACACACTCACAGGGAGATGCTCGCGGCTAAGCGGTGGTTGGAGAGTTACGAGCACATGAAGGTAGTTTGGGGAGAGAGTTTACGTGAGAAAGGAAGGGGAGGATGAGTTTACATGTATATATATATGGTGAGGAGGAATAGGTTCAGGAGGCTTAGGATGGAAGTTTAGCTAAGCTTAAGGAATATTAGGATTTTAAGTTTAGCTATTATATTTGCTCAATGAATTTTGGTCTTATCTAATATAACATACGTGCATATATCTACTTCTATAATATATAGTATGACCACAATAAAGTATATATTTTTAGTACTATTATTAACCTCCCAATTTTAGTAACTAACTTCTTTACTAAGCACTTTTTAATTTGTACATGAAAAAATTGTAGAAAAAGCTATAATATTTTATTAAATAAATTTACACCCAAAAAAATATTTTTGTGAAATAATTCTAACTGCCAATAAAGTAATATACATATTCAAGCTAAATAAATCAAGAAATTTTATTTTCTAACTAGTTAAATAATTAATCCAAAACTCCAATACTTAAATATGATGAATAAAATAAGATAAATACTATAAATTATCAATTCTAATTTAGGGGGTTTACAGTCGGTGGTAGCAATATTCTTCAAAACATGCATTTGTTAGTAACTAGGTTATGATAACCCTAGTTAGTTAATTATGTTGGACCATTAGGGCAACTCTAGAGGGGAGTGAATAGAGTATGTGTGTGCAGCGGAAATAATAAATCACAATTAAAAATTAAGCTACGTAAAGGCAGTATATGTACCAACAGATATATCAATTATGAATATGAAGTAAAGTAAGAGTTGAGAAGAGCAAACGCAAACACCGCAATTTTATCCTGGTTTCCCTCTGAAAGGACTAGTCCAGGCCCGAGAACTCTTGCTCGGAGTTGTATCCACTATAATCACCAATAGTGAATCACAAGCTTTGATCCGAAGGCTTGCAAACTTCTTACAATATCAAGCTTTGATCCGAAGGCTCGAAAGACTTCACACGTACGTTTGATCCGAAGGGCACGTCGACTTCAAACAGTAAAGAACTTAACAAACCAAGCTTTTTATAACTCGATCAGACTTCTAAATCGGAACCGTGTTGGCACTAGAAGACTGTGAGTTGATCTTAGAAATGAAGAAGGTTTATAGCTCAAGAAGGTAGAGATATGAAAGTGAGTGAATGAGTTAATAAGAATATGGAATTCAATCTCTATTTATAGGGTTTTTCTGAACCGATTTTCAGATACCCAACGTTCAGAAAATCGAATGTTATAATCCTGGTCTCACGGAGTAACATTGCAAAGTGGGTCTCAGGGTGACCGAGTTTGCCCTGAGTTTGCCCCAAGTTTGCCCCGAGTTATGTCCGAACTCTGTTGGTCTATTTCCAGAACGTTGGGTCCAGGTTTGGTTTGGTTTGGTTTAGGCTGTTTTGAGTGGACTAGGTTATGGTTTAATATGGGGTTTGAGTTTCCTAGTGCCAACACGAACCTGATGTAAATTTTGTCCTAGACTCAATGAATATAAAATACAGACTCAATAACACAGCTTGTAGACTTATTGTAGCATGTCTTCAGCGAAGTAACGGAGATGCAACGATTGTCATTTTATGTGCCGTATTGAGTCATATCAGATCATAGTTAGCCGATAATCGAAACCGAGTTGACGGTACTTACCCATTTGGGCCAATAAATTATAACAAGCCATAGGCATATTTGCCCATGTAATGAATGTTTGTCTATTCGTCTAGCTTGCCCTTGTATCTCATTCTTCCGACGCGTGGTTAGGGTGCTAAGTTATGCTCGGGTGAAAGTCTGCAACCCCCGTCTTTATTTGGTTTAAGGGTTGTGGTCTCGATCCAGAGTAGTCCCTATGCCCTCTTGTCTCTCATCACTTTATCCTGCTCTGTTAGCTAGTTTGCTTAAATATTTTATTTCTGTCGTTACTTTATTCTTGAGACAATACATTGGTATAACGTACAAGTCTCGACTCACATTTATTATTTATGTCTCTTATGTGCATGATATTGTGGTAGATTTTTTCCATCACCTCTAGCTCCTTTGTGGTACTCGTTGCTTGGGGTTCTGACCCCACTGGTTTTGCTTGGCCATATTTACCCGAGGAGAACCAGGATTCCCCGTACTTCCAGCAAGATGGCTCGCACTCGTAGGACTGCGGCCGAAGCTCGCGAGTGAGTTTCCTTCTTCCACCCCTCGTTTTGATTACTTTATTTGTGGTGCAAGGAAGGGGCACTGTTAGCTCCTTTTATTTTTGAGATTATGGTCAACATGATATCTATATTAGACCATGACCGGTATATTTTATCATGTATAATTATACTCTATTAGTGCAGCATTTTGTATTCACTAGCTTCATGATCATATGTGACATATAATTTGGGACACCTCCTTACTTTCATGTATGATATACTCTTAAAATTATTGTTGATGGATTGAGACACTAGGATTTGTCGTCCTTAGGACTGACGTCGGGAGCATGCTAGAGTCCACCAATTTATCTTCTTGAGAGTCGTGACCGTTGTACGACATTTTTATACCTTGTACGGAGTAGCTGGCCAAGTTCATTTTTGTACTTATCCAGTATTCTGGGAGCGGGGCATGACAAGGTAGGTCTATTTTTCAGACTTGTGGGGGGACTCATTTGTTAGAATCTCAATCCTCTATTTAACTTCGATTTAACTCCACTTGTAACATGTACTTCCCGCTTTCCATGAACTGTAAACTTGCTTGACATGATTGTTCCTTTCCCGTCCCTTATTGATTGCCTTGTGTCCTTATCCTTCATGGACACCCCACATGTCACCCCCGATTTCTCAGAATCATTATTCGTCCCCTGGGTGTGATGACGTGCAAGCATAAGGTGTGATCGCACAAGGCCCATCATTATGATATATATATACATCTTTGTTAAAAGAACACACATTGAAACAAAGAAAAGTTCTCTTTATTGATAATGTACATCTTTGTTACAAACTCTTGACTCAAAAGTAAATAGGTGTCGCGCAGCCTTACCAAATAGACGAAAAATGAGATAGCCATTACATACATCATATCCCTTACTAGAACTTAAAAATATAATAGACCTGCGGACGAAACTATCGCCTTGCCTCGGAGCTACATAAGGAGAGTGCACGAGCTCCGGGAGATTTATATAAGCGCTCCAAAATCACGAACACTAGCACATCAAAGTTTGGTGGACTGGTTGGGGGAAGCTTCAGCTCCTCACCGTATCGCCTTGGCTCGGGGAACCTGCTGCAACGAGGGTCAGTACTTCAAAAAGTACCGATGAGGGCGATGCCACCCTCACTTTTCCAATTATGGGTAGTTTGATAATTTGGCATGGATATTTATTTTTAGGAATAAATATTAATATTATGGTGCTATAAATATTTAGTTAATGCTTGTATTAATTATTTATTAGTATGCTATATTTATTTGTGTCTTGTATTATTTATTTATAGTTAGGAGGCTAGCCAATAGTTAGACTTGACACATGTGAACCCAATTAGACTTGTCATGACAACTAGTGAGCCCAACATGGATCCAAGTCCCATAGCTCATTCTCACTAATTAATTAGGAGGATTAGACTTAATTTGGATTAGTTAGAAACCTTTCCATTATATCATTCTTAATTACCCTTCATAATTAACCATTGAAGGACAATTTGGACCTTACCAAGTTGCTTGGGAGAGTGGGCAAGGGCCGACCACTATTAGAGAGGATCCTCTCTCTCTCTCTCTCTCTCTCTCTCTCCTCATTTGTATTTTATTTTGATCCCCAATTCTTGATCCTCAATTTTCCATTTTTTCCTCCATCAATTTCCCTCTCAATCTCTTTATATTCCCTCTCATTTCCACCATTATAAGAGCTTTGGAGCTTGGAGAGGCAAGGAACACAAGGAGGAGGAGCTTGTTGCAAGGAGATTGTGTCCGGATCATGTCCATTATACTTTTTATTGGGAATCCATCTCCCAATCGATAATTTCTAAATTCCTCTTCATTGTAGTTTCCAAATCATGCATTGGACCCTTAGGTACACCCCCAATGGCATAGAGCTACCTATAGAACAAGTTCTAGATTAATTGGTTATGTATAGTGAATTCTATATGGTGATTTGTGCATATTTTGGGAGAATTTTGGGATTAACACATCAAGTGTGTGTCATGAGCCTATATCAGATCTAATTAGACTTAGATCGAAGTTATGGGACTAGGTACGTGTCAACAATTGGATACGAGTATGTCGTATAACAAGATTTTATGATACGGGATAATTTTAGGGATTTTTCCTTCGATACGCGTGGTACACATACCATAAATTGATATGACACTTAGAATAGTTTGCTAACACTTAGTTTAGACTGTAATTGTTATTTAGAACTTGTTGGTAGGCTTTAGGTTGATTTTGGATAGGTTTGTGGTGCGTATCATGAGTGTATCCTAGTGTATCGATCGGTTGTACCCCATGTCAATTGGCCATTTTTGACTTAATATTCAATTGCACTTGGATATACTTGTGTATATTTATTCTAGTTAGTTATATATATATGATTATAAGAGTGTATATATATATATATATATATATATATATATATATATATATATATATATATATATATATATATATATATATATATATATATGTATGTATTGGGTGTGTGTATTTTGTATGTGTATAGGCTTATGGGGGAGGGGAAGAGTCGAGCAGCAAACAGCAGCAGCTGCATAAGCAACAGTAAGCAGCAGCAGACAACAGCATCAGTTTGCAGTAGCAAGCAAGCAGCAGCAGTAGCTGCTTTAGGCAGCTAGCAATGTATGAGAGTCGGGTATTGGAGTTGGGTTGTTAGTCGAGTGATTTCACATGTGTGCCAAGGGGCAGTGGGTATTAGACTGTGCATGGAGTGTTGGCTTAATTTTAGAAGTTAGTATTAATTACAGTAAGTTATGATAGCATATAAGTTAGTTAATTGATATTATAATTTAGCTAAGTTAGATACCTACTTGAGCTAGATGTTAGTATGTTAATTGATATTGATATTGGTATCATAAATTTGATATTTGATGTTAGTTTCAAATAAGAAATTAGATATTGGCATTAGTATCTAGCTAGATATGTTTGAGTTAGTATGTTAAGGATTTGTTAGTGTTAATGTTAGTTGTAGGTAGTATTAGTTAGTATTTAAGACTAGATATAGAGATCTCATTTACCTTGAGCTATTACCAAGATTGAGAGTGAGATTTGAGTATCAGTCACTTGACACTGGAGTTAGAGAAGGGTAAAGTAAGGGTAGCTAGTATAGTTAGATAAGTGTTGTATATATTGTATCTTATATAATTGGATATTATATAGGTATCTATATATAGTATATATTTATGAGATAGAGTTTGAGTTGGATACTTGGTATCCTAGTATCCCATTTTCCTTAGTTATTGGTATTAGTGGCTAACTAGGTTGGTTTGACTTATACTAGTTAGATAATAGCTAATTTTTCTAGAGTTGACTAGTCAGACCTAGAGTTGACTAGTTTGACCTCGAAGTTGACTGGTTTGACTAGTTTGACTTTGAGTTGACTAGTTTGACCCGTTTGTGTAAGCCCCCTCATTTTTGGATAGTGTTAATTTGGTATTTTTAATTTAATGGATTAAAGTATTAATTTCTAAATCCTTCTTTTATATATATGACCATTTGTCATGGCTTGGATATTTTAAGCAATGCACAACATTTTTTCTTCCAACAAAATTTATATTACTAATCTTGATTGTGCCTAATATATTTGGGACATAGATGTTATATTTGTTTGTGTCACGCCCCAGTCCCAAAATACGTAGGACTAGGAACACGTAAGCATGCCAGCCGCATGGATATGGCAACTCCAATATATGGAAACCATATCCCATACGTACGCTGTAATATGAATATCAATCCACAAGTGGTATAAAATGTATCACAAGTCACAAGGTACAATCTAAATCTCATCCACGAAAATCAATATAAATGAATAACCAGTGTCTATGAAACTAGATCTCAAAGTAAGTATCTAAGGATGATAGTTGGATGAAAATAAATCCACTACCAACTCAAATGGAAAAGTACAACACAATAAATACAATGTAAGAATACCAGCTAACAACCACGGGCTCGAAGAGAAGACATCCTTGAAACTTATATAACCATCCAGATCTGCGCTCCTGCAAATACTCAAGAACAGATACACCTGGCAGAGGACCAGGTCCTCAGAGGGGCGTAACAAGATACAGAAAAGTGAGCCAATTTGAATACAGTAAATATGCATATAATTTGAAAATAAATAAGTACGCTGTACAAGACAATCTATATGAATGCAAATGAGGACAACTTTTTGACGTATGGGCAAGGATAGGCTACTCGATCTACCTCACAACTCACACACACGTCAGTGGACATCAGAAATCGACATACCGCGGGGGTAGCGACCAGCACGACACACGCCCGTAGTGCGAGCTATATACTACGGTTTACCAGAGTCGTTAAAAGCCCATACGCCTAATGATTGTCCTCTATGATACTAAGTGTCAAGTGTGTGTCAACATATCTAATATATAGTAATGACTGAAAGAACTACACATGCAATAAATAAACAGAAATGCAATAAATATACAGAAATATACTAAGCATGCAAAATACTGTAAACAATTTGGCAAGGTATCTTGCCTGGTCTGAAAAGGATGAAGTCCCAACTCAAGGCGTCGTCCGATCTACCCGTCACATAAATTAAACAAGTTAGGTTACAAAAGTGGGTAAATCGGTTCCTCCATTTAATCTATTTTAATTTTGAATAAAATAACCTAAAATAGTATTTTATTCTTGTTATAATCTGATTTTATTGTTAAGCTCTAATTTTGGTCAAAAGAAAGTTAATTTTAAGGATTTGTTATCTGTGACACTCAAATCGAGGCAATCCGTTGACCAAAAAGTCAACCAACTCAAATCCTGGATTTGTGTATAGAATCATATATATTTCAATGCTACATGAATACTGGAATAGACGGTTTCATAAAATCATAAGTCAGTAAAGAGTTATGGCCACAAGGGCGCACAGATGACAGTTTTCGGTGGTTTCCTATTTACGTCTACGTTGCACAAATTTTACAGTAGAATAAACTTATATTTTAAATTCTTTAAAAATACTTTTCTGGAATTTCATCATGTCAGCTTTCTGAAACTTTAAACGGTTTATAATTCCGAGTTCGGGATCTCCCGAAATCTTAAAAATACCAAAACGCGTCTGATTTCGGACAGCTGGCACTTTTAGAATTTTCTAGAAAAATAGGTTCTGAAATTATTAAAATAAATTATATAATCAGAAAACTAACATTAATATAGTTCTAACAAAAAAAACTGGAGCGCATTTGGAGTCCGGATCTAGGAGATATCGTCTTTTTAAGTCGTCATAACTAGTAGAAAATGAGGCTAAATTTATGACGAATTTTGACTCTTTTTGGACGAAAAAGAGGTGAATTTGGAAAAGAAAAATATGAAGGATGAGGTATTTATAATGGTGGACACTACTTAATTAAATACGACTAGGATTGGTTAATTTGGATAGGATTATGATAAATTTAAATAAGGATAGGATATGCATGAAGTTGCTTTCCTAGTAGGTTCAGGATTTGAATTAATTTAAAATATAGTTTAAATTTATCTTAATAATTTATAATCTTAAATATAATTAAAGATAATAAAAATAATTTATAAAATCTTATTAATATCTATTAACACTAAATTAGCATCTATCTAATATTAAGACTATATATATCAAAATAAAAATCTAAATAAATTTCTTAAAATTCTAAATAAATTACTGAAAAATATAATTAAATATTTTAAACTAAAATAAATATTTTTTAGGAACAACATGCAAGTATGGTCGTATAGTAAATCATAGAAGTCCTAGAAATTTATGTTCCCTATGTTTTAATTACCTAAAAATTCTAGAAAAATTTCTAAAAATCTAAAATAGCCTAAAAATGATTCTAAATAAATATTTATATAAGTAAATATATCAAAAAAATTATTTTCTAATTAACTAAGAGAATACTCTAAAGAAATTTAATATTTAAAATAATCTATAATAAATATAATAATATAAAATACACACAAAATACCTATTTTGGGTGAGGGGGTTTACAATCTACCCAACTTACAAAAATTTTGTCCTCGAAATTGACACTAACCCATATTCATAATAATCACTATAGCTATTACACTACATAGCTATCTAGCAGTGCTTCCTAAAAGTAATGGTCTGTCATTCTAACACTTCTCATTTATTGTCCATACACTATCATATTATCCTCTAACTCGTCTACACTACCCAACTTACAAAAGTTCTACTAGTAGTCACAGTCTCTTGAGGCTATTGTCTAGGTTGTAAGACGAATATATTTATTGGGTCGAGAATCTTGGGGTACTTGTCTTGAATCTCACAACCATGATTTTTCTTTGTAACCGTCAAGTATCATAGTCTAATACTGCCATGCCACCTGACCAATATGTCTGTAAATACTTCGATTACTTTACTACAATGGTCTAGCTGCAGCTGTCGCTACTTTGTAGCGATTTGTCATAGTTGTCAGTTCGTAACAAGTGCCTTCAATTCTTTTCTAGGCATAGTCTAAGTTTTTAGGGTAACAATTAAGGTCTTGACTAACTTTATAAAACTATTAGGAGTATGAACTATTTCAAACAATCTAATAATTTCATATTAGACTAAGGGATGTTATTCATGTTTTAAAAAAAAATAAGGGGATACGGATATTGCTAAGGTGCATATATATAAGGGTTATCCTTATGTACTCATCTTTTAGTTATTAAACATTACTAACACATTTATGTTTTAACTAACAAAACTAAGGATGGGGTCGAAGTAGACCAATAATTCATATTGGCACGAAAAAGACGTAACTACGATAGGGAGAATTAAGCACGAGATAATGAATGGATAAAGAAGAGAAGATGAGCCATCCAAGGGGGCGAGATGGTGATAGAAAAAGAATAATACTACTGCTACTCGCGTCATCTATTAGCATCGCATGTATGCCATCTAGTTTGGATATCAACGCATCCTCATAACTGCTAAACTACCTTATATATAATTCTACGTCTACTATGCACCTAAGATCTTGTGTCACAATAGGGTTATGAGTATGTAATGACAATATAACTAAAGTTGTACCCGTATCTACGACTTCATGTGCTTGCGCTCTCTTGTTTGTTATCATGAGTGCTTGGCCTATGGAGCATATCTGGTACTATCCGTGTATCAACTTATACTAAGCACGAACGTTCGTCTTTCCGAAATAGGGGAAGACGAAAATCAACAATAAAAAAATTCAAGGAGGAGATGATAGAATACAAGTACAGAATCAAAAGGGATTAGAGAATTTGAAAGGGAGTTGCCAAGGCAGTTGTAGATTAAAATCTTATTTTGGTAAATTCCTATATGCATGTTCATATCAGAACAGTTAGGTACCTGACATGATATGCTCTGACCAGTCTAGAGGACAAGTATATCCGTCTAACATGTTGAGTCAACTATATCTCAATCCACATAAAGTAGTGATACAAAGAGCGAACCAAGTGCACTACGGTTGATCAGACCATAATACACCAATTCTGATTTAGACAATGTATTAGTGTGGGCCCCCAATAATACATATGTCATGAACAAGCTCAATAAAAGAATAAGCTTGCAAAACTAGGCTACAATAGCAGCATAAGTCGAGGTAGTAAAAATATAAGTACACTTGATTATGATGGAGGAAGGTACAGAATAATCTAAGTTCACTAAGAAGATCGGTGTTGTGCCTCTACAGTTTTCATTATAACTCATTGTCAAGGTCTCTAGTCGACCAAATAGGTGTATGGGCCTCTAAGTTCTACAGTCTGGATAAACATTATCTTTTTATGCAAGTCTATAGTTGGTGTCATTCATTTATATTTCATTAATTGGTCAGAAGGACCATGTGTTACTAGGTTATAGGGCATACTACCAAACTTACAAAAATTTAAGTAATAGTGTTATTGGATACTAGAGGGTATATACCTAGTACAAGTCATCTTCCTAGCCCCTATCAAGCACGAGAGAGGATTAGCGTTGAGAAGGGATCAAGCAAGATGCAACACTAGCAATCAAATGAGAATACGAAATAAGATCAAGGACGGTGATAAATAAGTGGATGAGATCCTATATTCTAATCCTATGCGCAGGCTTGCTACGTACAGTGACGTAACCGAGACAATATGCTCTCGACCTGCATGGGCCACCACAAAAATATGTCATGCCCCAGTCCCAAAATAAGTAGGACTAGGAACACGTAAGCATGCCAGCCGCATGGATATGGCAACTCCAATATATGGAAACAATATCCCATACGTACGCTGTAATATGAATATCAATCCACAAGTGGTATAAAATATATCACAAGTCACAGGGTACAATCTAAATCTCATCCACGAAAATCAATATAAATGAATAACCAGTGTCTATGAAACTAGATCTCAAAGTAAGTATCTAAGGATGATAGTTGGATGAAAATAAATCCACTATCAACTCAAATGGAAAAGTACAACACAATAAACACAATGTAAGAATACCAGCTAACAACCACGGACTCGAAGAGAAGACATCCTTGAAACTTATATAACCATCCAGATCTGCGCTCCTGCAAATACTCAAGAACAGATACACCTGGCAGAGGACCAGGTCCTCAGAGGGACGTAACAAGATACAGAAAAGCGAGCCAATTTGAATACAGTAAACATGCATATAATTTGAAAATAAATAAGTACGATGTGCAAGACAATCTATATAAATGCAAATGAGGACAACTTTTCGACGTATGGGCAAGGGTAGGCTACTCGATCTACCTCACAACTCACACACACGTCAGTGGACATCAGAAATCGACATACCGCGGGGGTAGCGACCAGCGCGACACACGTCCGTAGTGCGAGCTATATACTACGATTTACCAGAGTGGTTAAAAGCCCATACGCCTAATGATTGTCCTCTATGATACTAAGTGTCAAGTGTGTGTCAATATATCTAATATATAGTAATGACTTAAAGAACTACACATGCAATAAATAAACAGAAATACAATAAATATACAGAAATATACTAAGCATGCAAAATACTGTAAATAATTTGGCAAGGTATCTTGCCTGGTCAGAAAAGGATGAAGTCCCAACTCAAGGCGTCGTCCGATCTACCCGTCACATAAATTAAACAAGTTAGGTTACAAAAGTGGGTAAATAGGTTCCTCCATTTAATCTATTTTAATTCTGAATAAAATAACCTAAAATAGTATTTTATTCTTATTATAATCTGATTTTATTGTTAAGCTCTAATTTTGGTCAAAAGAAAGTCAACTTTAAGGATTTGTTATCTGTGGCACGCAAATCGAGGCAATCCGTTGACCAAAAAGTTAACCGACTCAAATCCTGGATTTGTGTATGGAATCCTATATATTTCAATGCTACATGAACACTGGAATAGACGGTTTCATAAAATCACAAGTCAGTAAAGAGTTATGGCCACAAGGGCGCACAGATGACAGTTTTCGGTGGTTTCCTATTTACGTCTATATTGCACAAATTTTATAGTAGAATAAACTTATATTTTAAATTCTTTAAAAATATTTTTCTAGAATTTCATCATGTCAGCTTTCTAAAACTTTAAACGGTTTATAATTTCGAGTTCGGGATCTCCCAAAATCTCAAAAATACCAAAACGCGTCTGATTTCGGACAGCTGGCACTTTTAGAATTTTCTGGAAAAATAAGTTCTGAAATTATTAAAATAAATTATATAATCAGAAAACTAACCTTGATATAGTTCTAACAAAAAAACTGGAGCGCGTTTGGAGTCCGGAGCTAGGAGATATCATCTTTTTAAATCGTCATAACTAGTAGAAAATGAGGCTAAATTTATGACGAATTTTGACTCTTTTTGGACGAAAAAGAGGTGAATTTGGGAAAGAAAAATATGAAGGATGAGGTATTTATAATGGTGGACACTACTTAATTAAATATGACTAGGATTGGTTAATTTGGATAGGATTATGATAAATTTAAATAAGGATAGGATATGCATGAAGTTGCTTTCCTAGTAGGTTCAGGATTTGAATTAATTTAAAATATAGTTTAAATTTATCTTAATAATTTATAATCTTAAATATAATTAAAGATAATACAAATAATTTATAATATCTTATTAATATCTATTAACACTAAATTAGCATCTATCTAATATTAAGACTATATATATCAAAATAAAAATCTAAATAAATTTCTTAAAATTCTAAATAAATTACTGAAAAATATAATTAAATATTTTAAACTAAAATAAATATTTTTTAGGAACAACATGCAAGTATGGTCGTATAGTAAATCATAGAAGTCCTAAAAATTTACGTTCCCTATGTTTTAATTACCTAAAAATTCTAAAAAATTTCTAAAAATCTAAAATAGCCTAAAAATGATTCTAAATAAATATTTATATAAGTAAATATATCAAAAAATTTATTTTCTAATTAACTAAGAGAATACTCTAAAGAAATTTAATATTTAAAATAATCTATAATAAATATAATAATATAAAATACACACAAAATATCTATTTTGGGTGAGGGGGTTTACAGTTTGACCTCCCCCATGCTCCAAAAATATTGTCAAACATCTAGAACCATGGTTATCGTAAAACTGCCTCCTTTTGAGTAGAACTTGACCCAAACCCAACCCAAACGCATGTAGGCATGTAGTACACCCAAATAACCCCATGTATATATATATATATATATATATATATATATATATATTAATTTGGTTCTATTTATAGAGTTTTAATTATAGAAAGGGCCATAGGTGGCATCATAGTTGGCAAACTACCTAACTAACTAACTAACTACCTAACCACCCAAGATCCTAACCAACAAAATCCCAACCATAACAACCCACCCCCTCTTCATAATTTGGTGCAAGAGTAGCCCCCTTGGTGGCCGACCCCTATAAGCCCTAGGAACACCCCCTCATAGGTATAAATTTATCCCAAAAGCCCATATATATACCCCCTTATCACAAAACCCTAACCCTAACAAATCTTTCCCCTTTTTGGCTGACCCCTCCCCTCTCCTTCACGTGTAAGAGCAGCCCCCCTTGTCATCTACCCCTCACAACATCATCTCCTTCACCAAAAACTCTTCCCTCTCTTCCAAAGCTCCACCTTGCATCATCCTTCCACCCAATCTCCACCAAACAACCATAAAGGCTCCACCATTGCCATCATACCCATCAAGAACCCATTGCCATCATCATCAATCCATCAAGAACCCATTTCCATCATAATCAACCCATCAAGAAGGGAGAAGCAATGCAAGCACAAGCAAGAATGTGTGTTCTTGAACAAGAAGAGGCACCGTCATTCAAACCTTTAAAGCTTTCGGGTAAGGATTCAAATCCCCATGGCATGACTCTCTCAGATTTATGTAATTTTAATGTTCTAGAACCCTCCCTTGCCATATTTTCCTACCATAAAAATCTATGAAAAATTTTATGTTAGATTGATGATAGATTGGATAACAGTAGGGCTAGTTTTAGACTTTGTGACACGGTTCTTGGAGGCCTTGTTGTTAATTATTAAAACTAAATTTATTGGTAGTTTATAACTATAAAATAAGTATTTTAGAATAATTTTTATGTTATTTTCATTAAAATTCTGAACCCTATAAATAAGGGTTAGTAGCCTAGGTTTCGGGTGATTTTGTGGCATAGTTTTGCCCATAAATATGGGTTATTTTGGAAGAAATAAAAGATGATTATTTTATGAGATGAAAATAGAATAAAATATGATATAAAATAAATTTTCATGAATATAAACCATACCCATGGACTGTCAATGCTCCGAACAAGTTTCGGACAGAACTAGTCAAATTAAAGTAGTCATAATCTTGAAATATGATTATTTTGTCAATTCTAGAATTAAATTGTTAAAAATTAATATAAATTAGATTTAAATCAAGATTATATGATTTATTATGATTTATGTTCATGTCCTTTGATTGGGGACTTAATCATGAATTTTGGAAGTCGTAAACCATGAAACTAGGTTTCGATACCACGTAAAACGTGTAAGTTGTTGTGTCAAGAATTTACATGTTATGATAAGGTTAGACTTGGGTATTAATGTTTTATAATAAATTAGACAATTTAGTTGCGGTTACAAGATTCTTGATTATATACTTAAAGTAGAAAATTTATTGTTTAGGTCAATTGGATTCCGGAGGAGTGGACGCGGGACCATCTTTGCAACTACATACTGCAGACCCATGCAAGTGTACCTTGTAAAACTTACAGTACATCCTATTATATTATCTGCTTGTGTTTCTTTCCATATATATATACTCTTATGATGTACCTGTTCAACCTAGGACCGTAAGACGTTGCTTAGCATCCGAACAAGATTCGAGTGTCGACACCGTACGCGGAGTCGTATAACGTCACTTAGAGAGTTGATTCCATGATCCTATTTTTACGTGCTTGCTTTACCAAGTATGCCAGACCGTAGGACACTTGACACTATTTTATGTGACAGAATCTTTCTTGAGTTATTTATGGTAATTCTGTATAGGCTTACAGGATTCGTGATATGAGACTTGCATATATATAGATATCATTATGACTCGTTGTACTAGCTAGAGGTCATGATCTTGCATGTTATGGATATGAGACATGAGGTTACATTGGGTGGAGAGAGACACACATGCTACAGGCTGATTATGTTTATATATATATATATACTATGTTACTGAAGGTGCTTTAGTCTCTGTACCAGAGCTTGGCACATTTACTGGCCCTACGAGATACTACTTGCTGTTATGGGCTCTCCAACACAGAGCCTATAGTGGTCTTAGTCTGAGTACTAGTGATACTCTCATTTGTATTTCACTTAGCTGGTCACATAGCTTGCCCTGAGAATCTGTTTTTACTTACTGTATTTTATTTGGCTTGAGTGTTTATTGTACCTTGTTATGTCCCCTGAGGACCTGGATCCGAATTATGTCCCTAGGTGTAGACGAGGAGAGCTATCCCGAGATTTATGGGGCAGATGTTGCTATTGGATATGTATAGGTTGTAGAGGACGAGGTTGTTCCGGAGGACTTCTCTTGAGCACACAGTATTCTCACCATTCATTTATTATGCTCAGTGTTCTTAGATATTTGATCTTGTAGTGACTTCTAGATATTATACCTGGAGTTATTTTCCTTTCCATTTTGATGACGGGTTGTTCCCGTGACATTATTTATATTGCTTTGGTTGGACAGATCATTTTATATTATTGTGACTGGACTTGTCTCTTTGTTATTTCATTACTTATTGTGGATGAGATTAGATATATAAACTATGATAGGTATTTATAGACCATTTTATATGTATTACAGATTAAGTGCACACTAATGGGTCCATTAAATTGGATTTGCCCATTGGAGTTGTGCTGCTGGCCATTGTCACGTGGCTAGTCCCTTGGTATTTTAGGACTTGGGCGTGACAGTTTGGCCTAGCAAAGACCTAGAAGCATATATTCAATTCATTTAAATATGATTATCATTCTAGAACACTAAGTAACTCTGTAATTCATATTAGGTCTTTGTGACGCCAGTTCAGACGTCGATCCTCACTCGTTGCTCAGGACATCGGGCGAGTACATCTCTCTGTTAGTTTTATTTCATGATAGTGTATATATTATTTATTCTAGAACTGCATACTTGATACTGACACTTGGTTACACGAACTGGTACTATATGGATCCCGTCAGGAAATGTTATCCCTTACAGTGTTAACGGGTACCCCTTACACATGTATTTCATCGTGTGCATCGGATATTGATTTTCATGTGTTTCATGTGCATCCACTATTTTGTGTGCTAGTGTGACTATACCGTATTCATGTGTGTAATGTGTCATGATTGGATCCATGAGTATTGGTTGGGGAGGGGAAGTAAAAGTCGGTTATGTGATCAAGCCCTATTTATCTCATGTGTATGTCGATTATATACCTCATGTATAATCGAGTTACCCTATTTACCTCACGTGTAACCTAAGTCGATCATATAACGAACTTGTGCTTAACCACATAGCTAGTATTCATGTTCTTCTACTTGCAATTCATTTTTATATTACCAGTATTTACTTTCCAGTTCTTTATTATGATTATTTGCATGTTCTCACCTATATTTTCCATTCTTAATACTTCTGCATCTCGTATTCTTTTCTATTACTCGTCATATATGTTTTACCATGTATTTGGAGTTGCTTTCAGAGTTTTGTACTTCGCTCATTTCCTGATTGGATATTTTTTTCAAATGATTGGCTAGAGGAGCTGTGTCCCACTTATTACGGCCAGCAGGATGGTGAGCCACTACAGCACACTCCCCTAAAGCGGGAGGACATAGTACCAGTGACCGAGGAGGCCTAGTTATATAATTTTGGACTTATACTAGTCTTATTTTGGACTCATGGCATGTATATATTATTTTGGAGAGTTGGTGAGCCTAGACTTATAGTATTGGACTTGAGGATGTTTTATGTCTCATATTTCTCTTTTATTCCATATCTTGCTTTCATCCTCCTTAGTTTAATATTGCGATTGGGTATTGTTTATCAATATTACATTATTATATTGTTCCTCCATTTGGAGTTGAGACAGCATGACTGGTACTCTTAATTATAGTGTGTGAGATATTTAGATAGTTATATTGCCTTAGACAACGTTCTATTGTCGATGCTGCAGCGTAGTCTGGACGTACCCGCGTACTCGTACCCTTACACCTGGTACGGGTCGTGACAGACGAGCTAACCCAACTCACCAAAATTGACACAGTATTCATGGTAAGCATACAAATTATTGTTGTGGTCTTTCTATCTTGCTTTAGTTCAAGTTATAGTATGCAATAGATAGGAAATGACTGAAATAAATATGCCATTGTTCGGTGACTCTTTGTCATGCCCCAGTCCCAAAATACGTAGGACTAGGAATACGTAAGCATGCCAGCTGTATGTATATGGCAACTCCAATGTATGGATACCATAATACACACGTATGCTGTAATATGAATGTTAACTCACATATGGTATATATAGTATCAAAAGTCACAGGGCATAACTAGATCTCATCTACAGAATCAAATAACCAATAAACTATATAATTATATCAAGTATGAAATGCTTGATAAGAACAAGTAGTTGGGTGGAGACAAATCCACTACCAACTAGAATATAAGAGAAACCACATAAGAACATCTAATGAACCATGAGACTCGAAGAGAAGACCTCCTCGAAAGAGATAAGTAGCAAGTCCTGATCCGTGCTCCTGCGAATAGTCGAGATCGTCTACACCTGGAAAGGGACCAGGTCCTTAGAGGGACGTAACAAGATACATAGAAGTATGCCAATTGAATATAGTAAACATGCAATATAGACAGAAAATATATAAGTACGCTGTACAAGACAATCTATATGAATGCATAATGAGGATAACTTTTCGACGTATGGGCATGGGTAGGCTACTCGATCTAAATCTCACAACTCACACACACGTCAAGGACATCAGAAATCGACATAGCGCGAGGGTAGTGACCAGCGCGATCCAGAGTGGTTATAGCCCATACGCCTACTGATTGTCCTCCTCTCTCATGATACTATGTGTCAAGTACGTGTTAACATATATATAGTATATAATTTTGACTGAAAGAAAATACACATGCAATGAATATATAGAAATATAATAAACATGCAAAGTACTGTAACCAATTTGGCAAGGTATCTTGCTTGGCAAGGAAGCTGCAAAGTGTAACGTCCAAGAGTCAAGCACACAGGATCAGAAACTACGACCTCCGAATAAACGTCCCCGGATGCTGAAATAAACATCACCAACGTTTCCAGAATAAGCGAGATAGCTAGAAAATACTACCCTTTCGTCCAATTTGGACACAAGGGCAAAACGGTAATTTTGGGTCAAAGCTGGGTCCACATGTGGTCCACTTTGCACCGGAAAGCGTGTCAGGGGTAAAGGTCTCTAAATAGGACAAATTATAGGTCAAATAAATTCTAAACGCCAGTACAAACTCAACGGTATGTCCAATTTTGGATTCCGGTGAGTCGAACGCAAATAGGCGGTTTGGTCAACTGTCTCAGAATCGCGTGAAACTTGGGTCACAGGACCAGTGTGATACCACGAATCCAATGGTGTAAGTTTTGTCGCATTTTGACAAGCGTACACTAAATGGTGCGGTGTTTTGCAAAAGTCGTGATACGGGGCCTTTTTACGGATACGGGGTAATTCTGACGCGCACACACGTCCAAATCAGTTTCCGCGAAAGCCCACACATCTGGACATACCATACGCGTCTTTCAGTACAACTAGTACGTGATGAGGCAATCCCGTTTGGCGGGGCGCGCTCAGTATCATAAATTTTATCATTTTAAAAATAAATTGTTATAGGTTTTTAACCTAATTTAATTCTGATTCTAACACATAATAAAATAATGTAATTGACAGGAATTAATCTCGGTTATATGGTCTTCACATAGCAAAAAGAAAATCTAAGATTGGATCTCTGTGGTGGGAGTTATGAGTCCATAAACATGGGTCATTGCAGCAATTTTTTTGAAGTTAAAGTTGTGGTTTTTCTCCAACTTAGTCTCGATTTTTACCTAGGGTTACGCGCTGATCGGTGAAAACTAATACACAGAGTTATAGGTCGTGAACATATCGGTGAAGACGGGATCGAATTTGGTCGCAAGATGGAGTGGGAATCAGCGTGTGAACAGAGGTACGTTGCAGCGATTTTCTGCACGGGTGCTCGAGGGTGTTGCCGTGGCGGCGAGCGGCGGCGCGGGGGCTCCGATGGTCGGCGGCAGGTCGAGGACGGCGGCGGATCAGAGGAGTAAGGGTTTAGGTTTAGGGTTTTGATTCATTATATATAGGAGAGAGATCGTGAGAGAGGGGGAGAAGAGATGGGTCGCGGTGTTTCTCTAGGCCGCGGGTAGTAGTGTAGGCTGCTGGGGGAAAATGGATTAGGTTAGGGATTTAATTGTTTAAGTGTTTTAGGATTATTAGTTTTCTTTTTCTTTTTCTTTTCTTTTTCTTTTCTATTTTGTTTTTATAATAATAATAATAATTATTATTATTATTATTATTACAAATAACACTTGTTATTATTATTATATTATTATAACTATTATTTATTATTATTATCGTATTTGACAACTATTTATTATTTACGCATATATTTAAGGTATATAATAAAAATATTTGTACCCAAATTAAATACTAAAAATATCTATTACTCTTCTACCAATACTCCTAAAATAAAATAGTAGTTTTTGTGTAAAACTCTAAATGAATATTTATCTAGATAATTAAATCAATAAATTATATTTTCTAATTACTACGAAATAATATAAATAAACTCAATAATTGATTAATTAAATAAATATAATATTTAAAAAAATGGGGTTTTACATTCTACCCAACTTACAAAAAATTTGTCCTCGAAATTGACACTAACCCATATTCATAATAAGTCACTATAGCTATTACACTTTATTGCTATCTAGCAGTGCTTCCTAAAAGTCATGGTCTGTCATTCTAACACTTCTCATTTATTGTCCATACCCTATTCTATTATCCTCTAACTCGTCTATACTATCCAACTTACAAGAATTCTACTAGTAGTCAAGTCTCTTGAGGCTATTGTCTAGGTTGTAGAACGAATTTATTCATTGGGTCGAGAATCTTGGGATACCCATCTGGAATCTCATAACTATGATTTTTCTCTGTAACCGTCAAGTATCGTAGTCCAATACTACCATACTACTTGGCCAGTTTATCTACAAATAATTCGACTACGCTACTATAATGGTCTAGCTGCAGTTGTCGCTACCTCGCCAATGATTTATCATAGTCGTCAGTTTGTAACAAGTGCCTTCAACTCTTTCCTAAGCTTAGTCTAAGTTTTTAGGACAATAATTAAGGTCTTTGCTAAATTATAAAACTATTAGAAGTATGAACTAGTTTAGCTATCCAACTAATTCTTGTTAGACTAAAGGATGCTACTCATGGTTTAAAAATAGTAAGAGAATACAGATATTGCTATCGTGCATATACATAAGAGTTATTTTTATGAACTCATCCTTTTAGTTATAATCATTTACTAAACCATTTATGTTTTTAACTAACAAAATAAGGGTGAGGTTGAAGTAATTCAAACAATTCATAATGGCACGAAAGGATACGACTATGATAGGAAGAGTTAAGCACGAGATAAGGAATGGATATAGAAGAGAAGATGAGCCACCCCAAGGGGCGAGATGGTGATAGGGAAAGAGTACTACTACTGCTACTTGCGTCATCTATTAGCATCACGTGTATGCCATCTGGGTAGAATATCAATATATCCTCATAAATGCTAAACTACCATATATATAATTCTACGTCTACTATGTACCTAAGATCTCGTGTCATAAAGGGGGTCATGAGTATGAAATGACAAATATAACTAAAGGTCGTACCTGTATCTACGACTTCCTGTGCCTGCGCTCCCTTATTTATCATCATGAGTGATTGGCCTATGGGGTATATCTAGTAATATCCGTGTATCAAACTTATACTAAGCACAAACATTCGTCTTTCTGAAATAGGGGAAGACGGAAAACAACAATAAGAATTCAAGGAGGAGGTGATAGAATACAAGTACGGGATTCAAAGGGATTAGAGAATTTGAAAGGGAGTTGCCAAGGCAGTTATGGATTGAAATTTTATTTGGTAAATTCCTATTTGCATGTTCACGTCAGAACAGTTATGTACCTGACATGATATGCTCTGACCAGTCTAGAGGGCAAGTATATTCGTCTAACAAGTTGAGTCAACTATATCTCAATTCACGTAAAGTAGTGATACGAATATCGAACCAAGCGCACTAAGGTTGATCAGACTATAATGCACTGATTCTAATTTAGACAATATATTAGTGTGGGCCCCCAATAATACATATGTCATGAATAAGCTCGATAAAAGAATAAGTTTGTAAATCTAGGCTATAATAGCAGCATAAGTAGAGGTAGTTCAGAAAATATAAGTACGTTGGATTAGGATGGAGGAAGGTACAGAATAATTTAAGTTCGCCAAGAAGATCGGTGTTGTGCCTCTACAGTTGCCATACTAATTTCTTGTCTAAGTCTAAAGTCAACCAAATGGGTGTATGGGCCTCTAAGTTCTATAGTCTGGGTAAACACTATCTTTTTATGCAAGTCTATAGTTGGTGTCATTCATTTATACTTTATTAATTGGTCAGAAGGACTATGTGATACTAGGTTATGAGGCATACTACCAAACTTACAAAGATTTAACTAATAGTGTTATTGAATACTAGAGTGTATATACCTGGTACAAGGCACCTTCCTAACCCCTATCAAGCACGAAAGAAAAGAGAAGATTGACGTTGAGAAGGGATCAAGCAAGATGCAATGCAAGCAATCAAATAAGAATGCGGAACAAAATCAAGGGAGGTGATAAATAAGTGGATGAGATCCTATATTCTAATCCTATGCACAGGCTTGCTCGGTACAGTAACATAACCGAGACAATATGCTCTCGACCTGCATGGGGCACTACAAAAATATGTCATGCCCTAGTCCCAAAATACGTAGGACTAGGAACACGTAAGCATGCCAGCCGTATGTATATGGCAACTCCAATGTATGGATACCATAATACACACGTACACTGTAATATGAATGTTAACTCACATGTGGTATATATAGTATCAAAAGTCACAGGGCATAACTAGATCTCATCTACAGAATCAAATAACCAATAAACTATATAATTGTATCAAGTATGAAATGCTTGATAAGAACAAGTAGTTGGATGGAGACAAATCCACTACCAACTAGAATATAAGAGAAACCACATAAGAACATCTAATGAACCATGAGACTCGAAGAGAAGACCTCCTCGAAAGAGATAAGTAGCAAGTCCTGATCCGTGCTCTTGCGAATAGTCGAGATCGTCTACACCTGGAAAGGGACCAGGTCCTTAGAGAGACGTAACAAGATATATAGAAGCATGCCAATTGAATACAGTAAACATGCAATATAGACAGAAAATATATAAGTACGCTGTACAAGACAATCTATACGAATGCATAATGAGGACAACTTTTCGACGTATGGGCATGGGTAGGCTACTCGATCTAAATCTCACAACTCACACACACATCAGGGACATCAGAAATCGACATACCGCGAGGGTAGCGACCAGCGTGACACCAGAAATCGACATACCGCGAGGGTAGCGACCAGCGCGATACACTACCATAGTACGTGCTAGTTACTACGGTTTACCAGAGTGATTATAGCCCATACGCCTACTGATTGTCCTCCTCTCTAATGATACTATGTGTCAAGTGCGTGTCAACATATATATATATAGTATATAATTTTGACTAAAAGAAAACACACATGCAATGAATATATAGAAATATAATAAGCATGCAAAGTACTGTAAGCAATTTGGCAAGGTATCTTGCCTGACAAGGAAGCTGCAAAGTGTAACGTCCAGGAGTCAAGCACACAGGATCAAAAACTACGGCCTCCGAATAAACGTCCCCGGATGCTGAAATAAACATCACCAACGTTTCCAGAATAAGCGAGATAGCTAGAAAATACTACCCTTTCGTCCAATTTGGACATAGGGGCAAAACGATAATTTTGGGTCAAAGCGGGGTCCACATGTGGCCCACTTTGCACCGAAAAGCATGCCAGGGGTAAAGGTCTCTAAATGGGATAAATTATAGGTCAAATAATTTCTAAACGCCAGTACGAACTCAATGGTATGTCCAATTTTGGATTTCGGTGAGCCGAACACAAATTCGCCCAAAAAGTCAATCGTGGGGCCCACAAATAGGCAGCTTGGTCAACTGTCTCAGAATCGCATGAAACTTGGGTCACAGGACCAGCGTGATACCACAAATCCAATGGCGTAAGTTTCGTCTCATTCTGACGAGCATACACTAAATGGTACGGTATTTTGCAAAAGTCATGATACGGGGCCATTTTACGGATACGGGTTGATTCTGACGCGCACACACGTCCAAATCAGTTTTCGCAAAATCCCACACGTCTGTACATACCATACACGCCTTTTGGTGTAACTGGTACGCGACGAGGCAGTTCCGTTTGGCGGGGCGCGCTCAGTATCACAAATTTTATTATTTTAAAAACAAGTTTTTATGGGTTTTTAACCTAATTTAATTATGATTCTAACACATAATAAAATAATGTAATTGACATAAATTAATCTCGGTTATATGGTCTTCACATAGCAAAAAGAAAATCTAAGATTGGATCTCTGTGGTGGGAGTTATGAGTCCATAAACATGGGTTATTACAGCAGTTTTTCTGAAGTTAAAGTTATGGTTTTTCTCCAACTTGGTCTCGATTTTCACCTAGGGTTACGCGCTGATCGGTGGAAACGTATATACAGAGTTGGAAGGGGGATATGTCGTAAACATACTGGTGAAGACGGGGTCGAATTTGGTCTCAAGATGGAGCAGGAATCAGCGTGTGGACAGAGGTACGTTGCAGCGATTTTCTGCGCGGGTGCTCGCGGGTGTTGCCACGGCGGTTTCCGGCGGCGGCACGGGGGCTCCGGTGGTCGAAGGCAGGTCGAGGACGGCGGCGGATCAGAGGAGTAAGGGTTTTGGGTTAGGGTTTTGATTCATTATATATAGGAGAGAGATCGTGAGAGAGGGGGAGAAGAGATGGGTCGCGGTGTTTCTCTAGGCCGCGGGGAGTAGTGTAGGCTGCTGGGGGGAAATGGATTAGGTTAGGGATTTAATTGTTTAAGTGTTTTAGGATTATTAGTTTTTTTTTCTTTTTCTTTTCTATTTCTTTTCTATTTTGTTTTTATTATAATAATAATAATAATAATAATAATTATTATTATTATTATTATTATTACAAATAACACTTGTTATTATTATTATATTATTATAACTATTATTTATTATTATCGTATTTGACAACTATTTATTATTTACGCATATATTTAAGGTATATAATAAAAATATTTGTACCCAAATTAAATACTAAAAGTATCTATTACTCTTCTACCAATACTCCTAAAATAAAATAGTAGTTTTTGTGTAAAACTCTAAATTAATATTTATCTATGTAATTAAATCAATAAATCATATTTTTTAATTACTACAAAATAATATAAATAAACTCAATAATTGATTAATTAAATAAATATAATATTTAAAAATATGGGGTTTTACACTTTGACCTACCCGTTCGAACTACCTGTACAATACGTACCATGATCTTTCCTTCCACGAAGACATGGATAGCTTACACAGTTTAAATATACAAAGGGGTCACTGGCACCACAAGCCATACTGGACCATAGTCCGGGCGGACGGTGGTCCTTGTAGCGCGGGTAGCGAGCCCCGCTACAAGGCTATGCCTCACTAGTACTGATGTTTCTAGCTGACTACAGGAGTTTCACCTAGGTTGACACGGGCTCGGTGCGCCCTGACAGCTGTTCGCAGAAACCATAACCTTGTGCATAAGTTGTCCATGACCCTACGACGTCTCAACACTAAGTTACCATACGAAGTATTTCAAGACATCAGAATGAGCATAACTACTTTAGCACAGTGCGATGGCATCGTCTACCTGTTCAAGTGGCCACATTTCAAGTTATGTACTAATTATTGCACAGTTATAGGTGGATAAATTTTAGCTACAACTGAAACATAAAATAGATACATGCATAGCGGACAAGCACGCACAAATATGATCGCTCAGTGATTTTGTGTGACAAGCATAAGTGTTCCAAGTTTACTTCTTATTATCTTGACTCGGTCATTATTATTATGGTATCATTGTTCGGAACGCATAAACGAGTCAGATTGTTAAAAGTGGATACTTGGAAGAAGGGAGATAATCGAAGGTAAGGCCACTCACAAGTTGGTGAATCGGGGAAGAGAAAGGGGAGATCTTTAAGACTCCGCTCGCGCGTCGCCTACACGATCACCTGCACTCACAAACAGATGATCAATATCTCCTGCCTCGGTCTTTCAGAGTTCGATACAAAATATGAAGTTCAACAAACAAAGACAAAAAAATCTATTGAAACCGTTCAAGAAAACGCAAGTCACAAAACCAACAAGTAAGCAACCAAGTGGCATTAAAAACAGACAAAAAAACTAGCACAACGAAAAGGCCCCTCACGACTTGAGGCATGATCCGCTAAATGTGGCCCTTAATTTCGAAGAAAACAATCCACAACGAGGAAAAGATCTTGATTCAATCTGTCCCGATTGAACGATACCAAGTATTTCTTAGCCGCGCTCCCCGGACAGGGAGAACGGGGCACTACACCATATTCTCCTCCTTCTGAGGGTTCTGTTGTACCGCTAGTGGATCCAGTAATAAGCCAGGATCAGGCCCCACAGTTGAACCATGGGCAAGCGTCAGTAGCTCATCAACCGGCTCCATAAATCATACATATTTAACTAGCACAATCAACTCCACCAAATTTGCCAGGACGGCCAATCCAATCTGCTCCGCCGTTCATATCATCCCAGCCAGCCCAGCCAACCGAGTCAATACTACCAGTTCTTCCAATACAACCTGAGCAGACAGGCTCACAGACCATGTTAGAAATGATCTAAGCCATGATAATGGTACAACAACAATAACAGTAGCAACAACAACAACAACTCCAGCAACACGTGGTCCAACTCTGCCAGCAGTTTTAGCAAGGGTAGGAACAAAGCAACACTACTCTTTGCTAGGGAGTTAGAGTAGCGCTCAAGAACAATGGACGTTGTAATCTCAACTCGGCGTCCAACGTTAGTCGCTTGCGTCCAATGTTAGTTGCTTGCGTCAAACCAAGTTCCTCGGCACGGAGGATGCCGTTTCAGCAGATTCTTGGCTCCAGGACTTCGAGGCCATCCTGGATGCGACTAAGACCCCTGAGGATGAGAAGGTGGCAGTGGTAAAGCTACAACTAATAGATCGTGTCGAGATTAGTAGGTAGCACAAGAAATGGTGCTTCTGAAGCCCATTAATTGGAGGACGTTCAAGGAGCCCTTCCAGGAGAAGTATTTCTACACAACCACCAAGCTCCAGCTCCAGTAGCAGTTCATCAACCTCCATCAGCAGACGAGATCATTTGACTAGTATGCGGCCAAGTTTTGCCCACTTAGCCGATTTGCTCCTCATATGGTAGCTTCTGAGGAGGATTGAGCTAAAAGATTCGAGCATGGTTTGCATTTAGAGATTCAGCAGTTCATGGTGGGTCACAATTATACCACCTATGATATAGTACTCAGGGCAGCTAGGTCCCAAGAACTTGTCGGCCAAAGATTAGTAGCAAGAACCGGAGGTCAGAAGAGGTCCCACTTATCCATGAGAGGATTCAGTATTCAATCATCACCTACAGCACCAGCAGTCAGAGCTCCTCGGCCGCCTGTACTTTCAGCTTTAACTATAACCTCATTGCAGTCCACGAGGCAGTCAGTATCAGTAAGATATAGCCACTGTGACAAGCCAGGGCACACCAGAGATCAGTGTAGGAGGGCCAATGGCCAGTATCTCAGATGTGGGATATTCGACCACATGATTGGTTTATGCCCGCTTCTGTACCCTGAGGCTTCTTCAGTCCGACAGTTGCCAGCTCTGCCCCAGGCAACGATTGAAGGCCCGAGGGGACCAATATTAGCAGTTCGACCACTAGTCCAGCATCATCTCCTGGACTCAGCAGTTCTAGCAGCAACCTCTGGCTCAGTTTGCGTAAGTCCAACAAGCAAGGCAAAACTAGCAACAAGTTAGGACCGCAGCCCCTAGGCGTGCCCGTATAGAAGATTTTGGCATTGTAGAGTAGTTGTTAGCCGAAGGCACTATGATTGTGGTTAAGATTCCCAGGTTTCTTAGTTTGTCTTATTCTTTGGTTCTTGTCCAACGATCTTGCATTTCGTTGCGCCAGAGTGTAACAGTCATCTCGATTGTTTCATCGAGCAGAGATGAGTTCTTCGTCTTACTCTTTCGTCTCTATATCTCGTGGTATGTGATATCCATCATGTGACCCGATTGTGAAGGTACATCCTGGATTAGAGTTATGATCTCGATATAGTCGTTTGTACCGACTTACCTCAAGGCTTGGCTCTTATCCATTTTGTGAGTCAGCATAGGCAAGTGAGGACAAATTCCTATTTAACTGGCTTAGGGGTATATGCATCCATATACCTCCATTTTCCCGTGTGTTGTTATATGCAATTATTTACTTTCTATAGTTATCTCTTCTATTTTAGTTATTTCTTGATGAATTCATTTTGACTTGTGATTTTTTGGGCCTTCTAGTGTGTTTCCCAGCTCGACTAGCCTTGGTAAAATTTCGAGGACGAAAATTTTCTAATTCTAAGGTGGGTAGAGATATCACATCGTTTCCAGATTTGGTATTTCTGAATTTTTGAGATTTTAATTTTTTTTGATAATGTATTATATTGTATTTCATAATGGTTCCTGTTCTTATACTGTGTATTTGATTTTCCTATTTTTTGGAGAGACTACCAGAGATCAGTAGAATACCCATTGGCATTGGCATTGACCCGGTTTAAGACCCGCATGTAGACTGGACACTTGGTTTGGTTTATTTTGGTTAAACCCTTGACTAAACAATCTACCTCTCTCCCCTTATATATGAGACTTTTCTCTCTCCTCCCTCATTCTTTATTTCTACTTTTATTTTCCTCTTTCTTCTTCCTCTCTCCCTTGTACTAAACCAAACCCTAACCCTAGAAGAGGTGGTTGTGATCACTTGGACCATGAGAGGTAGAGGCTAAGATGCTACTCCAGGCAATTACATCTAGCTTAATGGTGAAGCCATAGATTTTTGGATTTTTGCATATATGTATTATTTAAAAAATGTGTTTGATGAAAAATGTTCTCCTTGATGTTCTCATTTACTTTATTTCTCGGTGTTTTTGGTTTTGATGGATAGATTAGAGTATATCTGAGTTTCAAGTTGAGATTTTTTATGGTTTTCATGAGTTTTTCTTGGTATTGATCTATTAAAACTTGTTATTTTCGAAAACTAGTAGTTTCATGTGATAGAGCATTTGATTTCGTATGATTTTGACTTATGTTTCACTTAATTTGGAGTTAAAATAATAATTTTATGAAGAAAATAAATTTTCATTTTTGAGCATTCGTTCATGGTTGAACCTGCTATTTAGAGAAGATGAAGTATTCATGCGGACAACAAAGCATGCGGCAGAGAGTGACATACGACCTGAACTCTTTGCCGCATACTCCTTCCAACATGCGTCCATCTTTTTGGATGCATGACTGATTATTACACAAGTGTTCTGGAGCTAAGTAGTTAAAAAAGTCTTAAACGACGGAACTCTTTGTGTTTCACTCACTAAACGAATGAGAACTTTACTAAGTCCGAGAAGCATCCATGCGGCCAAGTAGTTTCATACAGTTTGGCCTCATGCGGCAGATTGTCATGCAGCAAAGTAGTTTTCATGACAGTTTGACCTCATACGGGAGACTGTCATGCGGCCAAGTAGTTTTTATGACAGTTTGGCCTCATGTAGCAGACTGTCATGCGACCTCATGTGGCAGAGTGTCATGCGGCAAGCAGATTCATGCAGCAAGCAGTCCATGAGGCAAGTTGTCTATGATGTGAGCAGTTTCATCATGCATCATAAGTTTTTCCCTCTTGTTTATTTTTTCTGTGATTGGCTATTTTCTTGTCTATTTTGATATTTCTTTTAATTTTTGATTCATTATCTTGGTTTAGTATTGGAGCATAGTTGAATATTGTGCTTCCCTATATTGACATGGGTTTATGATCCTCACAACACCATGGATTGTTTGCGTATGATAAACCTATTACATTTGGCATAGGATAATCGAGTGTGAGTATTGCCCAATATATTGCGTGTTGCGGATATGATAAGTTCGCCAGTGATAACCCGTAAAAAACTCGTACCCGTAACTCATCATTATAGGAAGTTTCTCAAGTATCAACGACTCAAAAACTTGAAATAATTTGGTAATGATTAAACAAGATAAGAATTTACCTAGATCATTGGGAGGGAAGAATATGGCGCTACCGGCTACCCTGATCTCCAAGGGCTCCATGAGGCAAGTTACAACCCTGCTAGGCAAGAGCTTCATGACCTACCAAGTTTATATGTGATGCGACACTTACAATACAACTTAATGTTCACAAGAAAAGTTTATGCTTACAAGACCAGTTTATGTTTATAAGACAAGTTCATGACTACAAGATAAGTTTATGATTTCAAGACAAGTTGTGATTTTCAAACAAGTTTATGATTTCCTAATAAGTTCAAGTTTATGTCAATTACAAGTTATGTTTGATTGTGATGTATATTTTTTTTAAGACAAGCCTACCCTTGACCATCCGGGTTTGTCACGACCCACACCCAAAAAATTGGACATGAGTCGTGGGTACGTCCAGCCTACGCCGCAGAATCGGCGGTAAAACGCTGTCTAGGTCCGTTCTAGGTCACAACTATCTATAACTCACAATAACCTGTCAAGATAACCTCTCCAAAAGGAGGACAACATTACAATATATACATAAACTCAATCACAATAACTAGGGAAAGAGTAAAATTACGATAAGATATCAACAAAAGAAACAAAGAACCAAAGAGAGCAAGTACAATATCCAAAATATACAGTCCAAGTCTAAGAGTCTACAATATCTCACAGTAGTAGCAAAATAAATAATACAGTCATCCAAAACCAACTGGAAACAAACCCAGTGAAATCCACCTAGCTATACTAGGGCACTAGCAGCGTCTCATCAGCTGGGACGGGCTCCTCCTCTATCTCAGGGTCACAACAATCGTCAACACCTGGCCCGTAGTAAGTCGGGCAAAAGTTCTCAAGATCCTTTGAAAAATATATATCCAGTCAGGATTGGAGCAAAGTAGATAACTCTGAAAGCAACTCCAAATATATGGTAAGGTGTATATGACTAGCAATAGAAAAAGAATATAAGATGCACAGGAAAGTAAATACATGGCGGAACTGATAAAATAACTGCAATATAAAACTGGGGAACAATACAAGTAGTAGAGAAGTAATTGCATGTGAGAAAATAGGAATACTAGCTAAGTGCCTTGAGCACAAGTTCGTTATGTGATCGGCTTGGGTTGCACATGATTTATTCTACGATAACTCCGTTATACGTGAGTTGCATAACCGACATACACATGAATATTATTTGGATTTGATCACATAACCAACTTCTACTCCCCTCCCCACTAATAATCTTGGATCCAACCACGACACGCTACGTACATGATAAATAACTCGCACAAATGAAAGCGAGAGCACACAAAGCACATGAAGCACATGAGAATCAATATCCGAAGCACATGATAAAATACACGTGATAGAGTACCCACTGAACACGGTAAGGGGGATAACATCTCATGACGGGATCTAACTAGTACCAGCTCATAAAACAATATGTCAGAATCAAGTAATAACAGTTCAAGAACAGGTGATATATACGCTATCATGAAATAAAAACAATCAGAGGTAGGTACTCGCCTGACGTCCTGAGCAACTGGTGAGGATCGAGATCCGGACTGGCGTCACAAGGACCTATTATGAAAAGCAAGGTTAAACGGGGTTCTAAAGAGTTAAACAGATATAAAATAACTAAAAATAAGCTTCTAGGGTTGTTCTAGGTCAAACGGGTCAAACCGGTAAAATCTGGGTCAAAAAGTCAACTCGGGGTCCAAAAAGTTAACTCTAGGGCAAAACTAGGTCAAAGGTTGACTTTGGCGGTCAACCAGGGCAATTACGATCAACTCTAGGTCAAACTAGGGTGCCCCTAAAATTCTAGGTCAAAACTAGCTCATTAAGCTAGTAAACCCTCAAACTCGCCTCTTTGAGATACCGGGATACCCTCGATATCCGATATCTCAACCTATGCTATATACCCCGCCTATACCCTCTAATATATACCTTAACACGTATATATATATATATATATATATATATATATATATATATATATATATATATATATATATATATAACTAACTCTAGGGCTGCAAATGAGCCAAGCCGATCGCAAGCTGCTCGAAGCTCGGCTCGATAAAAGCTCGTTTGAGCTCGGTTCGTTTAGTAAACAAGCCAAGCTCAAGCTTCATTTTTGAGCTCGTTTAATAAACGAGCCAAGCTCAAGCTTAGAAATACTCGGCTCGTTTGAGCTCGCAAGCTGGTTCATTTAGAAGCTTGCGAGCTGGCTCGTAAGCTGGCTCGTTTAGAAGCTCGTTTAGGAGCTCGTTGCTGGCAGTCTACAAATTTATTTTGTTATTTAAATTTTAATTTGTTCTTTGTTGAATTTTAATTTTATGCATGTTTGTATAACAATATGGTTGTGTGCATTATATATAATTATATGTCCTTAATAATTGATATTAAGGAACTTTTTAAATTAAATTTTTATAAATAAATTGTTAATATTATAAGTACTTGAATTCAAGTCTAACTAGCTTGAAATCAAGTTCATTAAGCTCGAAATCAAGCTTAATGAGCTTGAAATAAAGTTGAACGAGCTTGAAATCAAGCTTAACGAGCTTGAGTTTGAGCTTATCAAGCTTGTTTATCAACCTTGAATCAAGCTTGCTTATCAAGCCAAGCTCGAGCTCAAACCAAGCGAAGCTCAAGCTTAATATAAACGAGCTCGAGCCAAGCTCAAGCTCTAAAATAAAAAATTTATCGAGCTCGAACTCGAGCTCGGTTAATTCTAATCAAGCCAAGCTCAAGCTTGTGAAAGCTTGGCTCGGCTTGGCTCGTTTGCACCCCTAACTAACTCTAACTCCATTCCTAGGCAAAAACCTAATACCTCGCCCCGATACCCAATACCTTGATATCTCAAGTTACCTTCAATACCTTGATATCTCAAGGTATTGAGATACCTTACCTTACCCGTCTCGAACTCTAACTAACTAGCTAACTATATATATATATATATATATATATATATATATATATATATATATATATATATATATATATATATATATACATAGGTAGATGGTTAGACGAACACGTGAAATAGCCATTTGGTCATTTCGACCCAAAATTTACCCACAAGTTCTAATCGATGTCTAGAATCTCACAAAAATGCTACCTCTCCGATTCTATGTCCATGGCAAAATTACATATGCACGTGGAACCCACGTCGAAGGAAAAACCCCAAAATCGCCCAAAATGCCCAAAACTCCGTGATACGATCTCACGTGTCCGAACGGAGACACGTACCTACCCTTAAGACACCCAAGCACATCTACCTAGGTCCGTCTAACCTAGGGCAACACCCAAAATTGGGCCAATCTCGGATTTCACCCAAAATTGACACAAAATCCTATGTTAAAGTCTCCAAACAAGTTCTAACTTCCTCCTATGGGTAGCCCTATGGTCTAGAAAGGTTCTAAACTATTAATTACACTATATTAGAGTAATCTCTAAGAGAAAAGTTAGGGTTTACCTCTTGGGAGTTAAAATCCTAAGGCCAAAGTCTCCAAAATCTCCAAATTCATCACACCAAGCCTCCAAGCCTCCAAACCAAGCTTCTACACCAAATCTAGGTTCTACACACCTAGGTTAGAGGAAAATAAAAGATTAGGGTTTGCATTAAAGAGAGAAATAAATGAAGGAAGAGAAGGTAGGTGTGAAACTTACTTGGATTTGGAGAAAAAATAAATGGAAGAAGTAAGGAAGAGAATGGAGAGAAGAAATTAAAGAAGAAGAAATGGAAATGAAGGGGGGGGGTATGGCCGGCCAGGTAAAAATATAGGGTTAGGGTTTGCATTAAACACAAAGACCAAAATTCCCTCCACTAATACTCCTCCAAACTAGGGTTTAGGTTTAGGGTTTTCTAAATGCATTCTAACTAATCCAAAATACTCCAACTAACTAATTAAAATATAAATAACTAGTCTACACTAATAAATAAGTCTAACAAGGGTGTTGGTTGGGTCTGACATGGGTCCACTAGCCAAAATCCTAAAATAACCAATGAAAATAAATACATCCAACTAATTAAATATAAATACAAATATTTATGATCAATATACAATTTACCAAATTAAAATAAAAAGAAAATTATATTTTCTAGAATTGGGTAGTGACAAGCCTACCCTCCTTAAAATAACTTTGTCCTCGAAATTAAAAGACAAAACTAGGACAGGAATGCAAGAAAAAGAAAGAACCATACCTCAGGGCTCGAAAAGATAAGGGTATCGCTCGCGCATTTCATCCTTCCTCTTCCAGGTTGACTCACCTGGAGAGTGATGCCTCCACGCGACGCGAACCAAGGAAATAGTCTGGTTCCTCAACACCTTCTCCCGCCAATCTAGAATCTCCACCGGCTGCTCTGGATAGCTAAGAGTAAGGCCCACCATGATATCTGAGTGATCCAATACGTGACTGTGATCTGCCACGTACTATCTCAACTGTGACACGTGGAACACATCATGAACTCCCTCTAGCATAGGCGGCAAATCTAGCCTATACGCCACAACGCCAACCCTCTCAAGGATGCTGAAGGGTCCGACGAAACATGGGCTAAGCTTCCCGCCTCCACCGAAGCGAATAGTGTCCCGCGTCGGAGAAATCCTCAGGAACACCAGATCACCAACCTCAAACTCCAAAGGTCTCCGGTGGCTATCGGCCCAATGCCGCTGCCTGTCCTGTGCCACCCGAAGTCTATCTCTAATGAGCTTGACCTTCTCCGCCGCATCCACCGCCATCTCCGGTCCAAGCAAAGCTCTCTCGCCTACATCATCCCATGATAACGGAGTACGATACCTCCGTCCATACAATGCCTTGAATGGTGATATCTCGATACTGGCTTGGTAGCTGTTGTTGTAAGCAAACTCTATCAAGTACAAGTGATCCTCCCAAGAGCCTCTAAAATCCAGAACACAAGTACGAAGCATGTCCTTGAGGGTCTGAATGGTCCTCTCTGACTGACCGTCTGTCTGCGGGTGATATGCAGTACTAAACTTGAGCTGGGTGCCCAAGCTAGCCTGCAGACTCCTCCAAAAATATGAAGTAAAGTGACTGTCCTGGTCTGATACTATGCTCACAAGAACTCCATGCAGTCTGACTATCTGGCGCACATACATCTCTGCTAGTCTCTTCGTAGACGTACCCACTTTGAATGGTAGAAAGTGGGCCGATTTGGTCAACCTGTCTACGATAACCCAAATCGCATCCTTCCCTCCTGGAGAACGGGGAAGCTCAGAAACAAAATCCATGGTCACATGCTCCCATTTCCACTCCGGAATGGGTAGCGGCTGGAGCAACCCTCCTGGCCTCTTCCTCTCCGTCTTCACCTGCTGGCACACTAAGCATCTGGATACGAGGCGTGCTACCTCCCACTTTATCCCGTACCACCATATATGCTCTCTCAGATCTCTATACATCTTGTTGGCACCTGGATGCATAGAGTACTGGGATCGATGTGCCTCCTGAAGAACCTTCTCGCGCAATGACCCACTCGGCACACACAATCTGGTACCGCGCCGTAATGAACCATCATCAGCAATGGTGAAGTCATCTGATACTCCAATCTGAACCTGCGCCCTGATGCTCCTCAGGGACCCATCCTCAATCTGTGTAGCCCTGATCCGGTCTATCAACTCTGACTGAATCTGCAGTTCCCATATCTGCATCTCAACTCCAGGCACTATCACCTTAATGCCCAAGCTCTCTAGATCTGCAGAAGATAACGATCTGTAGTCAGGCACATAGATACTGGATACCTGCTCAGTGCATCCACAACTATGTTCGCCTTCCCTGGATGGTACTGCAACAATATGTCGAAGTCTTTCATCAACTCCAACCATCTCCTCTGCCTCATGTTCAGCTCTTTTTGGGTAAACACATACTTTAAGCTCTTGTGGTCAGTGAAGATCTCCACACGCTCTCCGTATAAATAGTGTTTCCATATCACAATTGAAATAATCGAAAAAGAAAGATGAGACTTCAGAGCAAAGATGACCGCTGCCAACTCCAAATCGTGGGTAGGGTAGTTCTTCTCATGAGGACGTAATTGCCTGGAAGCATAGGCAATCACCCTCTCATTCTGCTGCAACACACAACCCAGTCCCTTCCCCGATGTATCACTATAGATAGTGAATCCTCCATACCCCGATAGAAACGTCAACACTGGAGCTGTCATCAACCTCCTCTTCAGCTCATCAAAGGCGACCTGGCACTCCTTTAACCAAATAAACTCCACGTTCTTCCGGGTCAGCCTAGATAACAGCTCTGCAACCCGGGAAAAATCTTGAACAAATCTCCTGTAGTAACCTGCCAGCCCCATGAAACTTCTGACCTCTGCTACTGAACTCGGAGTACTCCATGCCTCAACTGCCATGATCTTCCTCGGATCCACCAAGATCCCCTCTCCTGTCACCACATGACCAAGGAATTCAACCTTATCAAGGAAGAACTCGCACTTTGAAAGCTTTCCATAAAGCTTCTCCTTTCTGAGAGTCTCCAGCACTATCCTCAGATGCTCCTCATGCTCCTATGGGGTCTTCGAATACACCAAGATATCATCTATAAATACCACCACAAACCTGTCCAGATGCTGATGGAACACCTTGTTCATCAGATTCATGAACACTGCCGGGGCATTAGTCAACCCAAACGACATCACCATAAACTCATACTGTCCATACCTGGTCCGAAAAGCCGTCTTCGGAATATCCTCCCTCCTGACCTTTACCTGGTGGTAGCCTGTCCTCAGATCAATCTTGGAAATTACCCTCGCTCCGCTCAACTGGTCAAAGAGATCATCAATACGCGACAGCGGATACTTGTTCTTGATTGTGAGGTTGTTCAGAGCCCTGTAGTCGATACACATCTGTATCGACCCATCCTTCTTGGGTACAAAAAGCATCAGAGCACCCCACGGAGAAGAACTAGATCTGATAAATCCCTTATCCTGAAGCTCATCCACCTGCTTCTTCAACTCTACCAGCTCATTGTTGCTGACTCTATAGATGTGTTGGGATATCGGCTCCGCGCCTGGCACCAAGTCTATAGAGAACTCCACATCTCTGTCCGGAGGTAACCTTGGCAACTCCTCTGGAAAGACATCCATGAACTCCGCTATCAATGGATGTGGCAACCTCTTCTCTACCACCAGGGCTCCGTAGAAGACTCCTTCGCTCTGCTCCGCTACTCCTCTGGCAAACTCAAACTCTGGCTCTCTCGGCGGACTAAACAACACTCTGCCTCCACGACAATCTATACTAGCTTGGTGCACACTCAACCAATCCATCCCGAGTATAATATCGTAGCTCAGAAGTAGCATTACGAGTAGGCACACACTCAACTCTCGGCCTTCCAAGGTAACTCTCTGGTCTCTGCAGACATCACTGACTAGGATGATGCCACCCCCGGTCGTGATCTTGCAGAGTCTAGCTAAAGGTTCAGCAACAAGATAGTGTCTAACAACAAAAGATACAGACACAAAGCTATGGAAAGCACCGGAATCAAATAAAGCAAGTGCTAGAATGGAATCAAGAAGAACAGAACCTGAGATCATATCACCAACGGGCTTGGCCTCCTCTACGGTCAGGGCAAAAGCTCGCCCCTGCTGGCCTCCTCGGTGCTGCTGCTGGTATTGGGCAAACCTCTGCTGTTGAGTCTGCAAAGGCTGTCCTCTCTGCTGTACTGCAGGTGCTCTGGCTGGTCCCCTCTGAGCGGCTCCTCCGCCCTGAGCTGTACGAGCGAGTGCCGAAGGACAATCCCTCAACTAGTGATCTGTCGTACCACATAACAAGCATCTGCCCAGCTCTTCCTGCAAATATCCCATCCGTGCCCCGACTTCCTACAGAAAGGGCAAGTGATGGGCTGCCTCGAACCCTACTATTGTCACTGCCTCTGCTGTTGGGGCGCCTGCTAGAAAGGCGTACGACCCTGACCCTGGTGCTGCTGAGTCTGCTGGAACAGCCTCGTCTGCTGGAAATGGGGCCTCTTGGCTGGGCCCGCACTGCTGCTTACTCCAGAAGCATCTCTACTCCTCTTGGTCTTCAGCTCCAAATCATCCTCAGCCCTCTGAGCATCACTCATAATCTGTCCAAAGGTCGCCTCGCGGTCACTCCTCATCAAGGACTTGGCTGCCATGACCAAACCCTTATGGAACTTTTGCGCCTTTACTGCCTCGCTCAAGCCTTCTACAAATCTGTCCAGACGGCAGAACTCTGCTGCATACTCGTCCACCAGCATGCTCCCCTGGACGAGTGCCTCAAACTGGCTCTCCAAGGCACTGAGAGCCACATCCGAAAAGAACTTCTCCTTGAAAAGCTTCTTGAAAGCCTCCCAAGTAAGTCCCGGTACCGCTATCCTCGTATCAGTACAGTACCAAGTAAGGGCAAGATCGAACATCCGGCTGCCCGCTGCCTCTATCTGCATGTTGTCTGGGATCAGTGCCATCCTGAAGATCCCCTCAATATGCTCGATCTAGTCATCCGCGTACATGATCCCCTCTGTACCCCAGAACTCCTTGGGCCGCATCCTCTGGAAGTCAATGATGTTGCCCGGCCTAGGATGTTGTGCCTGCTCTGCATGTGGCTGGATCTGAGCCACTCTGTCTACTGCCATCATGGCCACCTGGTGGGCATTCGCAATGCCCAACCTCATCACGTCTACCTGTCGGTGTTGTGCATCCATCATCTCCCTGAAGAACGGGAACAACTGGGCAGCGTCTACCGGTGGAGGAGGTGGTGGAGGAGGTACCACCGGAACAATATGGGTAGCTCTCGGATCAACAGGTGGAGGAGAATCTTTGAAAGAAGCAGATGCTCCCTCAATCGCATGAGTGGTGAGTGGAGCGGTAGCAGCTGCCTGAAGTCGAGCAGGACGAGAGGTAGCAGACCTCTCGGTGGTAGCTACTGGAACGGTGCGGTGAGACCGTATCTTCGGAGACATCCTGACCACAGATCAAAAGAAGTCAATACGGTGCAAGATACGATATCATCAAGGAAGGACAGTAATATTTCAAAAGAAAACAATTTCAGAAAAATTAAAGGTAGCAAAAGATCAGGAAGGGTCCTAGTTGTGATTGAGCACACACTCTCTCAGCCTATATCATATATCCTATCGCAGGTAGACCTAGAAACTAGACCTGCATGGGCCACCACCAAAAATGTTGTCACGACCCGCACCCAAAAAATCGGGCATGAGTCGTAGGTACGTCCAGCCTACGCCGCAGAATCGGCGGTAGAACGTTGTCTAGGTCCGTTCTAGGTCACAACTTTCTATAACTCACAATAACCTGTCAAGATAACCTCTCCAAAAGGAGGACAATATTACAATATATACATAAACTCAATCACAATAACTAGGGGAAGAGTAAAAGCATGATAAGTATCAACAAAAGAACCAAAGAACCAAAGAGAGCAAGTACAATTGTAATACCCCGTTCCGTTCAAGCGGACTGCCGATTCAAACGGCAAAAAGTGCAATATCCCGACCTGCTTTGCCCAGGCGAGAATGCTCGTTTGAGACAAATGATATCCAGACTTGTCCCTACAAGATTCTGGCTTAGGCTTTCAGAGGCTCGCTTGATGTATCGCTCGACCAAGGCAAATCATCGCTAAGGTGGGTGGCTTCGGTGAACTTGTCTTTGCTTAGCCAGCACACATAAAATCTGGAACGATACATGCTAGTCGCTAGGTGAATCACCCCCTGTATGCTAATAAAAATATAACACACCTAGCTAAGGAAATAATCCCAAGTTGTATTGCTTGTGCTAGAACATGGAAATAAAATATTGCTTATATTCGGACCCTCGCATGCTATCCTAGATCTTGTCGCTCGAAAAATCCCTTACGATCTCACTCATCGGCTTACCTTCGGGCCCGAGCTAACATGAATGTTTGTATTTATGCAAATGCATGCTTGTCTGCTTGTATGTTGCCTTATTTTCATCCAAACCATGGGAGACTACTAAGTAGTCATCCCGTGCAAGAATGAACCTACAAGTATCCAGGACCGTTAGGTCACCAAGGCAATCTCCGCCCCAGGGGAAATTGTAAAACCTCTAATTCTGAAAACCGTATTTCTCTATTATTAATTATTTAATTTATTTATATGAGTTAAATAGAGGGAATAGATTTTATTTAATTTTATTTGAGGTGTTTAGGGGATTTATGGAGCCTTTATAAATTTTTCCTAATTTATTCCATGTAGGAGACCCTTTGGACAGTTGCTAGCTCAACCGTATACACCAATATAATTCTTAAAATTTTCTGTAAATAGATATATATATATATATATATATATATATATATATATATATATATATATATATATATATATATATAATTCCTATTGGATATTGGATATCAAACCGAAACCCAAACCCACTACCCGCTTGAACCCGGACCCATTAGGAGAAGGAAATATCAACAACAGCAGTAGAAATATCAACAGCAGCAGTAGAAATATCAGCAGCAGCGGTAGCAAAAACCAACTTTGCTTACCCCTTCCCCGCGCATGTGAGCCATCATATTCTACCGCCTCTAAACATATTATTACTAAACTCTCCTCCAAACCGAACCCAAAAACAAAGAAGGAAAGAAAGAAAGAAACAGCAGCGGCAATGGCTTTTAAGACCACTAAATTATTTCCTCCACCGCCTCTTATTCCCTATATATATTCAAACTCTCCCAAACACTAACCCCACTTATTCTTTCACTAATCTTAACAACGGTTTGGATGTGCACTTTACAGAACTTTTGCTCGGCAAGTATACCTTGCCATCGTACTATTATTTATATTCCAGCTGATACATGCACGTTTAATTCTGCTTATATAGATGTTTATTTATGTAGATTTTTAGACCTACTTTATGAGACCACCCCGGTATTATGGAGCATCATTAGATTCATTGGCCGTGACACAGTTGTTACACGAGTTGTGAGTCTCATATAGATCACGGACTGCGTGACAGGTCTGGCCTCCTGTATGTAAGAGCCGTGCGTTAAGGATGACTGCTGATAGAAACTTTGTATGCTAGTAGACCTGGCAGTTATTTAGAGGTTTTATCGTGTCATGGATGTGGCATGCTTAGAGCATGGGGTGGGGAGAACAACAAGTAAGGCGTTTGGGCTCCTTTGCACTTTTCTTTTATGTCACCCGTACGCTCCACCGGAGATACGCGGTTTGATGACCCCTATATATTACAGGCAGCCTCTGCCGTTCAAAAGACGGTATGCTCGTAGGCCCCTGATTCTCCGAAAGAATCATGCCAATCCCATTTATGGCCAGATAGCCCACGTGTTGGAAAGTTGTTCTCAAACTGCATTCACTTAGACGGTTAGGCGACCCATTGGATGTTTATATTTCATTACTTATTGTCATGTTATTATGTATCTTGTTACGTCCCTCTGAGGACCTGGTCCCTTTCCAGATATGGACGAGCAGGAGTATCCACAGGAGTATGGACCTGGACCTGACTCCACTTACCTGACTGAGGAGGTCTTACCCTCAGAGTAGCTGTAATTTTATTTCCACTGTTTAGAGATTTTGTTGCTACTTCAGTATAGTCGTTTTGTAGTGGATTTGTTTTCACTCGACTATCAGACTAGATACTCATCTTGATATTCAGATATTATTCAGCTCTCTATTTCTACTGATTATTTGTGTTGTGGATGAGATATAGATTATGTGTGACTTGTTGTGACAGTATATTACCACTGGTAGATCGGATATTCATGTATAGCGTATGTGTGTATATGATTTCCATATATTGGAGTTCATATACATACGGCTGGGCGTGTTACGTATTCCTAGTCCTACATATTTTAGGACTGGGGCATGACAGAAATGCATCAAGGCAAGTCATTTACTGAACAAAGAATCAAGATTCAAGCATCTCGTATACTCGTGTATTCGTGTTCTCGTGTATCTCGTGAAATTGGAATGACCAATAATTACATGTCGCGGACAACTCGGAAATGAGGTATAGTTCCACGGTCGGTCTCCGGGGCATTGGGGCCGATCCGATCCGGATGGAACTTTACGGGTGGTCCATCGTGTGCAGGCGAGTGGTTTGTAGTGCCTCTTGTACTTTCGTTGCATTTTACTTGGCCTGGGACCACTTCATATGCAAATCCATCGTGTACGAACGAGATGGTTCGTAGCGCCTTTTGTGCTTTCGTTGCGTTCCATTCTCGTCTGGGATTGGTCCATTATGGCTATGCCAGCGACTCATGTTCATATAAATAAGTTATTCTCTTAGCGGCTATCCGCGTATGAGTCATTATATCGCATCGAAAGAACAGCTGAACACCTGAACGATCTTGATATAACGATACTCGTATTGCATATGCTATTGCCTTGGTTTTCATATATGTTACTCGTGCTTGAATTAATAATGTTTGCCTTGGATAAGGAAGGACAAATGGTAAGTGGGTAAGTGTCGCCGTGTTTCCTCTCATGTCGTACGGCGCACTGCCACACGAGTTAGGCTATTCAATCTTTGCATGAAACTGATCCTAAGGCAACTAGAAAGACAACTTAATAGTTGGTGCACGGAACCTATATTACGTGCTTGGATTTGTCGAGCGGGCGAGTAGCTTCCCCACCAGTGCATTCAATGTACTGATAATCCACCAGATCGTTTGCAGGGTGCGGGAGAAACTCATTCGGTGCGGATGCCTCCTTCGTGCGTGCTAAGGCCAGGAGTCCACTCTGAAGCCTTGGGACGCTGTATCCGGAACAGAAGCACATATACAAGACATAATATTAGAATATCGCCTGAACATCGCTTGAACATCGCATGTACAATTATTCTGGCTTAGGCTTTCAGAGGCTCGCTTAACGTATCGCTCAATCGAGGCGAATCATCGCTAAGGTGGGTGGCTACGGTGAACTTGTCTTTGCTTAGCCAGCACACATAAAATCTGGAACGATACATGCTAGTCGCTAGGTGAATCACCCCTGCATGCTAATAAGAATACAACGCACCTAGCTAAGGGAATAATCCCAACTTGTATTGCTTGTGCTAGAACATGGAAATAAAATATTGCTTATATCCGGACCCTCGCATGCTACCCTAGATCTTGTCGCTCGGAAAGTCCCTTACGATCTCACTCATCGGCTTACCTTCGGGCCCGAACTAACATGAATGTTTATGTTATGCAAATGCATGCTTGTCTGCTTGTATGTTGTCTTGTTTTCATCCAAATCCCGGGAGACTACTAAGTAGTCGTCCCGTACAAGAATGAACCTGCAAGTATCCGGGACCGTTAGGTCACCAAGGCAATCTCCGCCCCTGGGAAAATGCATCAAGGCAAGTCATTCACTGAACAAAGAATCAAGATTCAAGCATCTCGTGAAATTGGAAAGACCAATAATTGCATGTCGCGGACAACTCGGAAATGAGGTATAGTTCCACGGTCAGTCTCCGGGGCACAGGGGCCTATCCGATCCGGATGGAACTTCACGGGTGGTCCATCGTGTGCAGGCGAGTGGTTTGTAGCACCTCTTGTACTTTCGTTGCATTCCACTTGGCCTGGGACCACTTCATGTACAAATCCATCGTGTACGGACGAGATGGTTCGTAGCACCTTTTGTGCTTTCGTTGCGTTTCATTCTCGCCTGGGATTGGTCCATTATGGCTATGCCAGCGACTCATGTTCATATAGATAAGTCATTCTCTCTTAGCGGCTATCCGCATGCGAGTCATTGCATCGCATCGAAAGAACAACTGAACACCTAAACTATCTTGATATAACGATACTCGTGTTGCATATGCTATTGTCTTGGTTTTCATATATGCTACTCGTGCTTGAATTAACAATGTTTGCCTTGGACAGGAAAGGACAAATGGTAAGTGGGTAAGTGTCGCCGTGTTTCCTCTCATGTCACACGGCGCACTACCACACGAGTTAGGCTATTCAATCTTTGCATGAAACTGATCCTAAGGCAACTAGAAAGACAACTTAATAGTTGGTGCACGGAACCTATATTACGTGTTTGGATTTGTCGAGCGGGCGAGTAGCTTCCCCACCAGTGCATTCAATGTACTGATAATCCACCAGATCGTTTGCAGGGTGCGGGAGAACCTCGTTCGGTGCAGATGCCTCCTTCGTGCGTGCTAAGGCCAGGAGTCCACTCTGAAGCCTTGGGACACTGCGTCCGAAACAGAAGCACATATACAAGATATAATGTTGAAACATCGCCTGAACATCACCTGTACAATCATTCCACAATTGTAGCCACTTGGCACATTTTTACTGTTTTAGAGAGAGAGAGAGAGATCTGAGCGAATTGTAATATCGGCCAAGTGCCGCCTGTAACACTTGTTTATATCAATAAAGAGTTGCTTTACTTTAACTTGTGTTATTTAATGCTTCTGCTATTGTCGACTCAGTGAACTTGTTACTGTCACACCCCAGTCCCAAATACCGAGGGACCAGACACGTGGCAATGGCCAGCAGCACGCACCGATGGACAAACCCAATTTAATGGATCCATCAGGGCATACTTAAGCTGTAAAACAAAGTCTACGACAATCATGACACAACTAATCTCATCCACACAAGATATAAAATATGATCCACAGAATATAAGAAATATAAATCATCAACCAGTCTCAACAGAGTGCTTCGGGGAACAACCCGATAAATATCTGATACAATGGTTCAACAGACCAAAATATAAATGACTGAAATAAAGTAAATACTGAGCATGGAACATGGATGCTCAGGAAAAGTCTTCAGCTAACACCTCGTCCTCGGGTGTCGGTATAGCTCATGTATCTGCTTCTGCTCCTGCTATTGCTGCTGTCCCGTATACCTCGGGATAAATCTCGTCTGCAAATTCTGGGGACATAATCCGGATCCAGGTCCTCAGGGGACATAACAAGGTACAGATAATATAAGCCAAAATAAATGCAGTGCAGCAATAATGAAGTAAATAGGGTAAGCTAAATAACCATCTATGTGAAAATGCAAGATGAGAGCATCACGAGTACTCAGGCTGAGCCACTACAAGCTCTGTGTCGGGGAGCCGGTAGCAGTAATAATGAGTAATGGGCCAAGCTCGGGTTTCAGAGTCTTGTGCCTCACAGTAGTAGGGGATATATATGTAATCAGCCTGTAGCATGTGTGTCTCTCCCCACCCAATGTAATCACACGTCTCATGTGCATAACGTCTCATGTACATGGCACGCAAGATCATAGCTAATGCAGAGTATCCAAGAGTATAATGTCTATGTCAGAAGTCTGTATCCTATACAGAATCACCATGAATATCTCAGAAAGATCCTGTCATGAATAGTGTCAAGTATCCTGGGTATAATGTACTTGATAAGACAAGTACGAGAATATAAAGGGGTCACAAATGTCCATCTCTAGATGGCATACACAACATCGCGTACGGTGTTGGCACCCGACTAATAATCGGACGCTAAGTAAGTCACACGGTCCTAGGTTAAGCATGCACATCAATATAAATAAGCAAGGAAATATGCAACAAGAACTGTAAAGTTGGCAAGGTATACTTGCCCACTGATGTATAACTAAGTCAAGAAAATAAGTAGCAAAGTTGCAGGGTTTGACAAGGTACACTTGCCTGGGGTTCGAATACCTACAATCGTCCATGTATCAGTGGATCATGTAGGTACTCCTCCAAAAGCTGTAATAAATATCACCAACAGTCTCAGAAGATATCAAATAGCTAGAAACGTCTGTCCTTAAGTCCAATTTGGACCCAAGGGCAAAAATGATATTTCCGGGCCAAAGTGGGGTCCACATGTGGGCCACTTTGTACCAAAAAGCGTGTCAGGGTCAAAGGTCTCCAAATTCGTCAAACTTAGTATCAACAAGTCAGGAATGATGATACGAACCCAACGGAACTTCCAGAATTGGATTCCGATGAGCCGATCACAAAATCGCCCGTCAAGTGGAGCCTGTGGGGCCCACGATACGCGATTTTGTTAACGTTCTCAGAATCGAACCAACCTTGGGTCACAGGACCAGCGTATTACTACGAGTCCGATGGCACAAGTTTTGTCTCGATCCGACGTGTGTACACAAAGTTACAACGTGTTCCAGAACAGACGGATACGGGGCGTTGTCGGTGGATACGCGTTGATTCCGGTGTGCACGCACATCCAAATCAACTTCTACGAAATCTCGCATGTCCGTATCAACGACGCGCACGTTTCGGTAAAGACCGCGTGCGACCAAGTCGTCCCGTTTGGCGGAGCGCACTCAGTTCCGGGGTAAAATAGGACATTGGTTTTCCTATTTTTGGATCGCGGTGTGCGATCACCACAGGACGCGACGCACCGAGCGGGTTGCACGGGCATCGAGAGGGTTATATAGTCTACGCAACACAACTGACGGAATTGAAAACGGGACAACGAGGAGAGAGAAAATGCTACCTGAACAGGGCTCCATGAAGACTGATTCTCACGTATCCGAGGGTACTGTTTCGTGTCCGTATCGAGTTGTTGTGTCCAGGCTAGGGTTCAGGGTGCTGCCGGAGAACCGTCAGAGAGTGGTTGTGCTTGGGGCGGCCGGGGAGTGGCTGCTCTGGTCGGCGGAGGGTGGCTCATCGGGCTGAGCAGAGGCGGCTCATCGGGCTGAGCGAAGGCGGCTCGCCTGGACGCTGCTACGGAGGGGAGCGGGGTCAATCTGCTGTGCTTGAGGCGGAGGAGGCTGCTCTGGCCGACGGAGGTCGACGGGAGGGAGGCGCTGTCGGACGGAGCGGGGCTGAGGGAAGAGGAGAAGACGGCTGCGGGGTTCTCGCCGGAGCTGAGGGGATCGATGGCTGGTCGAATAGGGCGTCAGGGAAGATGGGAGGAGAGGGAATCGACGGCGAGGGGTTGTGGAGTTCAGGTCGGCGGCTGGGTTTGCTGGGGTACGACAGAGATCGATCTGGAATAAGGCGGCGACGGCAGGCACGGATGTCGAGGAGAATTTATAGGCGGCTACAGTATTTCCGGTGGGGGAAATTAGGGTTCGGTTTGGATTTCGGGTCCGGGCTCGGATCCGACCCGACCCGACCCGACCCGTTAAGCTGGGTTGGTTTAGTTCGGTTTAGTCAGCGGTTTGGTTTGGTTCAGTCAGGTTTGATTGGGTTTAATTCTACAATAGTTTTTAGGGCTTTAAAAATGATTCCGAAGTCCAATAAATTCACCAAAAATTACTCTATGTCCGGTTTTCCAATTTACACCATAAAATATTATTTCTATAATATTTTAACATTAATTAACAACATTTAAAAATATTTTAATCATAATTACCTTGGTTCTTCATCCAGAAAAATACCGAAAATGATCAGAAAAATTATATTAAAATTATTATGAAAAATCAGGGTATTTACAGTTACCGATCGCCTATGCGTTCATGACTCCGCTGCACTCGGATAATCTGTGCGACTCTGTGGCTTAGAACTCTTACCGCCAGCCAATGAACCACGGCCTTGCACGGACGTGGCTCACGCTCGTGCGGCATCACACCCGGATGGGTCAAAGTGATCGTTCCGCGGGAGCGCTGGCACGGTGATTCTTGCCTAGCGGAAACGGCCGATTTAGCCTGTGGGAGATCGAAAAGTGACAACAATATCCAAAATGTACAGTCCAAGTCTAAGAGTCTACAATATCTCACAGTAGTAGCAAAATAAATAATACAGTCATCCAAAACCAACTGGGAAAAAATCCAGTGAAACCCACCTAGCTATACTAGGGCGCTAGCGGCATCTCCTCAGCTGGGACGGGCTCCTCCTCTATCTCAAGGTCACAACAATCGTCGACACCTGGCCCGTAGTAAGTCGGGCAAAAGTTCTCAGGATCCTCTGAAAAAAATATATCCAGTCAGGATTGGAGCGAAGTACATAACTCTGAAAGCAACTCCAAATACATGGTAAGGTGTATATGACTAGCAATAGAAAAGAATACAAGATGCACAGGAAATTAAATACATGGCAGAACTGATAAAGTAACTGCAATATAAAACTGGAGAACAATACAAGTAGTAGAGAAGTAACTGCATATGAGAAAATAGGAATATTAGCTAAGTGCCTTGAGCACAAGTTCGTTATATGATCGGCTTGGGTTGCACATGATTTATTCTACGATAACTCCGTTATACGTGAGTTGCATAACCGACATACACATGAATAATATTTGGATTTGATCACATAACCAACTTTTACTCCCCTTCCCCACTAATACTTTTGGATCCAACCACGACACGCTACGTACATGATAAATAACGCACGCACATGAAAGCGAGAGCACATGAAGCACATGAGAATCAATACCCGAAGTACATGATGAAATACACGTGATAGAGTACCCGCTGAATATGGTAAGGGGGATAACATCTCATGACGGGATCCAACTAGTACCAGCTCGTGAAACAATGTGTCAGAATAAAGTATTAACAGTTCTAGAACAGGTGATATATACGCTATCATAAAATGGAAACAATCAGAGGTAGGTACTCGTTTGACATCCTGAGCAACTGGTGAGGATCGAGATCCGGATTGGCGTAGCAAGGACCTATCACGAAAAGCAAGGTTAAACAGGATTCTAAAGAGTTAAACAGATATAAAATAACTAAAAATAAGCTTCTAGGGTTGTTCTAGGTCAAACGGGTCAAACCGGTAAAATCTGGGTCAAAAAGTCAACCTGGGGTCCAAAAAGTCAACTCTAGGCCGATACTAGGTCAAATGTTGACTTTAGCGATCAACCGGGCCAATTACGGTCAACTCTAGGTCAAACTATGGTGCCCCTAAAATTCTAGGTCAAAACTAGCTCATTAAGCTAGTAAACCCTCAAATTCGCCTCTTTGAGATACCGGGATACCCTCGGTATCCGATATCTCAACCTATGGTATATACCCCGCTTATACCCTCTAATATATACCTTAATACGTATATATATATATATATATATATATATATATATATATATATATATATATATATATATATATATATATATATAACCAACTCTAACTCCATTCCTAGGCAAAAACATAATACCTCGCCCCGATACCCAATACCTTGATATCTCAAGGTATTGAGATACCTTACCTTACCCATCTCTAACTCTAACTAACTAGCTAACTATATATATATATATATATATATATATATATATATATATATATATATATATATATATATAGCTCTCTCTCACTCAACTGCTGCTGCTACTTGCTAGCTGCTGCTGCCACTGCCACTAGCTGCTGCTGCTGCTCTATCTCTACCTGCTGCTGCTGCTCTACCCTCTACCTCACTCACTCACTCACTCACCTTATCACTCACTCACTCAAACACACATCCAAATATACATATATATATAAGCTCTCTCTCTCTCTCTCACACACACACACACACACACACACACACATATATATATATATATATATATACACACACACACACACACACACACACACATATATATATATATATATATATATATATATATATATATATATATATATATATATATATATATATATATATACACACACACACACACACACACACACACACACACATATATATATATATATATATATATATATATATATACACACACACACACACACACACACACACACACACACAAACATATATAAACCTATATATATATATATCTCATATACACATATAAATACATACATATATATATATATATATATATATATATATATATATATATATATATATATATATATATATATATATAATATAACTCAAAAACTCTAATACACACTCCCGATTGCTAAACCAACCCGCGCACAAGCCCGAAACCTAGAAACCAAGTCGAAATGACCATTTGGTTATTTCGACGAACACGTGGAGTGCGGTTTGCGATACCTCGCGAAACGCACGCCAAATCTAATCAGAATTGACCCAAAATTTACCCACGAGTTCTAATCAATGTTTAGAACCTCACAAAAATGCTAACTCTCCGATTCTAGGTCCATGGCAAAATTTCACATGCACGTGGAACCCGCGTCGAAGAAAAAACCCCCAAATTGCCCGAAACGCCCAAAACTCTACGATACGACCTCACGTGTCCGAACGGGGACACTTACATACCCTCAAGACACCCAAGCATGTCTACCTAGGTCCGTCTAACCTAGGGCAACACCCAAAATTGGGCCAATCTCGGATTTCACCCAGAATTGACACAAAATCCTATGTCAAAGTCTCAAAACACATCCAAACAAGTTCTAACTTTCTCCCATGGGTAGCCCTATGGTCTAGGAAGGTTCTAAACTACTAATTATACTATATTAGAGTAATCTATAAGAGAAAAGTTAGGGTTTATCTCTTGGGAGTTGAAATCCCAAGGCCAAAGTCTCCAAAAATCTCCAAATTTACCACACCAAGCCTCCAAGCCTCCAAGCCAAGCTTCTACACCAAATCTAGGTTCTACATACCTAGGTTAGAGGAAAATGAAAGGTTAGGCTTTGTATTAAAGAGAGAAATAAATGAAGGAAGAGAAGGAAGGTGTGAAACTTACTTGGATTTGGAGAAAAAATAAATGGAAGAAGTAAGGAAGAGAATGGAGAGAAGAAATTGAAGAAGAAGAAATGGAAATGAAGGGGGGGTTATGGCCGACCATGTAAAAATATAGGGTTAGGGTTTGCATTAAACACAAAGACCAAAATACCCTCCACTAATACTCCTCCAAACTAGGGTTTAGGTTTAGGGTTTTCTAAATGCATTCTAACTAATCCAAAATACTCCAACTAACTAATTAAGATATAAATAACTAGTCTACACCAATAAATAAGTCTGACAAGGGTGTTGGTTGGGTCTGACATGGGTCCACTAGCCAAAATCCTAAAACAACCAATAAAAATAAATACATCCAACTAATTAAATATAAATACAAATATTTATGATCAATACACAAACCAAATTAAAATAAAAAAAAATCCTATTTTCTAGAATTGGGTAGTGACAGGGTTGACTGCAGTACAGGTGGTAGCAATATTCTTCAAAACATGCATTTGTTAGTAACTAGGTTATGATAACCCTAGTTAGTTAATTATAGCAAGTCGTAGGCATATTTGGTCATGCAATGAATGTTTGTCTATTCGCCTAGCTTGCCCTTGTATCTCATTCTTTCGATGAGTGGTTAAGGTGCTAAGTTCTGCTCAGGTGAAAGTCTGCAACCTCGGTTCTTGTTTGGTTTAAGGGTTGTGGTCCTGATCCAGAGTAGCCCCTATGCCCTCTTGCCGCTTGTCGCTTTATTCTGCTCTGTTAGCTAGTTTGTTTAAATATTTTATTTCTGTCGTTACTTTATTTTTTAGACAAATACATTGGTACCATACAAGTCTCGACTCGCATTTATTATTTATGTCTCTTTTGTGTATGATATTGTGGTAGATTTTGCCAATCACCTTGAGCTCATATGTGGTACTAGTTGCTTGGGGTTCTGACCCCACTGGTTTTGCTTGGCCATATTTACCGAAGGAGAACTATGATTCCCCGTACTTCGAACAAGATGGCTCGCACTCGTAGGACTGTGACCGAAGCTCGCAAGTGGGTTTCCTTCTTCCACCCCTCATTTTGATTACTTCATTTATGGTGTCAGCAAGGGGCATAGTTAGATTCTTTTATTTTTGAGACTACAGTAAACATGATGTCTATATTAGACCATGGCTAGTATATTTGATCATGTATAATTATACTTTTCTAATGCAATATTTTGTATTCACTAGCTTCATGATCATATGTGAAATATAATTTGGGACGCCTTTTTACTTCCATGTATGATATACTCTTGAAATTGTTGTTTATGGATTGAGATACTAGGATTTGTTGGCCTTAGGACTGACGTCAGTAGCATGCTAGAGTCCACACATTTGTCTTCTTGACGGCCGTACGACATTTTTATACCTTGTACGGAGTAGCTGGCCAAGTTCGTCCTCGTATTTACCCAATATTCTGGGAGTGGGGCATGGCAAATTAATCAATTATTCTATTGTAAGATTGGTTTTTTTGTAAAGAAACTTTTGTAACTTTGATTGGTGTTTGATGGATGTAATATACTATAATGCGAAATCAAGTTGGTTGTAATATACTGAAATATAAAATTGTTGTCTCTCATGATCTAATGTAAAGTTGTGCATTTTTTTAATTTTTTTTTATTAGTATTGCCAAAGTTTTTACTTGATGTTTCTTGTGTTATCGGTGTATAATATAATGTGCAATTGCTATTTTGTACTGTCATTTTGAAATCATACTGGAGACCAGGACTATCAAAAAATTTGATAGTTCTGATAGTAGTCGTGTTGAAATCATACTGGATTGAAGGACTGTCAAAACCTCACTATAGTTAGGACTATCAAATTTTTTGACTATTCCAGTAGATTTTTATTAGGAATATCAGAAGTTTTGACAGTCCTAACTGTAGAGAGGACTGTCAAAATTTTGATAGTCCTCTGATACTCAATTTGTCTTTATTTCGATACTCAACATCTACTCAAAAGTGCACCATGTCATTGAATCAAAAATAACAAAAAAAATATTTTTTATTTCTTCATATTACAATATTTTATTGCTTATTTTCTTTCTAATACATTATATATTTGACACAATGATACAAAAGTGCAAAAAAACTGTCAGCGTGCAGTTTTCTTCGTATCAGTCGATTACAATATCAAAGTAGTCATGAAGTATGTCTTTGGGCTCCACCATCTTCAACAACTTCTTGTATAAAATTATTGCTGTCGTGTAAGGTGTTGTCCATGATATTATGTATAAACCAAATCTTAGCAGGTGGAGGAATAGGAGAATGACCGACATACCTTTCGACAATTGATAGTTCTTCAACTAGCTTCCTCTCATTATTCTTTAACCTTCTGACGTATGAATGTCCCGTTAGAGTATCGGTAATAGGATGATTGCGGATTACATTCTTAACTATGACTGTCCACTCCTCATCGTTGGTGCATACAATCACCAACTTGAATGAACATCTATATTTTTTCGTCCCAACAATTTTGTTCGTCACTTTTTGTGTCGCAAAGTGTATCTTTCCTATGATGACTCTTGAACACACCACCTCTTCCATATCCAAACTCTAAATATTTTTGGCTCGACCGGGATCTTATCGACCTTGAAATGACAATAACTATGTTATGTTGAAGTCCAACTTGTCTGCACCAATTTAATGCTTCTTCATGAGTTTTAAAAGAAATATCTTCCGAAAATAAATGTCGGCAATAACAAGATGCACGACGACGGTTGTACACTGTATTTCCTATTACCAATAAAAAAGAAAGTTAAAAAATATGGGTGAAAGAATTTACCAATCAAATACACTATAATAAACAGGACTGTCAAATTTTTGACAGTCCTTCCTAATGGTAGGATTGTAAATAGAATATGCTGTCAGCAAGTTATATTTAGGACTGTCAAAAATTTCGACAGTCCTAGCAATAGGAAGGACCGTCAAAATTTTTGACAGTACTAAATATAACTTGTTATTCGTTGAACAACATATTCTACTTAGGACTGTTAACATTTTTTACAGTCCTTCATATCGCTAGGACTATCGAAATGTTTGACAATCCTAAATTGGATGCAATAAATATGACTGTCAAATATTTTGGCAGTCCTACCAATAAGAAGGGCTGCCAAAATATTTGACAGTCCACCAAGTTTATTGGAATGTAAAAAATTTTGACAGTCCAGACACGAAAACTGTGGAACTAGGACAACAAATTTGCTTATCGATGGTGCTTCAGAAGGATCGAGATGTTCAAGGGAAGGAGAGCAAGTTGAGTTTAGTGGATTCGATGATCTGATTTCTTTGTCGAAGATATTTTCATGTATATCCCCTACATTGGTCAGAAAGAATTCAATAATTTAGGGAGAACCAAATACTTAGAAAACTTTACCATCATATTTTCTTTAATACATACTAAACAAAGGTTGAATATTCATAGGAGAATCACCAAGTTGGCTTGGAGTGACACTTGGGACCACATCTTCCATTGATTTTTTTTTTTAAGATTTTGGGATTTAGGGAGAACAAAGTAAAAGAAGATGGCAAAGAAAAAAAAAGTTGTCTTTTATACTTTTTAGTGGGCTACCCCCAAGTAACTTTTTTCTTGTGGCAAACTTGTAATTATAACAAATATTTTTTGGCTAATCCCGAGTAAGCTTTGATGTGCCACGATAAAAAATTAAAAATAACATGTGACTCCTTCAATTGAGGGTCAATAGAGTTAAATAAGGAGGCGAGGCGGAACACAAATCATGTTTGGTTTGAGGATGAGAATTTAGATAGGGGAGTCATAGAAGGTTATGTGTGGGTTTGCTTAGCCTTCTTTTGTTCATATTTTTAACTCCCCAAATTGGGAGGTTAATTGATGTTACGTAACTTTCTGACTTTGTCCATGTGTGTCATGTCTTTTCTCGTTTTCTAATATATTCTAGTTATTTTCTTTATATAGATATCATATTTGTAGCTGATATTTTTTGTGAATATATTTTTGACAAGTTTTTATTAAAAATCTAATCAAATAAATCTAATTTTATGCGATATGTAATAATGATATATTGGTAAATATTATAATTTTTATTAATATTTCTTTCACTCAAAACCTCCGATCCAAGCAACAATCTTTAAACACACCTCACTTAACTCTTCCTCCAATCCAAGCAAGGTTATTGTAGATCTAAGACCATAGAGAGAAAAATCGAACGGTGAAATACGAAAAATTAGGAATTTTTTTTTCCTAGGGAGATGACGAAAAAGGATTGAGCAGATGAGGTGAGCAAAAACAGTAAAAAAAACTTACAAAATCCTCCGTGGGAAGGAGGGGGAAAGTGAAGAGCTTTTCCTTAGAAAAATATCCAAAATTTGAATGATAGATAAGAACATCAATAGTAGATCGAGCTCAAAATTGTATCTTGAGGCCCAAATTCGTAATAAAAAATATATGTATAATGGGTTGGGTTTGCATGAGAATAGTAAAAAAAAATTGAGCCTCGAATGAGATGAGTAGATATAGACTTAGGTGCTATACTTTTTTTTCCAATAAATAAATAAATATAAAATCTAGAAATTAGAAATTAGAGTTCCAAATTGAGTCGAACTATTCTACAAAATGAGTTCCTGTATCCTGAAGGTAGAAATTTTGAGACTCAGACAACAACTCATGTGGCTGAGATAGGACCATCATGAAACTCCAATTAAATTTTACTATTCTACAAAATAAATTTCTACATTATGAATTTAGAATCTAAAAGTTGAGATGAGTTTTATTATTGATATTCTAAAGAAATGGAATTGACACAAATATAAGGTGACATAAACTAATGATCCCAACAACCATATTTGTTGCTTTTACCAAACAACGGGCCTAAGGACATTCGGCCAAAAAAGCATATTTTTATTTTAACCCATTTTCAACTTGCCAAACAACCATAATAATTCCAAGTCCAAATCCATTCAATCAAACAACCCATCATGGTCGAATCAAATGAACCCTCCCCCTCCCCCCCCATATGAAAAATAGCATATACTATTTCTTTTAAAAAAACTACCAAATCTTCAAAGTCATTTGTATGAAACAATTAAAAATTTAAGGTGTACTCTCCACTATTTCATCCATTTTTGGGACATTTGGTATATTTTTAAAAGCAATAATGTGAAGTTTACTACCAAATGCTTACAACCTTCTTACAACTCTCTCTCCCTCCTGCTATGTGGGCCATATTCGTTCCCACCTCTCCCTCCAATGAACGACTGTCACGTGACGTTCCTGCCAGATGACGGCTATTCGGACAGCCATCGGGTCCCACCTCTCCCCCCTCCTCCAATGAGAGGCCGTCATGTAGCCGTCACGCGACGGTTGTAAGAAAATTGTAGACATTTGGTTGTAGTCATAGAAGTCCTTTTAAAAAAGTTAAGATTTACAGAAAATTTACTGTAGCGAAATAAATTTACATTAAATTCATGTAAACGAAATAAGTTTGAATTTTTTTTAAAAAAGTCACGGTCCGCCAACAGTGTTGGCGGAAAACGCAACTTTTGTACACGTACGCAAACAAACAAATTTAAAAAAAAAAACGTGGGCCCCACGACCAATTTCCGCCAACAGAGTTGGCTGAAATTGGGGGGGGGGGGGGCCAATTTCAGCCAACTCAGTTGGCGGAAGGAATTTGGCCCCATGGGGCCCACGTTTTGTTTTGTTTTGTTTTGTTTGGTTTGGTTTGATTTGTTTACTTAGTTTGGTTTGGTTTTTTTCGTTGGTTTATTTTAATTAGTTATATTTTTGTTTTATTTATTTAGTTTAGTTTAGTTTTGTAATTAGATTTAAGTAAATTTATTTTAACGAAATAAAATTAAAATAAATTAATTGGAAAGAAATATTTAGAAATATTTTTTTCAAAACAAAACTAAATAAAAAAATAAAACTAAATAAAAAAAATTCCTGAACCAACATCAATCCATAAATAAAAAAACAAAACTAAATATTTAGAAATTTATTTTTTTCAAACTGGGGTGCATCAAACCGAGGAGCATTATTCCCTTCCATGTGAACCAATTCCTGAACCAACATCAATCCATAAATAAAAAAACCAAAGCAAACCATAATTCAAAACAAAATTAAATTAAAAAAATTAAAATCCAAAACAAAACTAAATAAAAAAATGTTTGCTGAAATTGTTGGCTAAAAAAACTAAATAAAAAAAACTAAACCAAATAATAAAACAAAACCAATTAAAACAAACCAACTAAATAAAACCAACCAAAACAATCCAAAACAAACCAACCCAAACCACCCCAAAAAAACCGTGGGCCCCACACCCAAAATCCGCCAACTATGTTGGCTGAATTTTGGTGTGGGGCCCACGGATTTTTTGGATGGTTTGGGTTGGTTTGTTTTGGTTGATTTAGTTGGTTTGGTTTGATTATTTTTTTTGTTTTATTAGTTCTTTTTTCATAATAGACATAAAATAATTAATTTAAATATTTCTTAAATTTTTTTGGAGATCGAAACATCATTTTAAATCCGTGGGCCCCCACATCCAATATAAATTTATTTCACTACAGTAAATTTTAAATATTCAAAAATAATATTACCGAAAGTCAAATTTGGAGGTCGAAACATCATTTTTTGACGATTCTAAAAATTTTCAAAGTCCATCGAACGATGAAACTGTTTATCCTGTAGTACTTTTCCATACGATCATTTTGGCACAAACTGGACCTTGTTTCGATCTCCCAGTCAAAAGTTATGATACTTTAAAATTTTAAATTTTATATTTTTGCCTGTAACATATGTGTCTTATTTCGGATAAATTTTTTTTCTACATGATTTGTGTTACTCTCGTCGAAAACATACAAATCGACTTATTATTTAACGAAAAACGATCTCAAAACAAGTAGTTATGGCCGCTCGAAGTCTGCTCGACGGCAGACGTAATAGTCTTACGACAGATTTTTAACATTATTATTTTTTAACGTCTGTTAACGACGAAAAAATTTACGATAAAAATATAATATTTATAAATATAAATGTCCAATTCATTTTGATATTTTTTCGTCATATTTTAAACTTTTATGCTTTAGATGGAATTTATACAAATTTTGATACTTTGGAAACAAATTTTCGAAAAAAATATTTATAAATATTTCTTTCCAATTAATTTATTTTAATTTTATTTCGTTAAAATAAATTTACTTAAATCTAATTACAAAACTAAACTAAACTAAATAAATAAAACAAAAATATAACTAATTAAAATAAACCAACGAAAAAAACCAAACCAAACTAAGTAAACAAACCAAACCAAACCAAACAAAACCACAAAAAAAAAGTGGGCCCCATGGGGCCAAATTCCGCCAACTGAGTTGGCTGAAATTGGCCCCCCCCAATTTCAGCCAACTCTGTTGGCGGAAATTGGCCGTGGGGCCCACGTTTTTTTTTTTTAATTTGTTTGTCTGCGTACGTGTACAAAAGTTGCGTTTTCCGCCAACACTGTTGGCGGACCGTGACTTTTTTTAAAAAATTTTTAAACTTATTTCGTTTACATGAATTTAATGTAAATTTATTTCGCTACAGTAAATTTTCTGTAAGATTTATGTTAGTTTCTATAATTTGAATGAAGACATTTGGTAAAATAAAAAATAAAAAATAAAAAAAATACTGACGAAAGCAGCCGCCCGCGCACGTGTCGGTGACGTTCCTTCCGTTGGGATTTCCCAGTCGGTAGCTCAACAATAGAAAACCCACATTCCCATTCCCGACCCCAACCTTGTCCCGCTCATTACAGCTCAGCGTGGGACCCACCTCCACCACCACCCAAACAAAACCGCCGGATCTTCCTCTCTCTCTCTCTCCTCCACCGCCGCGATGCCGGCGAACCAGCAGACACTCTCCTTCTTCTCCGACGACGACGACTACTTTGGAGAATACAACTTCGTCTCCTCCTCCTCTCTCCCGACCCACAAACAAGAGGAAGAGGAAGAGGAAGAGGAAGACGAAGATTGGGGCGATTTCGTTATCGGATCCCAGAATTCCATTCCAGATCCTAACCCTAACCCTAGCCCTGATAATCTGAGGAAGGGAGCCATCCCTCTCTCGGTGTTCGGCCTCGATGAGGACGAGCCGGAGCCGGAGGTCGAGCTCGGGAATGGATTCGCTGCTTCCTCTCCGGCGGCGGGGACGAAGGAGAAGGAGAAGGAGAAGGCGAGGGAGGTGAGGGATCTGATCGCCGATCTCTATGGTCAGGTGGGGGTCGGGACGGAAGCGGAAGCGGGAGAGGAGGGGTGGGAATTCAAGGACGCCTCCTCTGCTGGTGGAGTTAAGGTGATATTTTTGGAGGATTTGTCAAGATTTTGATTATGGTGATGTTGACGACGACGATGATGATAATTTTTATTTTTCCTAATTTGTGTTGTGAAAGCAGGCGTTTGAGAAGAAAGGAGATGCTGGTGACAACGGAATTGAGGTGAAAATTTGCCTTTTTTATTCCAACTATATGTTTATCTTCTTTATGATACACTTCATAGGTATGCAAACCTGGCAAAATAGGCTCGAGAACAATAATCTATGGTACCTTGGAGCAAAATAAGATACAAACTGTACGATCTTAGCGATATGGATATGGATACGATGCTGATTTTGGCTTGATCGAAGGTATTTTGGAATGTCAATGTGGTTCCGAGACTAAAATGCGTTTTGGAGTATCCTTGCGTCCTAGACAATAATATACACATGAGATAAGCGTTAGGTTGCTTATATACTTTGTTTGCACGTTTTGCTTGTAAACTTAATGACTTGCAAGACCAAGGGAACATTCAATATTTCTTTCGGTTTAATGTCGAAATATAGACACAAGGAAACAACATTTCTTATATATATATATATATTGTTCATCTTGTTAATATTTGTGATTCATAGATCACAAGCAAGGTTCACAGTATTAGTATGAGAATCGGTTTCTGACCCTTCTTATGAGTATCGATGGTTTCAAAGGTTCCGGATATGAGTTTTGGAGTTCTTTCTTTCGGAAAGTCAAAATTAACATAAAAAACTATTTAAGAACTACAAAATATTTCATATTTAAGCACAATTCTATGCATTATTTGTTATTTCTTATTCTTGAATGAAAAATGATAGATCATGTGAATAACTTAGACAAATAGAATGGTAATACTGTGTGGATAAGGACTTATTGTGGTGTATAGATCCTTAACACGCTGAATCATTGTTCCTATATTTCTCTCGTTTCCTTTGTAATTTTTTTTTGCTAAATTGACCGGAAAAGAGTCCTAATGTCAATATTGGCTAGTATCAGTAACGGACAATATAGGATTGGGACATGTCAAAAACGATAGGATATATATTGGTATTAGCCGATACTATGAACCTTTATCACAGGTGCTGGACACGCCATGATGGATGAGTTGCAATACATCTAAAGATAAGAAACGAGGAATGTATTCGTGGAAGGTTGAAGGTGTTGCCCTTTGAGGATAAAAATGAGATGAAATAGTATGAGTTCTTCTGGACGTGTGCAACAAAGATCCATTGATGCATCATTTAGGAGTTATAACTGTTTAAGGAGCGCTATGAGACGTCTGCATCATGAAGGGAGCCTCAATCCACCTACATTGAGGCGTTAAAGGATGAGCCTTGTGAGCCTCACACACTTTCACATGTAGATTGTTGCTAAAATTGCAAAATGTAGTTCACTATCAATTGCATGGAGTTTTGAGCCTCCTTGAACTGTAATAGCATAAGCAATGCCAACTTGTTGGTAAAATGGGAGACGAGGTATATCAACTTGTTGGTAAAAAGAAGCTGAGCTTAGGTTCTGAACTCCCCCCTGCCGATGAAGGTGTCCTCCACTCCTCTGTCACCTTCTCACGAGTTCACGCCTTTGTTTCATCTGGAGTTGACATTTTCACTTTTTTTAATGTCATGTCGCTCTTTTCTCAACATCAAGTGCATATCCATGCAAAGTAATGATCGACACCCTTATGTTTCTTGACAATCTAGCAAATAAGAGGACAACTTGTTAGCATCTTTGAGTATGGTGGACAAAATTGTCTGAACTCCCCACCTTCACCGCGTGAAGGTGTCCTCTGGCGCCTCTTCTTCCTAGTATCTCTTCATTTTGTCTGGGATTTGGACATTTTTACCTTTTTGTTTGTATGCATTTTCCCTCTCCACCTCAAGTGCATATGCATACAAGGAAATGGCCAACGCCCATATGGTTTCTTCACCATCTGATGAACGTGACAACTTGGTAGCATCTTTGAATTTTTGGTGGACAAAATTGTTTGAACACCCTCTACCTAGTGGATGTGTCCTTTGTTGGGATGGGGAACCACAAAAAAAGAAGAAATCGAGTTGAGGCACAATATCGGGCCTGACCCATGTGACTTGAAAGAGAATTCCCTTATTAGGTCAAGGACCCCCATATGTTAATGTCTGAACATAACTCATCCTATCCAATGTGGGCCTGAACTTTGTTCTAGCCTCCTATTAACCCAATGGATGTGAGGCACTCAACAAATCTCCCTTGCTTTGCATTTGCTCAAGTCTGGTCCTCAAGCTCCGCCTTAATGCCCAAATCTTTGCTGAAAACATAACCGACCGGAAGGGGAAAAAGGGACACCACGTGCCAACCAAGTATGCAATTAACAAGCATCCAGAGAGGCCCAAACAAACCATGGGCTCTGATACCATTTGTTGGGATGGTGAACTGCATAAAAATGAGCAATCTGTGTGGAGGTACAATATAAAGCCTGACCTATATGACCTATATGACTTGAAAGGGAAACCCCTTATTAAGTCAAGCGAGAACCCCTTTATCAAGTCAAGGACCAACCCCATATATTAATGCTACATTTTCGATCATGTCTAGTTTGGGACTAAAACTTTGCTCTAGCCTCCTCCAATGGACCCAATGGATGCAGGACACTCCAACATACCGAGTCCATGACACCTATTCTTCACGCTTTTCTTTGTTTCATCTGGACTTTTGACATTTTCACTTTTTTGTATTAACGGGTTGTTCATCTCTCTACATTGAGTGCATATCCATGCAGAGCAATGGTCAACATCCTTCAGACAGTGTTCTAAATGGTGTCCGCCTCGGCCGCCTAGGCGGTAGGCGGTCGCTCTCCGCACCGTTTTTGCCGTTGGTACCTTGGCGATGGAGTAGACGGCCAGCGGAGGGTTGGCGGCATAGGCGGAGGTGAGTACGTGGCACGCGGTGTACTCTCTGTAGTAGAATGAGTTAGGCGGCGGTGTAGGCGAACGCCTAGACGGAACAATACCTGACTAGATGTTTTGACAAAATAGTTTTGCAAACATTATGGACGTATGAGTCATTTTTACATGACTTAAACTTCATAAATCTTTGTTCTACAACTTAGTTATGCATAAAAAATTCTTAAAATATGCATATTATGCAAAACAATGGTAAAATAGTAAAATAATATTCAAAATGTATCAAACGCCTAGGCGGCGTCTAGACGACGTCTAGGTGTCCTAGGCGGTAGGCGGACCCTTTCCGCCGCGCACCCGCCTACCGCCGTTTAGAACATTGCCTTCAGGTTTCCTCCCAATCTAGCAAAGTACAAGAGAACTTGCTAGCAACTTGAATTATGGTGGACGAATTGTCTTGTGTTATTGTTTGTTAATTATTTTAAAAAAATAAAAGTAACATGCTTGTGCCAGGATATAGTTTAACAAAGAGCAACTTCCATTGGCCATTTCAACTTTAACTTATTGATGCCATTAATCTATCATTTTCATTAGAGATCTGATAATTCTATTTAAAGGTTGTTGGGAACAGGTTGGATACTGCTCACGACTCCTTTGGTCAGTTTAGAGTTAATAATGGTGGACAACAGCTGGGTGATGTATATGCAGCAGATGACGTGTGTACAAGTGGGTTGAACTTCAACTCAAATGTTGCTCATAGTCATCGTGTTCCAGACACATCCAAGAAAATGGGTCATAGAGAAAATATAACCAAGTTGAATCCCAGCATGGAAAACGGGGTCAGCGTGCAGCCATGGGACTTTGACAATGCATTCTCAGACAATGTTGCCGTAACTAGATCTTTTGGAGGACAGGTGCAAATTTTCTAGTTCATGCTATTCTATCATACTTTTTTAGACTAACCCTGTCATACTTGTCTCTTTATGTTTACTAATAAATTCTTATTTTTGGGTTCTATAAAAGCAGAAGATTCCTGATGCCAAAGCAGACGTGTTTAAGTCCACCGACAAAACTCAGGTCAAGTTTCTGCACTCACCAGTCATTGCCGTGAAAACACCATAGTACTATAAACTATGTCTACATATTACAATGTAATGTGCTGTATATACTATGTTTGCATTTTTTGTGTCACGAAATGCTTATCCCGTACCGACAGTGCCACCCTTGTGTCATACATAATTCTGAAGTTTCAACAGTTTAATCTCCACTTCTTGGTATTCAAGATGCTAGGAAATTATTAGTCCATGCTTGCAGTATTTCATCTGTGAATAATATTGAAATTTCATCCTTATTTAGTTTTCAACTGTTCATCTACATCTTATAAAAATGTGGGATATGCATGTTATTTAATTTGTTCTTACTACAGTACGTGCTACAAAGTTACATGGTGGCTATCATTGTTCTCTTTCTACAATGCATGCTTACCAAGCTAGTGCCTATGATGCATTCATGTTCTTATTTCTGTCCTCTATGGTAATGCTGCTCATGTGCTAGGTGAAAGGCACTCTTCTCGTATGAAACTGCTTTTTTGCTGGTTAAGGACTATGGGTGGACAGTTTATACTCTAGTTCTTCTATGTTCACTAGTTTGAAACTTACAAGGGACACTAATAATCAAGGTTGTAAAAGTTGCTAGGCGGGAGTCGGGTAGGCACTGGGCAACCTAGCGCTTAGCGCCTAACCCTGCCTAATTCTAGGCGGTCCACAAAATAGTGATCCAAATTTTTTTTTGGCTCAAAATTGCCCAGAAACCCCAAATAACCTGGTTGTCGGGCGTCGGACGGGCGCGCACTAGGCGCGCGCCTAGATGCCAACTAATCCCGATTTTTAGAAGAGTGCTAATAATGACTGAACTCTTAATTTTTTGTTGAGCAGAGATCGATTTGTAGGAATGCAGCCATACTGGATATTTTTATTGGTGGGAATATTATTTTGTATGCTTTTATGAGAAATAAATAATAAACATGACTAGAAATGGAGTCGGAATTTTATAGTTCTTTACTTCCTCTGGAATGAAATAAATTCAGTTATATATTTGTAAGGTCTTTTTAACTTTTATTAGAATATGTTTCATTTTTCTTTTGTTCATTTGCTTTCTCTTTAGTTATTATTTCTACTGTCAATATGCATATTTTTTGGATAGCGGAAATTTACTGCAATGCATTTATCGCATTGGAAAGTTTACTTGTGGAGAATCTGATTATTCAAGATGTGCAGGACACTGGCATTTTGTGGGAGAGTGGCCTGGGCTTTGATCATGCGTCTACTGATAATAATGGGAGAGAAAATCTAAGTTGGTCTGGTAAAGAAACCAGTGGATCTTTTCGCAAGCCTAATGCTGGAGGAATAGGAATCAAGGACTCAATGTTTCATTCAGTAATTGCTCTTGATGATATCATATCAAGTCTTTATAATGAGAGTGATCAATCTCATCCAGTTCGCCCTACACAAATTGCTACCAATGGTGTATCAAATATAGCTGTGCTCAGTCCAGATTCGGTTTCCCTTAATGGTGATAGTTATTTCGATGACAGTGAATGGGAATTTCAGAAGGCTCCAGATTCGATAGTCAATGATCCGAAGTCGTCTCATAAAATAGATGAAAATCTGTCATGTGGATCACCTCAGATTCCTAGTTTGGATCTGTACTCTAGATTGAAAGAGGAAAGTCTATTCTTGATAGTTCACCATCTTGATGATCTCAAGGTTAGTAAACATAAACTTTTGATACGTTTACACGATAATTAATTTTGTTTAATTTATGAATTGCTTTTCATGTTAGAAAGCTCATGAGGTTGCCTCTCTTTCTGGCGAACAAGCTAAAAAAGCATTGAAAATTGATGAGGATATCCAGGTTGGTCATTTTGTTATTTAAACTATAGAAAGGTCGTGCTGTTATTATTGTTGTTGTTGTTGCTGCTGCTGTTGTTTTTTGTTGGAATTTAGTTCTATTTCTTCATCTTTGAACAATTTTGACCCTACAATATTGATGTGAGGAATGAGGATCATATTACTAACTAATAAGACCCAATGATGCTCTATGCACCCTCCCCTCTTTGTTTAAACTTAATCTTGGCACTCAATGATAGTGAATATGTGTAGGCAAACCCTTCCTCTCTCAATTGCATTTACGACATAAATTACCATTTATCTTGAATCCTTTATTTTCCTCGTCTTTTGTGTTGTAATTTTACAAAATTCTGCTCTGGCATTTTTTCTGAGTTGCTTTTTGTATGTTTACTTGAAAAGTTGGGTTAAAAGCTATCTTGTTATTTCTAAAGGGGACATCCCAGCTTACTATTGCAATATGCAGAGTGAGGGTTGGTGGACAAGATACAAATTTTAGTTGAAACATCTTTAAATGTCAATATTAAAATTAATGCAGCATAACTTATGTTTTCCAAAATCTAAATTTTGATGATAATTTTGTCAAAACTTTTTTTTATTGCTAATTGTATTTGTTAGTTAACATTCTAATTAGTAATTGGATTAGTAATTAGTTAGTTAGTCATGACTTAGAAATTAGTTTCTAGAAGCTTCTAGAAGTTTCCAAATTTCTAAGTATCTAGATATTTTCAATTTCTAAATATCTAGATATTTTCAATTCCCAAGTATCTAGATATTCCTAAAGTATCTAGATATCTTTTCCAAAATATCAAGTCATATTGAAATATCTAGGGACATACTTGTAATTTCAAGCAACCCAACCCACCCCTTGTGGCTGGCCCTTTATATGGAGTACCCCCTCCATTCAATTCATTCCATCACTCCACTTCATCTTCTCCAAATTTTCAAACCCCTAATTCCTTCCCCCACAACCCTAAACTAACCCAAATCTCCTCCAAACTCTTCCAAAGGAAGGGCAAAAACTTGAGGACTCAAGGAGGAGAAAGCGAGCAGCAATGATTATTGTTCCGGCCGGCCGTCTCCTCTATCTCCAGATTTGAGATCTTAGCCTTCTTCCTCCCTTACCTTGGCTCTGGTAGAGCTTTTGACTCTCTTGTTCCAGCTTCATAAGTAGTAATGTCAGAAGATTTGAGCGACACGCAGAGTGAATCGGTCCCTAAGGAACCCCCGAAAGGGCTGCCGTCCGATGGGTACACGAAAGTGACGAAGTTGCTTTGCAAGGAAGAAGGTTGGGACTAGAAGAGGAGGTTTGACCATTCTTAGTGTGCCAAAATCCTTGGATCTTCATTGGAGACCAATCTCCACTAGGTAAACCTTTGATTCCCCCAACCTTCTAGTTTAATTCTAATAGAATTGGGTTCTAGGAATGTAAATTAGTATAGGCTATAATTTTGTGCCCACCTAGTATTGTGTATAGGACTTCATAGGATTTTGTGTCCAATAGATTTGTTGTGTGTCAATTAGATGTATACTCTATATTTGAATATAGATTATACTATACTAGCATATATACACATGCAACGCACGTATTTTAATCATCTTTTAATTAATTTTTTTGTACTTAAAAGGGTAAAATCCACCATAAGACCTCATTTTGTTTACAAAAAGGAAAGAAAATCAATTCTTTGTTCTTTCCGGTATTTGGAAAGGCCCGAGAAATTGGGAGGAATTGGGGGGTGGGAAAGTGAATCCATTGGATGAGTGGGAGAATTATTTTCTCTCTATTTTCCTTTTCTTTGAAAATCAATTTCCTTTCCTGCTTATTTTCTTTGGCATCCTAACACAGAATTTTTTTCTTTCCTTTCTCAAGGTCCTGTTTTCGCAAGCACGGGCTAAGAGCAAACTATATTTTTCTTAAAAAAAATTCTATACGTAATCACCTAGTTGTCCTTATTAAATTTAATAAACAATTTTAATTACTAAAGTTAGGTAAAAACCTATTTGGGTTTAAAAAAAATAATGTTGAAGCCAACATTTCTTACTTGTAGATATATAATATTCTTTATATTTAAGGTGACGTCAGATTTACATGCTACTAATAGCATTTCAGATTATTAGCTATAGAAGTATAGATCGGGATGTCTAAGAAGGGCAAACCAACGGTTGTACCATGGATTACAGAAGTGCTCACATTTAACATAAATTCACATATTGTCGTGGAAAAAAGAAAGATAGAACGAACTTACAATATCAGTAATTGGTGCTTGAAACACAAAATACACGATGAGAATAAATCTGTCAATTATTGTAACCATGGAGAAACAGGAGGAAACAAAAATCAATCACAATGTAACTTTGTTATGATAAAATAGATTAGTTTTTCAATCTAGTACACAAAGTAGGCCACTGACAAACTAATTACATATTTATGTTTGTGATTATGTCTTTAATGTCAGCTCATATTCATTTTTCTATCAACATTTTTTTTTGGCTAAATATGAGCCCAGAAAGTAGACAACGGCTTATTTTCTAAAGTTTTAACTCCGGATGCAAATTAATTTCTGTAGTGCTTAACACAAATAAGGAATACTAACAAAATGACAATGAGCTGACCATTCTCTAAATAGTACTCCCCGCTGCTTTTCGAATATATAAATTATCTTACATTCCTTGCTCACCTTTCTTCTTATTGTACATGAAAATCAAGAATGGAGCATCTTACTTGACTATCATAATTATCAACTCCTTTATGGCCATACGCACTAAACTCTTCAGTCCAAAGGCAAAGCGCTGCCGTCGACGCCACCGCATATGCCTCTTAGGATCATTCATGTTGGAGGATTTTATAACTTTTTTTTAATGATGGAAGCTTCTTAAATATTATTCATGATTCCCCAAGCCTAATGACTACTTTGTCTCTTTGATTACTGTGCTTATCAAATATCATACATTTTCCAAGCTCAGTGACTACTTTCTCTCTTTGATTACTGTGCTTATTAGATATCATTCATAGAAAATGATTGTACCGGATTTATTCCGAGGCGAGTTTTTTTCTTTTTTCTCCTATACTATATGCATGCATGCATGCATACATATTTTATTAGATCCAGTTTTAATTACCCAAATGTCCCTATTAACTTCAACTATTATTTTTAATTAGTAAATATATCGAAGGGTATTTTTGGAATAAAAATTTCACGGTGAAGCCTAAAACTTTTGGCATTATATAGTAGAATAGATATATAGTTTTGCTATATATTCATTATGTTTTAATTGTCATTTCATTATATGTTCATGTGTGGATATTGTGTACACAAGAGAGTGTATGTGCTAGTGTGTGTGTGCTTGAGTGTTAGAAAGGTGGTTTGTTCTGTTCTAAAACAGAACATTAGCAGTAGCTGCAGCAGCAGTAGAAGCAGTTGCAGCAGCAGTTGCACAGCAGTAGCAGCAGCATTAGCAGCAGCAGTAGGCATAGCAGCAGCAGCAGTAGCCTTTGCAGCAGTAACAATAGCAGCATTAGCATAGGCATCAACAGCAGCAGTGAGTGAGTGTTGAGCTTGTGAGTGCACAAGTACAAGTGTGTTAGAGTGTTATGGATAGGTTAGTGTGTAGGTGGTACCTATTTATCTAGTGTATCTAGATTAAGAGTATATATATAGGTAAGTGCCTAGTGTCAAGTAAAGGTATCCTAGTGTATAGATAGGTTGATACCTATATGCCTAGTGAAGTTTATGGAGTGTATAAGTACCATCCTAAAAAGCTTATGTATAATTTGGGTATCAAGATATCGAGATACGATGAGTTATCTCAAGCATCCATAGATGAGTTTAGTGCCATGAGTTTATATTGGTATCAAATTACCAAGTATCATAGGTAATATTTAGTGTCAAGGTAAGTGTTAAGGTATTATATATATATATATATATATATATATATATATATATATATATATATAAGTTTGATATCTATATACCTATACACATAAGTTATGCATATCCTAGATATCACGAATAACTAGTATAGAGATTTATGCATCAACCAAGTAGGTAATAATGAACCTAAATAGATACCTACCTAGTATAAACCCATTTTGACATATAATTGACATAGAAACCTAATAAGTAGATAACTAGGTTGTTATTGTTTTCAAATCACCTATTGACGCTATAAATTCATATATAGGTTATTTGTATTGCGATACAGACTCTATCCCGTATCATCATCTCACTACGGCAGGCGAGTACATTCTTTGATTGTTTTCAGTATCTTGATAGCTTCTTTACTTCATGTTCTAGTTATGCTTTACTTGATTCTCATGTTTGATACACGGATTGGTATCATATGGATTCATAGCATGTATCATGATTCTCATGTTGGTCATGTTGTCAAGTTGGTCATGTTTATCATGTTGATCATGTTGTTGTTCATGTTCACGTATCTCATGTCTATCTTGCTTAATGATTATCATGTTACTAGAATTATTGTATCACACCTGGAATCTATGAGTATTTGTCGGGAAAGGAGAAAATACTAAGTAGATGTGTGATCAAACCTGTACTTCATGTTACTATCTAGAACAATAGCAAATCATGCAATTCACGTATGATTATGTCGGACCAATCAAGAATAATAGCCATCGCCAGGATGAGCTGGATACCTTAGCCGATAACATATTGAAAGTAGTATTTTAAATCACTTAAGAGTGTTTACCGTCTTTCCTTTTGCCATTCTGATACTTTGTTATCACGTATTATGGTTTCTCATGATTATTTGCTTTATCACATGTTGTCATGCCATGATTCTGATTTACCGTCTATGTCTATTACTGTTTTATAGTCTCTACCATGTATTGAAACTGCTTTCATTGATGTACTTGCTCCAGTCCTGACTGGATGTTGATATATTAGGAGATGTTGTGTCCACAGTCTTGGACTTCAGGATGATGCTAGTTGAGACCGGTCTTGATGTACCATTGACCGTGAGTTGACATTTGAAGAAATCTAGGCTAGTATTCTCTATTTAGTATTATGTTTTAGTTGACCGACCGGATTTGTCTCCGGATCATTATTCGACTTGTATAAATAGTTATGGATTAAACCGATAACTTTGGATGGATTAGTGACATTATTTTAGAGTTATCTTTCCTTATTCATTTCTTCCTTTAGCATGATGTGATTTGAGTACTTATTGATATTGTTGGATTTGTATTAAGAGATGATTCGTATTGAGGTCTAAATAACGTTCTACCGCTGACACAACGACGTAGACTGGACGTACCCACTCATGTCCGATCATCCGGACGCGGGTCGTGACACTTAGTGTTTTGATGATAGGTCAAGTGTAAGCACAACATCACATTCCTTCTTAAAGGAGGAATCATACATGTAGAACATTATTGACTGTCGCTTGTGAGGGGGGACCTACATCACTTGATTTGACTCTAATGAGGCAGAATGCTTGGTTGATATATTTGTGTTTCTTAAGAGAGATGTGCATTTCAGAACACGATTATATCCCAAGGAACTTCGTAAGTATGTGCAAAAGCTGATCAAAATGATGCTGACTTGAATCCTATAGTAGGAAAGAAATTCCCTTACAAATACTAAAGTCATGAGTATATTTTGCTCTATGCCTTATGATCACCACATAAGCTTGCTTCCATGATGGTATTATACCACATTAACTTCTCAGCTGGCGATCCTTATTGTAATAATATCTTAGAATAACCAATTTCATGTACAATTCTTTGTTTGGGCGAGGCACTGATATTTCGGCGCATAATCACATATAATATGTTATAGGCCTGCACATCCTTTGATGTTCATTTTGCATCAATGAGTTGACATTGATTACTAGTTACCTTATTCTTCATGTTTATAATGGACCCACTGGATTATACAATTCATCTAACTGATACTCTTCATACTTCATTTATACAATCCATGATTGTGAGTAATGGTGCAAAAACATATGATCTAGTTACACTACATCTGATTTTTTTTTTTTAATGTTGACATAAATATTACAACTCTGTACTCTGGACATGTTTTCCGTTCCTCCTATTACTTAAGTTGATTACTTGATCTTTATGTTAATAATGGACCCATTTCTGGATCATACAATTCATCTAAACTGACAATCTTCATAGTTCATTTAGTTAATCCATGAATGTGTAATGGTGCAAAACAAAACATATGACCTAGTACATCTTCATATGATTTTTAATGTTGACATAAAATTACAACTCTGTATTGGACATCTTTTTGTTCTTCTGATTACTCAAGTTGAGTACTCTGAAGGAATATGTACAGGCAAAGGGAAGAAAACAATTCATGTACCCAATACAAAACTTTTGAGATAAAGGCTTTGTTATTCTTTTAATATTCCTATAGCATATATTGTATTTAGTTAGTTTGGTGAACCTACTATAGAAATTATTTATTCTCTTCCATCTTTCCGACTAGCACATTCTTTAGTTAGAGAAAAAAAAAATTTCTCCAAAAGTGTGACTACTATGACTAAATCTTGATTAGCTTCTCATCGCTATTTAACTATTTGATATAAAGAATAATATCTTCTTCTTCAGGTAATTTATAAGAAGCTTCAAGAAGCTATGGTTTCTGAAAATATGTACATGGGGAAGCACCAATCGAGAGAAGCTTGTGTTAGTCAACTGGTTCATTTTGTAGAAGATCCATGTTTCCAAGCTTTTGAGCAAGAATATCACTTATCAAAAAGAGTATTATTGGTATGTGCAGTTCCACCTCTAATATTTCTTTTGGTAGGTAGTAGACTTTTACCTGTAAGAAGGATACTTTTACCTAAGCGTAGTTCTGAGTCTTCTGTTTGTGTTGCCTGATTTCGTCATGCAATCCTACAAGATTAAGATAATTACATTTCATATCGGGATGCCAAAAGTTGTAATTTTTATTGGTACTGGATCAAAAATTTCCAAAATTCAGACAAGATTTGAAAATTTCTGTTGCTGAAGCAGCATGGCCAATTGTCTCGTGTGGTTTGGACTTTGGACATGTGCAACAGAGAGAAAGTTTAGCAGCTGCTAGAACTAGGGTAGGTCTACATGAACTTGGATTGAGGTTTTGCTAAAAAAGGCATATAAATTAGAGAGGAAATGGCTCTTAGGAGAGTGGAACGGGAGAAAATATTTCATGTGGCTGACCCTGAGAGTTTCGGTAGAGCTTTTCTTGTTGTTTAGGTATTATTTGGTCTGGTTTACATTTTTTTATGTTCTTTGCAATACCATGTGTACATCTGAAAACTTCATATTTTCTGCTCTCATAACTCATCTAAAACAGCAAAGTTGCTTATATCTGCAATTCTTGAATTGCATTCTGATTCATGTGGTTCTCAGAAATGAAATTGCCACATGAATCAAAGGAGAAAGTGATTTCCTGGTAGCTCATGCCCAATGTTTATCTTATGAATTATGCCTGTCTTTAGAATTGTCATTAAGGTCTTCCATCAAAACAATAATGTTCATGCGTGCTACATTTACGAATCTTATCTTGTTGACGACTTATTTCATTAAGATTTTGAACATGGACTTCTTTATCAAGAAATGAACAATTGCTTGCCAGCAGATATGTTGAACTATTTTCCTGCTATGTTGGTAAATAGCCCGAAGCTCCCATCTAAATTCTAAACATGCATGTTCTGCCGTCGTTGAACATTTTCTTCACCTGTCATCCTGCATGCAAGGCTTTAGAAGCGGCTAGGCGGTCCAAAAAGACCCCTAAACGTGCAGGCAGTAGGTCCTTCCTAAATTAGGCGGACGGCATGAGCATATTACTACTAAAGGTCATAAAGCATAAGGTTTTAATATATATAATATTGAACAAAAAAAATAACAACTGGAAAAACAAATAGCTAATAGATGCATATGGACAGCAGAAAAAACATCACAAAAAAGAAATTATTATACATTTTTAGAGGTTAATCAATTTGCTAAGTGAACGAATCAATAGATAGCAAACTCCACTTTATAGAAGCTAATCATCTTGGTAATCACAAAAAATAAGAGTGCAGAAAAAAGCAATAAAGGTACATCCTTAACGATCGAAGAAGGGAAAGAAAGAGAGGAAAAGGAAAATAAAGAAGAAAAGAATGAGAATGTGAAAGTAAAAGGAAACAGAAAATTAAAGGTTGAAGAAAAAAAGAAACATAGATACCTGATTGACACGATAACATACTAACGTGAATGGTATAATTAACAGCCATACATATGGTCAAGGGAAGACACACAGACGATGGGAATAATCTAAGGGTGAATACTTCTCTCCCTTTAGAAATTTGGGCAGTGGGATAATAAATTGATGAATAACTCATTGAGGTTTGAAGAAATAAAAAACCCCATTAATTGCTAATTCTCATACGATATTACTACCCTAGTGTCTACAAATTTATACCCCTTTATGCTTGCCAGAAGTGTATCAAATAGAAAGTGTGTTGAATATTGCAAACAGCCTAAGCTGTTGAACATAGCAAACCGCCTAAGCGGGTTGGGCTCGAATGTCCAGGTGGCTGACTTGTTTTCTGTTTTGATACAACTGCCTGCACACATTCTTGTTGTTGTTTTCACCTCCAAGTTTGTGGGGGCAAATCACCACGACACATGCTCTTTCGCTTTTGCGCTTATCTTGTTACATGAATCTTTTGGTTGCACAAACAGTACACCACCTCAGCTACAGAGGATCAATCCTTACTAGTTGATGACCTTTTTTTCTTCTTGAAAACAAGTGGAGGATACGTTTGTTCAACAAAGACTTAAGGAGATTGTACATAGTTTTGATTTGTTTCTGGAAGCTTTGCCTCTTCGGCAAGATCTCTGCTAATCAAATACTTTGTTTATTACCACCAAAGGGATGGTCTACTTGTAACACTAGTAAGGGAGGGGAGGAATGGGTGTGGATTCAAATCCCAGTCTGGGCGATAATTAACTGGGAGGGAGTCTTGGTGCTACTAGCCCTGGACATGGACGGTCATTAAATGACTGGCCTTATCTCAAAAAAAGAAAGAAAAAACACTTGGTTTATTTATACTCGAGTCTCTTATTCTCTTGCAATTTTATTTTTCTTATAGCATTATCTCGCTTCATATCCTATTGCTAAACCATTCAATACAGGCAGAGAAAAGCTTTGTTGTGGCAATTGAACTTTTTGAGCATGCCACGTCAGTACTACGTATCCTGGAATTAGCATCTGGAGAGGAGCAACAGACTTATATCAATGTGTGGTCCAAGATGGGTTCTGCTTGTGCCAAAGAGTTGCAGCATGGTGCCATGATATGGAGAGAGTCCCTTGGTGCAAATATTTCTGAGCAAATACTATCTCGGGGTACACCTTCATTGCCATTGTAGTTAACAGTCACACCCATCAAATCTTTTTGTTGTTATTCACAATTTTCTGTGGTACTGGTGTAAGTCTGTTTTACAAATATTCCTGCAGGTAAGAGATATTTTGTGGCTCTTGGAGAAATTTACAGAGTTTCGGAGATTTTGAGAACTTCTTTGAAGCTTTATAAGCCATGGGTACTATCCAATTGGGAGGGTACCTCAAAAGAGTTACTAACTAGTTTAGATAATTGTGCTGAGGCTTGGACAAACTTTGCTTTGGTGAAATCTCTTGAAAGCATTTCTGCTGCTACCACAGATCTTGAGGCCAAAGCGCTGCTCGAGTCCATCACAACTATTCGTGACTCCAACGATCTATACTCCCAAAATCATGTCTTCGGTTCTGACGATATGATCTGTAGACTATCCTTGTTACCCATGGGCAGGCTAAAAGGTGTGCTTGAGAAGTTAAAGACTTGTTTCTTTGTTTACCTTGCTCCATATTTTAATTACCCTGATTTCTCACTTAAAAATGAAACAGGTGATAAATTGGTTACATGGAATGGGGACCACTACTGTCTCAAGCTTGCTAATCTATGGGCCAATCGGGTATCTTCCCTCCCTCCACATTTGCCTTGCATACTTGCCAGGTAGTTTGACAATAAATCTGTCAAATTCAAAAGAAATCTAAAGCCTTGATCAAAAGTCCCACGTTGTCTGGCATGATCCTGAACAGAATCATCTCCCATTTGAGTGTGTTAGAAATTAAAGCAAACAAGTGAGTGGCACATTGGCCATAAGAATGAAACACATAAGGATCGAGCGCCTTAAAGGCGACTTTTAGCAAACTACGGAAAGTTTCCAAGGGTATATTGCTGCTTGTTTGGGACATTATCCTGCATTGAAGAGAGTGTAGCGTCTATGAATGGAGGCCTCTGAAGCAAGTTGTCTGCTCTTGCTAATTCTTTTTGTATCGAATGCTGCTAGATCACACTACTGTAAAATGTATGCCATTCTTTTCCATGTATTGCCGATCACCACAATTCTATTCTTTTCTGCAATTGAGATATTGTCAATAACCAAGCGTTGGCAGCGGAACAGTTCAGCGGTCATTAAATGTTGTTGTGGTTCCCCATTGCTTGCTCCGGATTATTGTCCATTCTATTCTCCGTTTTGAATTGTATCAAATAATATTTCATTTTTGTCCAAACTTCAAACTGGCACCACTGTAAAATGCAACAATGATGCTCGTCTTTTATTTGAGAATTTACTAGTGAAAACCGCGAGTAGGCTACTTTTTTTGTTGCTCAATTGATTGCACCAGCTGCAAATGCACTTGCAAGGCCTGGGCCAAAAACCAACCTGCCAATCCTCCTCTCTCGCATTAAAGTCGAAACATTGGGAGCAACACGCCAACACAAAATCTACTTGTTTGCTATAGCAACTGCTAGTTTCTTCATCCGGTTAGACATCATCACTTCTCATGCGCTCATCGACTAGAGGCATCTTACAATCTTTTGCGTAAGTAGGAAGCAAGTAGTTGCATATCTCAGTGATTTACATGATCCCGGAGCATCACCAGGAACTGTTCTGCGCCTTCCCTGCTTCTCTACCTTGTCGAACACAGCTCTAATGATTCTGTTGTCTGGCTGGCTGGCTGCCATTTCAGAACTTGATAGACCCTTTCTCCATGCAGTCCGACACCCTTTCTTTTGTGGAGAAGGATTTAGTGGCTTATGTTTTCTGAAAAACATCGAAAATGTCAAATTAAGACCAACTACGAGAAGTAAATTACCTAGCATTATACCATAAGAACTTTTACACTTTGTGAATGTGTTCTTAAAATTATATTTTATATGATAAACAAATAAATATAACAACTAATATGCTAAAATTTTAATTTAACTACAATAATAATAAAAATTTATTCCAAAATTTTCTAGTTTTGCAGATCGTAGTTTCAATTGTTTTTATTTTATTTTATTTTTTGTGTTAGGCTATCTTAATGACCATTTAAATCTTATCTTTTTTCAAAATTCAATTATTTTTGTTTACACCTACTAATCTCTATTATTATAATACGGTTTGGAAACGACTCAAAAATAAGCCGTCCGAGCCGTATGTTTATCATCCACTAAACAAAAAATATATATTCAAAAAATTTCTAACCTTGTACCTCCTCAAATCCTAAAATATATTTAATATTTAAGTTATATTTAAACTAAATGCATGGTATTATCTAACTAAATGTATATCAAAAATTCCAAAAACATATCTATAAAAAAATCATAACTAAAATATATTCAAATTATATTTAAAATATTTTAATACAGTTTAAATTTTTATCTATATTTTTTTTAACAATATCATACTTTTTTTGTACATACGCACGTGAACGTGATAATCCTAATGGCTCCTTTACCTATTATATTATGGGCTGTTTGATTCACAGATTTTGAACGTGAAAGTGTCCAAAACTCGAATTTTGGACCACTTCGCGTATTTGGTTGAAGAATTTGCAGACAAGATTTACTGTGATTTGACATGAACAGTAAATCTTGTATGTCACAAAATCAGAGTTTTTTCCTCCGAAGTGGACTACGAAAGTGGAAAAACATCATTCCCACTTTGCGTGTTTGGTTGGAGGACTACTTTCTCTCTACTTTTACAAAATGAAGATTTACTATTCTCTTCAACAAAAAGTTACACTTTTTCACTCACTTCAACAACCAACCAAACACCAAACTTTCTTATTAGCGACGGTCATACGAGAAAAACTACCCCGCACATAATCTTGAGTTAAAAGTGGTGGTATTTGCTTTGAAGCTTTGGAAACACTATCTATATGGGAAAGAGTGGAGATCTTTATTGATCATAAAAACTCGAAACAAGTGTTTACACAAAAGAAAATTAACATGAGGCATAGGAGGTGGCTTGAGTTGATGAAAGACTTTGATCCCGCATTCCAGTATCATCCGAGGAATGCAAATGTGGTAGCTGATTCACTTAGCAGATATCCAATAGCTATGTACTTGACGATGTGTGAGACCCGTCTCCCTATTTTAGTATTATTGTATTTTATCTGGTATATGCGTGTTATAGCTGTATATTGCTTCCCGTGTAATTTATAAAAATTTTAGCTGCTTTCATGTAATTTCTAGAATTGTGTATAGTGCTAGTCACCCTTTGATATATATATATATAGTCTTCCCTTTCTCTCTCCTCCTCATTCTTCTTCATTTCCTTCTCTTTCTTAATTTTCTTCTCCTTCTCCTATCCTTGGTCGAACCCTAGCCCCAGTCGTGAGCTTGCCTTGGGTAGTGGTGGTAGTAGTTTAGTAGTAGATTTAGGCAAGTACATCTTGCCAATGAGGAAGAACTTGCTACATTGTACTTATTTAGCTTACTAGCATTTTATTGCTATATATTGTTCTCTATGAGTTTCTCTACATGTTTAATTATTGGTATTTTCGATTTTGATGTCTTGGTTGGAGTAGATCTAAGTTTCCAGGTTGTAACTTCCATGAGTTTACTTGGTTTTGATCTCTTAAAACTTGATATTTTCCAAAACTAGTGGTTCCATATTGATGAGCACTTGATTTCATGCGATTTTGAATTTTACTTTGCTGGATTCAGACTTGAAATGAGGATTTCATGGAGAATACAAATTTTCAGACTTTGAGCTTTTCCATGGCTAAAACTTGTTGTTCTGGGATGAAGAAGTTTCATGCGCCCCGCTTGGTATGAGGCCTGGACTTCTCGCTCTAAGTCAGCATGCGACCATCTTGTTGGAAGCATGACTGAATCTGCAAATGCACCTGTCATGCCTCAGAACCAGAATACTGGAGAGCGGGGACAGACAAAGCCAGCTACGTATATCAGAGTACTCTATACCCCGAGATACGGTCACAGCTGTCTAGACATGTGAGGGTTTACTCTACAATCTATCAGGCAATCCTTGGTCAAGAATCCTAGATGTCTCAATCTCAAGCAAGCAACAAGTTACAAGATGTATGATCACCAAACATATAATAGTAAGGCATCACAAACTATACATATACAGATGATCATGAAGCTAGTTATAAAATAAAGAACTAACAAGAGTACCATGTTACATGATCAGCTCTAGATATAGTTTAGAATATGCTTTACATGTAGGCCCACATGTTAGAATGTTTAGTTCCAAAACTCGAGCTAAATACGTGCTCGGTGGCTAAATGCCTCAAAAGTAATAGTGTACAAGATCATGTGGGTGATGAAGAAGAAATCCACTCATGTCCTCGGGTGCTCCTGGTGTTCACCATCTTGGGACAGAAAATACGGGAGATCATGCGGTCCTGCTCCAAAATCTGACCATACAAAATCAGTGGGGTCAGACCCCCAAACAACAAGTACCACAAGAGAGCCAATCTTAGAAACTAAAACCAGCATGGAGACAAATCAGTAAGAAATAGTATAAGGAACATTTAAATAAGTGTAGCAGGTAAAAATAACAATTAAACATGCTCTGGAGTATTAAACATGGATATCTGGAGTCAGGCTTCAATTATTGTTCTCAAGATCAGTTGTTGAAAATAAAACAGGACGGGACTAGACTAAACTAGAAATCAAGCAATCACGACCAATCTGCCTTACGGCTTGCTATCATTAACTAACTAGGGTTATCACAGTCCTAGTTACTAACGCATACAGTTTAAGATTTCTTACAGCCACATGCCCTGCAAACCATCCGGATTATCCAGACGAATAGGTACATAGTATAGATTTATCATGTATAATTATTTCTTATCTTTTCTGGTAGTGCAACACTCGACGGTGTGCTGAAAGTGTGCTCCTCACGACAGAGAGCTCCAAATTCATCAAGTGTCGCTAAGATATCGGGATTGCATGTAGCCAGAAAATCTTTCTAGATACTTTCTATATTATTATTCTAGTTATTAGCCTGGACAATTATCAAGGATTTTCGACCGTGGTGCTCAAGAATTTGTCTTAGACATGATGCAAGATATTACAGTAACTTGACGAGTTCAATCAAAATCAACCAAGGGGATACAGGTCATGCAATACAGGTGCTACAAATAGCCTTGATCAGGATAGTTACAGGAATTCTCAAGTCAGGAGTGCGCTACGTCGAGCCACTATCAGGAGTATCAAGATCATGAGTAATTATCAATACAGGATCAGGATTGTCACGCCCCAGAACCAGAATACTGAAGAGCGGGGCTGACAAGGCTAGCTACCTATACTTAGAGCACGCCGGTACTCCGCATATACGGTAAAGCTGTAAGACATGAGGGGTCACTACTACAAACCAACAGTCAAGCTTAGGTCCAACAAACCCTAATGTCTCAATCACAAGAACAACAGTAATAATAACAAAATGTAATATCAACTAAAATATAATAGTAAAGCATCACAAACTATAATATACATATGATCATGATGCTAGTGAACACAAAATGAATAAACTAGCCAAAATTTAAGTCAAACATGATCAACCCTAGGATATGTCAATCATGCTAATGTCCGTAGGCTAACTGATCAAACCAAAATATGAGCTAAACACGTGCTCGGTGGCTAAATGCCAACAAAAGTAGAATATACAACAGAGTGGGGAAGTAAGAAAACTCACTCAAGTGGTCTGGTGCTCCTGGTGGTCACCATCCTCAGGAAAGTACGAAAGATCCTCCGGTGTTGCTACTGGATCTGGCCATACAAAACCAGTAGGGTCAGACACCAAATAGCAAGTACCACAAAGGAAGCTAATATAGGAACTTAAACCAACAACACAAACAATACAAATACTGAAAGTAAAGACTGAATGTAAATGATCTCAGGATAATAAAAAAATACTGTAAACCTGCAATGAGATATATCATGAACTGATAAGCAATAGAGTAACAAGTGCAAAAAATAAAGGTGTAATCATGTAAAGCCTAGACTAACCATCATCCATAATTCATGATAATTCATATAAGTACGGCTTGATACTTTAACTAACTAGGGTTATCACAATCCTAATTACTAACAATTATAATGCAACGCGATGCTAGAGTTCCTTCTGATCGCATGCCCCTGCAGTCTGTCCAGGATATCCATACGCACAAACTAGCACCGAATACTCCTCAAGATATTCCATAATATAAACTACTCGATACTCCACAAGATAACTGTATGAATAACCGGGACTGCATGCAATCTAGAAAAATCCCTAGCCATGTACTAAGTGAGTTTCTAGTTATTAACCCCTAGCAGTTTCTTGTATGAATCCGGGTGTGATATTCCGCAGAATCCATCCTAAACATGATGCAAAAAACAAGTTCTAATAATAATATAAACATGTTTAATATATAATGAACAAATGGACTCATGTAAGCCACGACAGCAACCAAAACACGTAAAACTAAGTGAAGCTAGGTAAAGCCAAGTGAATCCATGTCAATCCAGGTGAAGCCAAGTGAAACCATGTACAACCATGTGAAGCCATGTCAATCCAGATGAAGCCAAGTGAAACCAAGTCAAGCCATGTCCGATGAAGCCATGTAAAGTCATGCCAAGTCAAGTCCAGTCAATCATGTCATCACGTGTAGCCGGTCAAAGCCAGGTGAAACCCAATAAAGCCAAGCCAAGTCAAGTCAAGTCCAGTCAATCATATCATTACGTGTAGCCGGTCAAAGCCGAGTGAAATCGATTAAAGCCAAGTCAAGTCAAGTCCTCTGAAGCCATATAAGTTCATGTCTAGTCAGGTCAAGTCATCTTGTGTCCAAACAAAATCTAGAAGTATCAGAACGGAATCATGAAAAACTAAGAATTGCTAAAGAAAGTGCACGATCGATATACCGTTGGTACAGTCCAGTACACCGTCGGTATACCAGCCCAGAGATAGAAAAAATACAGCAAGTTTTTTATTCCAATAAATTGATATACCGTCGGTATATTATAGTATACTGTCGGTATGTCATTCCAAGTAGGCAAGAAAAGTTCTGGAAAATAAAGTTTCATAAATCGGTATACCGTCGGTATACTGTAGTATACCGTCGGTATGCCGGCCAAGACAAATATCCTGAAGTCGGTTAACAATGTCGGCAAGGATCGGTATACCGTCGGTACACTGTAGTACACCGTCGGTATGCCGATAGGGTTCACAGAAAATATCTAAAAATTTAAGTCGGTCGAAATCGGTATACCGTCGGTATAATATAGTATATCGTCAGTATGCCAATTTCCAAGGATAAATATGGTTAAAGTCAAGTCAAGTCTGATTTTCGGAATCCAAATCAAATCCAAGAAATTATCAGAACCAAGTCTAACAAGGAGTCAAGTCTAGGGTAAGTCTCATATCATAATATGGACTAAAGTCCACGGTCACAACTCCGGTACCGTTTTTGTTACTGAGTTACCAAAAAGGGACGGAACAAGATTCTACCAGAAATCAAAACTGAGACGGTCAAAAGTGTCGTGCCCCGGTCCCGTAAGGGCCGATCGTCCTCGCTTGGTCCCTATAGAATCGATCGTCCTCGCTTGGACGCGATGCCGTACAAGCCTAAGTTGTGCTTGCACTAGGCAAAGTACCTGCACAAGACACAAGTTAGATAAAAATATACATATATAGGCACATAGTAAAATGCAGAGAACCAAAGTTGAACACATTGTTAGGAACACAAAATACTTTCTTTTATTGAATACTTGAAGATTTGGATTACAAAGTGCTTGCTTGGCTGAGTTACAAAATATGCCTTAGAAGGCTTACAACTCTTTTTACATTTCCTAAACTAACCACAACGCTCACACATTATATCCTTTTAGTAGGACCAAAATAACAAAACATCTAGCAGAAGAGGAGATGCCCACTGGAAAGGAAAGCTAAGAAGCAGCACGAGCACGATCCCTCGGAAGGTTGTGCTAATACTGATTCAGAATGCTTGCCAAGCTCTCGCATCCAGTACCTGGATATTTGCCCATAAACGTGGGTCAATACTACCACATGTACTGGTGAGCGACCGTTGCCAAACTCACCTAGAAATCTACACTAAGTAAGTAAGTGAAGCTAGCATTATTAGGTGATCTTTCTAGTTGTCTAGTTTCTTTTTAACAATTTATGCAAGGAAACATAGACGATAGATAGCATACGCATATGATAATTCTTACCCACGGTCGAGCGGTTATCCCTGTAGCAGACACACAAGTTAGCCACAATTTGCATATATGGATAAACTTATGAATCAATCTTGGTATCAAAATGATAGGTATGCAAGAAGGTAAACCTAGCATGCGACCTATCTATATGACGGTCCATGAGTTACCCCATTGATGGACAACAACACCCCCCTAGATCCTATAGCACCAGAACATCGGGGTGCTCTCACAATTCCTTCCGGACCGACCGATTCCCAGTGCCCCAGAAATTGATCGAGAGACTATTATCTTGTGCACAAGTTGTCCGAGACCAATGCATGACAAGCAACATTTTTATTAAATAAACTCTTAGGATGCACCAAACATAAACAAGCATATATAACAATCTAATAGCCACACCCCCTAGATCCCGTAGGACCGGAACATCAGGACGGGCTACTAGACTCTTCTTTTTTATTTTGTTGCACTTGACACAAACACTAACCATATAGGTTTAATGCATGATATAATGACACAGCAGGTGAGTAAGGGGCACACATTTAATTGAAGTAAAGCAGTAACTCTATGTACATTTGCAAGCAGTTCATTTCTTTTAGCATATCTTGTAGTGAATTTAACATTTCCATAGGGACAAGCATTTCAAGTGAACTAGAGATCATTTGTTAGGACGTATGGACTGAAGGATTCATCGAAGGGCCAAAGCCACTCACCGATTGAATCGAATGAGAGGATGGGGAAGCCTTATGCAACGTTCGCTCTTTGGTTATGCGTCCTGAAATTGCAACAACACTTGGTTAGCATACTTCGATCTTTTTTCCTTACATTTCGAAAAGAACGCACAAGATAGAAAAGCGAAATCATGAAAACCAAGTCATCGAAAGTTAGACAAAACACAAAGCAACACAAAACCAAGAAGCAAAGCAACCAACGAAAACTCTTGGACTTATTTCAATAGAAGCCGTTCCATCAATTTGAAGGGTTCATTGTATTTCATCTGTGTTGATTTGGCGGTAAGGTTTCCCCGTGACTCGATTCTCAACCGAGTCAAAGTAATAAGTGTTCCATAAGTAACCGTTTGGAGCGGGGCGTTACATACTACCCCACTGAGAAGAAGTTTCGTTCTTGAAACTTAAGAGATCAAGGAGGCATAAATGATGCATCAAGAGATCAAAGGAATTAGACTCACCAACATCGTGCCCACTAGCATCACGTTCTATATTCAACTGATACACTCTAGCTCTTCTGGGTTGATTAGTTGGTTCACTAGCTGAGGCTGGGGTGGGGTTCTGATTCTGCCTACGATCTGCATTGTTATTTCGATTATGCTCTGTGGACTTTCTAGTTGGATAATCTCGTAATTCATGGCCAGGTTGTCCACACTTAAAGCACAGCCTGTGGAGGAAATGACAAGTCTCTTTAATGTCACCGGGACGGCCACAGTAGCTACACACTTTTCCAGGGTTTCCATCTGCATCGAACTTTTTCTCACTATTGTGGTATCTTTTTGCAGGAGGATTTCGAGGAGTCGATGTCTTTTTCGGAATACTTTGTGGCATGAACTGCTCATTCTGCACCGCTGTCTCAAAAGCTTGGTTGTAAGTTTTATACTCTCGGTTCATAACATCCTTTCTCAGGTTATCCTTTAAGCCTCTTATGAACCGATGTGTATGGGCCCCCTCATTTGGAATCATTGAGCTAGCGAACTTAGCAAGTTTGGAGAATTTTGACTCATAGTCTTCGACGGATATGCTCCCTTGCTTAAGTTCGGTAAACTCATCTTCTTTTGTCACCCTCACATTTTCACTTAAGGGTAGTTTAGTAATTGACATGGGTAATTTTAATTTTAGGATTGATTGTATTTAAATATCTTGTGCATGCATGATTATTTAATTGTTATATTATTATTGTTTGCTAGTTATAGATTTATTTTAGACTTGTGTAGTAGACCTAACCCATTTATTAGAATGCATGAACCAATATTTTGGATGAGTTTAGTTTGAGCCCATGAATTAGGCCCATGGATTAGGAGGTTGGATTAATTAGTGAAACCATTAGACTAGAACCTTTCTTCCCTAATTAATTTCTTCATGAGAGACCCCAAGGGGTAATTGAGACAATTCATATTGCTTGGAGGGGGGCGTATAGGTCCGGCCATAGTAAAGAGGAGAGAGAAATTATTTTACTTCACCAATTTCTCATTCCTTTAGATCTACAATTTTTCTCTTTCAATTTCCTTCATTCCCTCACCAATCCTCCACCAATTCTACACAAATCTCTTTCCAAATTCTTCATTGAGGCTTCTACATCAAGGATCTACAAAAAGAAAGCAAGGAGCAAGGAGGATGAGGCCAAGATCTACAAGGAGAGGAGCTACTTTACAATTGGGGACTTTTCATTGAGAATCCATCTCCCAATAGGTACATTTCAGTTTTTCCCCTTCTAATAGACTCTAGATCTAAGATTTAACCATAAAAAACTAACCCACATGCATAGGCTACCCATAAAAATTAGTTTTAGGTTCATCGGAGACCTACGGTGGAAGTTATGTGCGATTTGGTGCCAATTTTGGAAGAATTTTGAGATTGGCACATGCAGTGGTTGTCATTGGGTTTAATAGATCTAAATGACATATGATTGCTTATTTGTGACTTAGTTTCGCATCCACAATTGGGTACTTGTAGGCCGTATCTTGTCAATTTGATGAAACGGGTTGGTTTTGGGAGTTTTCCTCCGACACGGGGACTTGTGCATATTACATTGCGACACAGACACGTAGTTATTCTAATTACTATACGTATTGTTCATAATTAGTGTTTTAGACTTGCTAGTGTCCTCCGAGATGCGTTTGATTGTGTGTTGGAGCCGTATCGCAAGCGTATCATAGAATTAGTGTGATACGGGTGCGGTGCACTCCATGTGTTTGATGTTTTGTCTTCTTTGCTATACGTATATATATATATATATATATATATATATATATATATATTAGTGTATGTATGATTAGTGTATTTAAGTGTATATGTGTGTGTCTATGTGTATATATACTAGTGTATATAGTTATATATAGATCTATATGTATATGTATATGTGTTTATATATATATAGTTTGGTATCTATGTATATATAGTTGTGAGAGGAGTATATATATATATATAGTTGTGTTTGTATAGTATTTGTGTGTTTGTGAGTGTGTGGCTGTGTAAAGGGGAAGAGGAGCTCGGCACTGTGCAGCTGCACTTGTGCAGCCAACAGTAGCTAGGTGAGTCAGCAGTCGGGCATCACTAGTAGTGCAGAGCAGTGTGAGGTCTCGGGCAACAGCTGCAGTTAGCTGCTGGGACACAGCAACTCGGGAGAAGAGGATGTGCAGCCCCAGTTCCAGTGTGCACAACATAGAACAGGACAACAGAGCGTGCAACCTCAAGTGTTCAGCCGATTCAATAGCAGTGCAGCCAATGCAGTGAGGGGCAACAGGTCTGCAGCACAGCAAGGATGGCACCCAGTTCAGTCCACAATGCAGATATGCACAGTTTCTGCGTAAGTTTCAGTGTAGTAGCAATTCAGTCGAGATAATGAAGAAAGGTTCAGTGCACAGTAAGTCGAAGAGGACACTATGCAGTATCCGTTTCTGATACTTTTACTGTTTAGTTTCAGTAAGGGTTTTGTATTTGGGTTGAGGTATTGTTAGTTGTTTATAGTTAGTGTTTCAGTGAGGTTCGTTTCAGTGGTTGAGTTTTGGGTAGTTTAGTTTTTTGTATCAGTCAGTTGATTAGCTGGGTATCAGTGAGTGTGGGTTAAGCAAGGTATTGAGGTTTCACTTAGGTTTGAATATTCAAGGTATTAGAAGATGGTTAGTTAGTATTTAAGGTTTGGTTCAGTCAGTTTAGTTATATATATATGTATACTGACTATGTAATTAGTTAGTTATGTTTTAGTGTGTAGTATTGATATCTAGTTAGTTAGATATGTGCTTTGGTAAGTTAATATCTATCATAGTAGCTTAGTAGATAGTAGCTATATGCATTAGGTATATATGTATTATGGTATATTTATTGTTAGTAGTTTAGATACATAGTATAGCTAGTGATTGAGGTATGTACATATATCTGTTAGCTATTATGTTGAGGTTTGGGTTACCTTGGGATACCAAGGTATTACCAAGTCATTGGGCCAATACCCAGGTATTGACTTTGGGTATCGAGATAGGTGCGATACACATTGGTGCAAGGCCAAGGTATCGTATTTTCATTGTTTTGATATAGTATTAAGTATATTGACTTGTATTTATATCTAAAATATTATTTTCATACATGGAAACTTGTGTTTCTTAGGATACGGCTTTTTGAGTGCCTTCTTGTATCTTAGCGTAGCTTATATAGTTTAGTTTCATAGTATATCGACTTAGTGACTTAGTGTTAGACTCTTGCAACCTAGATTTTATCGGTTGACCTAGAAATGGCTTATTGACATAGAATTGCATCATTTCAACTGATTTTCATTCTTGAACCTTGTATTGATGCAACATACCATATATAGGTTATGTGACACCAGCTTGGGCATCGAGAGACACACCTTGCTCAGGATTTCAGGCGAGTACATTTCTCTATTAGTTTTTATTTTATGATAGTGTATATATCACTTGTTCTAGAACTGCATACTTGATTCTGATGGTTGGTTACCCGGACTGGTACTATATGGATCCCGTCATGAGGTGTTATCCCCTACCGTATTCAGTGGATACTCGGTCACATGTATTTTATCGTGTGCATTGGGTATTGATTTTTATGTACTTCTTGTGCATCCACTATTTTGTGTACTAGTGTGACTATATCATGTTCATGTACATAACGTGTCGTGATTGGATCCATGAGTATTGGTTGGGAAGGGGGAGTAGAAGTTGATTATGTGATCAAAGCCCTATTGATCTCATATGCATGTCGATTATACACCTCATGTATAATGGAGTTACCTTTATACCTCATGTGCAATCTAAGCCGATCACATAACGAACTTGCACTCTAAACCACATAGCTAGTATTCTTGTTTTCTACTTGCAGTTTATTTTCCGTATTTACTTTCCAGTTCTTATAGTGATTATTGCCTGTTCTCACATGTATTGTACATTCTTACTACTTGTGCATCTTGTATCATTTTCTATTGCTCGTTATATATGCTCGATTATGTATTTGAAACTGCTTTCAGAGGTATGTACTTCATTCCAATCCCAACTGGATATATTTTTCAGATGATTGGCTAGAGGAGCTGTGTCCCACATATTACGGCCCGCGGGAGGGTGAGACTTTAGAGGATACTCCCCTAGAGCAAGAGGACATAGTACCAGTGACCGAGGAGGTTTAGTTTATGTTTGGTGGTTTTGTATTAGACTATTCTTTTGTTGAGATTCACAGTTGTATTATTATTTCAGACTTGTGGATTATATCTTGTTTCTTTCCTTCGTTATTCCATTCGTGCATTATTCTTTCTTAGTTTATTTTGTGATTGAGATTAGTCATACTTGTGAGATACCATATTGCTCCTCCGTTTGGAGTTGAGATATTTGACAGGTACCATATTATATTGTTGGATGTTAGATAGTTAGAAATGATGCAGACAGCGTTCTACCGCCGATTCTGCGGCGTAGGCTGGGCATAACCACGTATTCGTGCCCGAATATCCGGGTGTGGATTGTGACACATTTTTAGTGGTGGCCCATGCAGGTCTAGATTTGCAATTAGTACAATTTCGTAGTTGTGCTCGTCTAGAGTACTGCTATGAGCCTGCTTTAGGATATAGGATATAGGCTGAGAGTATACTCAATCACAACTAGGAAACATTTTCAAATATCAGTTTTGCTATCCTTATCTATTGGAATACTAGCTTACTTTAAAATATTATTTTCCTTTTTTGATGATATCGTATCTTGCGCAGTATTGACTTCTTGTTTCAATCTGTCTTCAGGATGCCTCCGAAGATCAAATTCTATCGCTCGGGAGCAGCGACCGCTTCCTCAGCTACTTCCCGGCCTGCTGTGGAGAGGGTAGCAGCTACTACTGCTTCTTCTCTGGTTGAGAGGGTCGCCTCACTGGTTCAGGTGGGAGTCTCAGCAGCCGTCTTTGGGGGTGCTCCTTCCCCAGTTCAGAGGACAGCTCCAGTTATTTTTGAGGGACTTCCACTACCACCGCCAGTACCAGCTGATGCTACACAGTTCTTCACACTTTTTCAGCAGATGATGGAGGCCCAGAGGGCCCAGGCTGAGGCACAGCACCGACAGATTGAGGTGATGAGACAGGGCATTGAGAATGCTCACCAGGTGGCCATTACCGCAGTAAAAAGGACAACGCCTCCACAGCCACGAGAGGTACAGCCCAGGCTCGGTACCATACAGGACTTCAAGAAGTTGGATCCCTGGCCTTTCAAGGTGACAGAGGGCATTATATATGCAGATGACTTGTTGGAGAGCATGGAGAGCGTCATGCGCTTATCCCGTCTTACAGAGGACCTGAAGGTGGAGGCAGCAGGACTGTAGATGATGGACATCGCCAGTACTTGGTTTCAAAATAAGCCACAGATTGTCGAACCAGGATTGACATGGGGTGAGTTCAAGGACTTGTTCAAAAGAAAGTTCTTCCCTCCCACTGAGAGACTTGATTTGGAGCGATAGTTCTAGAACCTTCACCAGGGGAACATATTGGTAGAGGAGTATGCCGTCGAGTTCAGCAGGTTGAGCAGATATGCAGACTACATGGTGAGGGATCCTGAGAACTGGGTGAGTAGATTCAGAGAGGGCCTAAATTGGGAAGTAAAGGCTCCCATTTCTTCGAGCCATGAGACGTACACAGATATCTTGAGGGAGGCCCGCAAGGTCGAGAGAGACCTGAGTTTGAGGCCCAAGAGGGACTGAGATATTTTTGGTGGCAGCAGCAGCATGGGTTCAGCCAAGAGGCCCTATTTCCAGCCACAGAGGCAGCAGTTCCATGCGCTTATCAGAGCACCAGTACAACAGACGTACCAGATTCATAGGCCAGCCCAGCCAGCTCGTGTTTGCCTCTTTTGTAAGAAGGCATGTCATACCCCAGTCCTAAAATGCGTAGGACTCGGACACGTGATCATGCCAGCCGTATGAATATGGCACTCCAATATCTGGAAACCATAACACACGTACGCTGTAATATAAATAATAGAATCCACAAGTGGTATAAATCCATCACAAGTCATATGGTATAATCTAGATCTCATCCATAAAATCAATATAATTAAATGACCAATAGCTATGAAACTAGATCTCTATGAAAAATATCTAAAGGTGACCGTCGGATGGAAACAAATACACTATCGAGCTAGAATATGGAATAAATAAGATAAATATAAAATAAGAATATCAACTACCAATCATGGGCTCTACGGGAAGACCTCAACGCAAATGCGTAGCGAGTCCGGATCTGTGCTCCTGCGAATACTCATGAACAATATACCTGAAAAGGGACCAGGTCCTCAGAGGGACATAATAAGATACATAAAAGTATGCCATAAAGTAAATACTGAATAAATAACTCTGGGTGACCTAACCATCTAAGTGAAATACAATTTGAGGACAACTTTGAGTATATGGGAAGGTGTAGGATAGACATATGCTGACATAATTCACCAGCCGTGACAACCGGCTAGTATATGCCACATATGCCCCCTATAACACGGGCGCATGAATACAGTATCGTCCAACGTTCTATAGAGTGTGGTATCTGCAATGTCATCAAGTAACGTCCAACACTCTACAGAACATGGTATCAGTAATATATATATATACGTCTGTATCACTCCGTCGAGTGCGGTGCCAGTGTAAAGGAGTGGGGTGTCCCATATGCCTACTAGTCGCCCTCTCCGTCCAATGATCTAAGCACGTTGTATCCACAACACGCGTCAGCTACTACGCCTCGGCGTCGTAACTCTAGCTCATAGTCTATCGTTAGAGCAAGGGTCCATCCTTACAACCAAACAAGGACAAGGATGGGACCATCGTACCACGCTAGTCTACGCTCCACCTACTAATAACTGCTAAGTCTTCTAACATGCATCACTATTAGCAGTTATACCCTATCCGTCGGACGCCTACACGTACTGGTGGCCAACCACATACGCAGGACCGCACCCTACATGAGACTCACAATACGTGTACAAAATGTGTCAAGGCCTGGGAAGTCATATTGATAACTCCTCAACTTTAGGTGGGTCTACTAGACACTAGGTCAGACGCAAGTCCTAACGTCAACGCATTCGTTGACTGCACCCGAGTCTCTCTCGGACGCGCACAGTTAAATGATAAATATGTAGCTAATAATATAGAATTTAAACAGTACAATAAGGCAAGGTATACTTGCCTGGCAGGCGGCTGTGTAGTCCCAATAACCAGCTCCGGAAGTCGCGTATAACCAATCCAATAGATCCTCGGGGTCAGCGTGCGCAGGTACGAAAATTGGGGGTGACTGCTACGGGTTATCTGGCAAGAGTGTCGGTCCACGATAAACACGATGACGGGGTTTATGATGATGGTTGAAGTTGCCAAGGGTGATGGTTAAGGGTGACAGTGTTTAATGATGATGATGACGACAAGGGTGAGATGATGATGATGACAGTGATGAGATGCTGACTAGGTTGATGGTGTGGATGATGATGTATAAGGTGATGGTGACTAGGGCGATAATGTGGAGGATGGTGATGACCAGGAGGACGATGTGGGCGATTAGGCTTAAGGTATTGGTGACGATGATGGTGATTATAATGGTGGTGATAGTGATGATGTTGGAGATGATAATCGCGATGGAGTGGTGAAGATGATACGACGATGATGATATCGTCAATGGCTACGATGATGGTTAGGGTGATGATGATAACGACGATGATGACGATGACGATGGCGATGATGATGGTGAAGGTGATGGTAATGGTGGTGGTAATGATTATGGTGAAGGTGATGATGTTATTGGCAAGGGTGGTGGTGATGATGTTCCGGCCAGTGGGGGAGAGGTCCGGCCAGGGGAGTCCGGCAAGGAGGTCGAGCTGAAAAGGGAGGTGGTGGTGAAGTGCTGGTGGTGTGGTGGCTCGTGGTGGTTACTCCGGGGGAGATAAGGAGGAGGCAGGGAAAAGAGAAGATCCGGGGTGGAGGGGAGGTTCAGGGGAGGAAGTCGGAGATGCAGGGCTGCGGTTCGTCGTGGAGGGGTCAACGAGATGGAAATGGTGGTGGTGGTGGTGGTTCGTCCAGCGGGAGAGGTGGCCAGGAAGGGCCGGAGGGGTGAAGGTGGTGTGCAGAGGCGGGGGGGGGGGGAAGTCGGGCTCCGGTCGACTCCGGTGGGGGTCGTGTGCTCGGGGTGAAGTCGAGGGAAGGCAATGGTGGGGGGGTTGGCCGAGTCTTGCTCAGGCGAAGGGGACGGAGGTGGAGTCGGGGAAGGAGGAAGAGGGGAGATGGGGGTAATGTCGATGAGGGGCTGCGGGGCTGCCGTGGTTCAGTGGTCGACTCCGACGAGGTTGAGTCGAGAAGGGAGGAAGGAGAAGGAGTTCGATGAGGGAGAGGGGGCTCGGTGTGGCGAGGTTCAGCGGGGTCTTCGGCAGTCGACCGAGGAGGAAGGCAGGCGTAGGGGAGATGGGGTCGGCTCGCTGGACTCCGGCGAGGCTGACCGGGCCCCAGCGCAGGGAAGGGGACGATGAACATGAGCTCGGGGGAGGTCGGCTGAATTGGGAATTTAGGTTTTGGTTTGGGATTTAATTTTTAGGTCAAGAAGAAAATAGAAAAAGTAATTTTATACATGTAGAAATTTGGGCTTGGGTTTGACCTAGGATTAGGACTTGGTTAACAGTCCTTGATATGGGCCTTGGGCTCACATGGGGATGTTGGGAGGGCTGGAATTTGCATTAATTAAATGCAAGGGTAAATTAATATACGGGGCGATGTGCGCGCGTTGCACATCCCGAAAAATTACGGAAAAAATCCACGTGAAGGGAAAATTGGATTTCTTCAGGTATTATCCAACGGTGGGGACACCTCAATGCGTTTTTGCATAATAGCCCCCAACCATTGGAAAAATTGCACAAAGGCTGAAATTAGATTTAATTTATTAAAATTACCGCGCACGGTGTTCCGGAATTAATTAGGAGTACCTGGAAATAAAATTAGGCCGGACACAAGTATCTGGGGCATCGAAGATACAGTGTAGAATATTAATAAAATTTGGGTGGTATAAAACGGTCAAGATTATGTCTCCAATTTCGATTGGGACGCACATGGGTACAGAGTTGGAATTTATTTTAGAATTAGGAAATAACATCTGCGACGTTTATTGTGCGATTAAAATGTCATACCAGAAAGTATGATTATAGATTATACAGAGGTCAGAATAGATGGTGGTCAAGTCTAGGACAGGGTTGTGAAGTTTGCAGATGGGCAACGACTAGTGTACTACTCCAATTATCGAAGAAACGGTAAGGTGCACTACGCGATAAAATAATGTACAGTTAAATCAAATACCGTGTTCTAAATTCTAATTGGGTTCAAACTAGCCCTAATTCCACTATATAAGCCAAGTAAACCTAATTTCGGGTGAGGAAATTTACAAGGCAGGGCATGGATGGGATGTTTGTAGGAAGAGGCTTGGTCAGTATTTATTTTGTGGTTCATCAGACCACCAGCTGAGGGATTGTCCCAAGACATTAGCTGTACAGCTCAGGATGTAGCCCCGATTCAGAGGATACCTGCAAGACACCCAGCGGGACAGCAGAGAGGACCTCCTTTGCTGCCCCAGCAGTAGAGGTTCGCTCAGCACCAGCACCAGCACCAATAGAGAGGTGCACAGCAGGGCGAGCTTTTGCCCTAACCATGGAGGAGGCAGAGCCAGTCGAAGACGTTATAGCAGGTTCAGTCTTACTTGATTCCTTTCCATCTCATGTTTTATTCGATTCTGGTGCTTCTCATAGCTTTGTATCTGTATCTTTTGCTTTGAGGAATCATCTTAAGTCTGAACCATTGGCGAGGACTTGCAAGATCACGATCGGGGGTAGCATTATCCTGGTCAGTGATGTTTGCAAGAACCAGAGAGTTTATTTGGGAGGCCATGAGCTGAGCGTATGTTTACTTGTAATGCCACTTCCGAGTTACGATATAGTACTCGGGATGGATTGGTTGAGTAGACATCATGCTAGCATCGATTATCGTGGAGGCAGAGTTTTATTTCAGATGCCAGGAGAGCCGGAGTTTGAGTTCGTTCGAGGATCAGAGCAGAGCGAAGGTGATTTTTGTAGAGCTTTGGTAGAAGAGCAGGTGCCGCCACATCCGTTGATTGCAGAGTTCTTGGATGTCTTTCCAAAGGAGTTGTCGGGGTTGCCGTCGGACAGAGATATGGAATTCTCTATAGATTTAGTGCCAGGCGCAGAGCCGATCTCTCAGCACGTCTATAGAGTAAACAACAGCGAACTGGCAGAGTTGAAGAAGCAGGTGGATGAGTTGTAAGACAAGGGCTTTATCCATTCCAGTTTATCACCATGGGGTGCTCCAGTAATTTTTTTTTACCAAAGAAGGATGGATCGGTACGTATGTGTATCGACTACAGGGCACTTAATAACCTCACTATCAAGAACGAATACACTTTATCGCAGATTGATGACTTGTTTGACCAGTTGAGCGGAGCGAAGGTATTCTCAAAGATAAACTTGAGGTCAGGGTACCACCAGGTGAAAGTAAAGAGGGAAGACATCCCAAAGACAGCTTTCATGACTCGTTATGGGCAGTTCGAGTTCTTGGTGATGCCGTTTGGGTTGACCAATGCCCCGGTAGTATTCATGAACCTGATAAACAAGGTGTTTCATCAGTATCTGGACCAGTTTATTGTAGTCTTCATAGATGATATTCTGATATATTTGAAGACCCTAGAGGAGCATGAGCAGCACTTGAGGATAGTTCTGGAGACCCTCAGGATGGAGAAGCTGTATGGCAAGTTATCGAAGTGTGAATTCTTCCTTGATAAGGTTGAATTCCTTGGGCATGTTATTACAGGAGAGAGAATCTCGGTAGATACGAAGAAGATTTCAGCAGTTGAATCGTGGTCTTCCCTGAGTTCAGTAGCAGAGATCAGGAGCTTTCTTGGATTAGCAGGTTACTACCGGAGGTTTGTTTAAGACTTTTCCAGACTTGTAGAGCCGATGACTAGACTGACCAGAAAGGACATAGAATTTGTCTGGACAGAGGATTGTCAGTCAGCATTTGAGGAGTTGAAGAGGTGATTGACTACAGCTCCCATCCTGACACTACCATCAGGAGCAGGAGGATTTTTTACTTACAGTGATGCATCAGGGAAGGGTTTGGGTTGTGTGTTACAGCAGCACGGGAATGTGATTGCCTATGCTTCCAGGCAATTACGCCCGCTGTCACGCCCCAGTCCCAAAATACGTAGGACTAGGACACGTAAGCATGCCAGCCGCCTGTATATATGGCAACTCCAATATATGGAAACCATATATACAAGCGTACGCTGTATAATGAACAATAATTCACAAGTGGTAAAACTATCACAAGTCACAGGGTATAATCTAAATCTCATCCACAGAAATCAAATATGAATAACCAATAACCATGTAACTAGATCTCAATACAGATATCTAAGAATGACAGTCGGATGGAAACAAATCCACTGCCGAAATAGAATATAAAAGGAACCAGATACACACCATATAAGAACAACATCTGACAATCACGAGGCTCGAAGAGAAGACCTCCTCGGGATATACGTAACATGCCTTGATCTGCTCTCCTGCGAATGCTCAAGAACATATACACCTGGCAGGGGACCAGGTCCTCAGAGGGACATAGCAAGATACATAAAAATAACATGCCATAATATAAATACTGAATAAATAAATGGGGTGTGCTAACCATCTAAGTGAATGCAATTTAAAGATCCTGTAGTACGCATGGGAATGTGTAGGCTAGATATATGCTGACGTAATTCACCAATCGTCATGACTAGCTAGTATATGTGTTATATGCCCCCAGACGCATGGGCACTCTGCAATCGTCCATCTCCGAGGAGCATAGAACGAAGGATATAACAACAAGAAGGGGGTGTCCCATACGTCTACTAGTATCTTTCCCGCCCAATATAGATGTACAAGTCGTGAAAACGACGTGGACACCTCCTACTATGATGCAAGTCTCAATAAAATAACCAACTAAGCTAAATACCGTTACACGTGTTGCTCACACTGATGGCCAGTCGCGCATGAGGCACGCGTCCCTACATGAACTCACTCTGTGACGTGTAATGATATGTGTCAAGGCCTGGGAAGTTATATCCATAACTTCACAACTTTAGGTGAGTCTACTAGACACTAGGTCAGACACAAGTCCTAACGTCAACGCCTCCGTTGACTACACCCGAGTTTTCTCGGACGCGCATATTTATATTTAAAATAGATAAACATGCAACTAACAATAACTGAATTTAAACAGTACAACAAGACAAGGAATACTTGCCTGGCAAGAGAGCTGTAAATGTAATATCCAGATATCAAATACCAAGTGTCGGGAACTATGGCCTCAGAAGGAAAGTCTCCGGATGCTGAAATAAACATCACTAACAGTCTCAGAAAATATCAAATAGCTAGAAACGCCTGTCCTTAAGTCCAATTTGGACACAGGGGCAAAAATGACAGTTTTCGGTCAAAGCGGGATCCACATGTGGGTCGCTTTGCACCGAAAAACGTGTCAGGGTCAAAGGTCTCCAAATTTGCCAAACTTAGTGTCAACAAGTCCAGAACGTCGATACGAACCCAACGGAACTTTCAGAATTGGATTCCGATGAGCCGGTCATAAAATCGTCCATCAGATGGAGCTTGTGGGGCCCACAATACGGGATTTTGCCAACGTTCTCAGAATCGAACCAAACTTGGATCACAGGACCAGCGTATTGCTACGAGTCCGATGGTGCAAGTTTTGTCTCGATCCGACGTGTGTACACAAAGTTGCAGTGTATTCCAGAACAGGCGGATACGGGACGTTGTCGGCGGATACGCGTTGATTCCGGTGTGCACGCACATCCGAATCAACTTCTGCGAAATCCCGCACGTCCGTATCAACGGCGCGCACGTTTCGCGTGCGACCAAGTCGTCCCGTTTGGTGGGGCGTACTCAGTTCCGGGGTGAATCGGGTCGTTATTTTTCCTATTTTTGGATCGCGATTTACGATCGCCACAGGACGCGATGCTCCAAGCGGGTTGCACGGGCACCGAGATGATTACATAGTCTACGCGATGCAACTAACGGAATTGAAATCGGAATTACGAGGAGAGAGAGATAGGTACCTGAACAGGGCTCCAGAAACTTGCGTTTCTCGTGTCCGACACATGTCCGACACGTGTCAGGGTCAGAGACGGCTGTATCCGTGTCCTCCCTAGGGCATCTGAACGCTGGGGTGTCGCCGGAGTCGACTGGCCTCGACGGGGTGAGCTGCTCGGCTGAGTCGGCCAGAGCCGGAGCGGCCTGGCTGCGGTACGAGGGTGGTGGCCGGCTCTGGCCGGAGGCGAGCTGCGGCTGAGAAGCGATGCGGGGACTCTCGGGGCGGCCGGCGGAGAGGAGGATGATGGAGGGTGGATGACAGGGAGGCAGAGCCTGGGGAGGAAGGAGGAGGAGGCCGAGGGGTCGGGGGCTGAGATGGGGTGGCGGTGGTCGGGGTTCCGACCAGGGAAGAGGGCAAAGAGGAGGAGGGAGAGAGAGCTCGGAGGAGAAAGGGGCAAAGGAGATAGGAGGCGGTGATGATGATGGTGGTGTCGTCGGTGATGGGGGTGGAGGTGGTGGGGGAGTCGTGAGGGTGGAGGAGAAGGGGGTCGGCTGGAGGTGGAGGAGCAGGGAAGGAGAAGGAGGAAGAGAGGAAGGGCGGTGGAGGAAGGAGAGGGCGGGGCCAGCGGGAGGGGGAGAGGGGACGGCGCCGGCGGGGGTCGGCTCCGGCGAGGGCTCGCCGCCGGCGGGGGGGGGGGGGGGGGGGGTCTGCGGCTATGGGGGGGGGTAGATTTAGGATTTGTTTTTATTTTATTTTTATTTTATTTTCTTTTTCTTTTATAGAAAATTATATTAATTTAATATGTAAAATATCTATAGATATTTTTAGGATATTTTGGGATCTTTTCGGGATCTTTTCGGGTGGGTCCCGTCTCCAAATGGACGGCGCAGGTTCACCGGCTAATGAGGGGGTGACACCTTGCACTGCAATTTACAGGAAAGTCCCTATAATTTCATAAATTGCGTAAAGTCCTAGTTTTGGGAAATTGCGCAATTACGAAATTGTCTAAAAAATACCCGATTTCTGAAAATGCTAAAATTCACAGAATTGAAGGGGAAAGCTGTGTGAGGGTCCTGAGGGGGGTGGGGGTGAGCCTGGGCAGGGGTTTGGACCTGGTTTCGGGGTGATACGGGTCATCACATTTATTAATTAATAAATACTGCGCACGGTGTTCTCTAATTATTTAGAGGCAGGTAGGGTCATAATTTTTCTACGGTGTCAATATACTAAATGTAGTATACTCAGTGTAGAATATTAACGTATTTTTGTTTGGGCAAAACAGGTGCAGGTTGACCTCAAATCTCTAGGGGTACAGAGATGAGTAAAGAGCAGGAAATAAAATAGGAAATAAATACGGACTTTTGTAACGATATTTGTGCGTCTCAAACGAGGCTCATTTTAGCACATCTGTGAGTTGCACAAAGTTCAGGAAAATAGTCTGGCATGTCTAGGACAGGTATGTGAACTTTGTTCGGGGATAACAGTCAAGATAAAGCTCCAAATAATTCGGTGATGGACAGGTGCACAAGTCAATAGGATATGTAAGCAAAATAAATTAATAAATTACAATAAATCCTAAATGGCTAAAAAGAATTCTAAAATACTGAAATCTGGTCGAGGGGGTTTACAATCTACCCAACTTATAAAAATTTCGTCCTCGAAATTAAAACTAAGCCACGGTAGAAGTCAAAGACGGCATAAGGTATAATTTAACAAAGTAATTTATATCTGGGTTTACGAATAGGTTCGAAAAACGTTTACGCATGTCGTCCACACGCTTCCAAGTAGATTCTCCTGGCGCGCCGTGCTTCTATGTCACGCGGACCAAGGGAATAGACTGATTTCTCAATACCTTTTCTCAATGATCAAGGATTCCCACTGGTTGCTCTTGATACGACAAGCTCGGCCTAAAGGTGATCTCAACTTGCTGCGTCCTCCGAATCGAATGGTGTCTCTAGTAGGTGTTATCCTCGAGATGACATGATCGTCCACTTTGAATTTCCAAGGTACGATGATGACGGTCTGCCCACTGCTTCTGTCTGTCTTGCATTGCTTGCAAGTGTCCTCGTATTACTTAACTGTCTCTACGGTGTTGACTACCAACTCTGGTCACGCGAATCCTTGTCTGGTAAAATGCTGACTGGTATGCCGTGTAATCTTAGGATTTGTCTCATATTACGACGGTTGCAAGTTCTAATTTCTTCTCATGTACTTATAATTGTCTAGATGCATCTGCTATTACCTTACCATCATGTATCAATATGCATCCCTAACTTTTCTGATGCGTTTGTAGATCACAACCGCCTGATCCGGATGGAATAGTTAATACGGGTGATGTGGTCAATCGTTTTCTCAATTCCTCGAAAGTGACTTGACACTCGTTAGTCCTTAGGAATTCTTAATCCTTACAAGTCAACCTAGTCATAGGTGCTGCTATCCATTCAGGAGTCAATCAATTGTTTATTCAGGTGAAATCCATTTAGACTCCTGACAACAAAATGGTACATTCTTCATCGTAACATTTGAGTTCTGAACTTGACCCAAGTTACGGGGCAAATTTTTTTTTTTATGTTGCTTTAGTGATGCATGTATCAGGAACGTAATAAAACGTAGGTAGGTAGCGAAGGGTCATCTAAGGGTAGCACCGTTTATAAACTGCAATCTAATCTAAAAATAGGGTTTGGTAATTACCCAAGAAACAAACAAAAATGGTTACAGAAACAGTACACTTTTCGTATTTATACTAAGTACGAGGTTTCGTCTTTCCGAAATAAGGGAAGACGGAAAACAGTAATCAAGAGTTCAAGGGAAAGGTAATAGATTAGAAATGTGGGGATCAAGGCGTTTAAAGGATTCAAATGGGAATTGTCAAAACAGTTGTGGATTGAAATCCTATCTTGGTAATTCCTATTCACATGCTCGTATCAGTACAGTTATATGGCTGATACGATATGCTCAGACACATCTAGAGGGCAAGTACATCTGTCTACTAATCACTATATATCTCAATCCACGTAAAGTAGTTATGTGAAGGGCGAATCAAAATGCACTAAGGTTGATCAGACCGTAATACACTGATTCTGAATAGACAATTGTATTAGTGGGATGGATCAGGCCCCAATAACACATGTGTCATGAACAAGCTCGATAAAGAATAAGCTTGCAAAACTAGGCTATAATAGCAGTATAAGTCAAGGTAGTACAGTAAATATAAGTACGCTAGATTATGATATGAGAAATTTCAAAAAAAATCACAATCACAAAAAAAAACAAGACTCTACAATCTCTACAGTTAATATTCTAACTTCTTCCTAAGTTGCTAGTTGACCCAAAAGAGGTATGGCCTTCTAAGTTCTACAATCTTAATATACATAAAGGTTGTCCGTCTAAAACAGAGATTTTAAGAAAGTCCGCGTAAAGTAGGGGTTCGAGGTTGTCTGCCTAAAGCAGAGATAAAATCATTTGGTGTAAGATAGAAGTCAGAAACTATCTGCGTACAACAAAATTTTAAGTTGTCTAGCGTAAGGCAGGGATCCAAAGTACTTTGGCGTAAATCAGGGATTCAAACTATCAGCGTAAACTAGGCTTCAGAGTTATCCGCGTAAAAAGTCTGTGCGTAGAAATCTGCGCGTAAAAGTCTGGGTGAAAGTCTGGGCGTAAAAGTTTTGCGCTAAAATCTGTGTAAAACTATCTCCTGTGTAAAGTCTAGCATTCGTCGTAGCGTAAAGTTGTACGAGAAACTCATGAGTTTGTCAGTCTAATTAGTGAATCCTGACATCTGACAAAAGTACTTGTACAACGATCGAGTGGACGGTTTGTGATAATGATTTTGCATGGGGGACCCAGGTTGTCGTCTAGTGACTGATTGGACACAAGTCATTTACGCTCGAGGTGAGACAAAACCAGATGTCCTGTCAAAAGCTATTTCTTTTTGCACAGGGCTCGAGGCGTATCTCTGCATTTAATGCACAAGATTGGGTCATGCCTGGGGAAAAGCTAAGGCTGTTACAAATACGCTCACATCCTATCATTATATTCTACGCCTAATCAGGTTACTCTACGCTGGTTATTTATTATTCATGAATCATCAGGTTTACGCAGGGCAGTTACCTACGTGGCTTGCATGACGCAGGATAAGGAAGACTAAGGGATCGTGGGTAGCGGTTGTCATAACTACGGCGTAAATGAGACAATCTCCTGCATAATTTGGCTTTTATGCCAACAAGAAAGTCATCTGGCTTTTATGCTAACTAGGCAGTTGTTTGGTTCTTATGCCAACAACGGTCAAATGAGTTTGACGCCAACAAGGGTAAAGGGTCTCTGGCGTAAAACTGGGTTTATCCAAACATAGGATGAGGTTTCAGTCTTAGTATTCAACTTTGGATTTCTATTGGTTCCTCAAGACTAGGGTTAACACTGTGATCAATTCTCGAATTAATCCTAGTAGTGTTTATACTACTCTCAGGTCATACATAAATACGTCAAGGGATAATGGTAAGTTAATCTATAGGTAGTGATGCTAGGGTTCATTAGGTAATATGGAAGACTAGGGTTCATTAAGTAGTCTGAACTTAATGATATGTCAAAGCCCTAGTGGTATTCTAAGTAAGAATATTACCCTAAGTATCATCCTATCAACGGGGATTTCTATATTCTAGCAGGGGCTATATTTTAGGAATTATCAGAGAAGCACATGAATCAAGCAGGATGCAATTATGTAAGTAGGACAGACTGGAAGGAAGATAAGTCATAGTCAATTGGATGAGATCCTATGCTCTAATCCTAGGTGCAGGCTTGCTCGGTACAGTAACGTAACCGAGACAATATGCTCTAACCTGCATGGGCCACCACTAAAAATATGTCACGCCCCAGTCCCAAAATACGTAGGACTAGGACACGTAAGCATGCCAGCCGCCTGTATATATGGCAACTCCAATATATGGAAACCATATATACGAGCGTACGCTGTATAATGAACAATAATTCACAAGTGGTAAAACTATCACAAGTCACTGGGTATAATCTAAATCTCATCCACAAAAATCAAATATGAATAACCAATAACCATGTAACTAGATCTCAATACAGATATCTAAGAATGACAGTCGGATGGAAACAAATCCACTGCCGAAATAGAATATAAAATGAACCAGATACACACCATATAAGAACAACATCTGACAATCATGAGGCTCGAAGAGAAGACCTCCTCGGGATATACGTAACATGCCTGGGATTGCTCTCCTGCGAATGCTCAAGAACATATACACCTGGCAGGGGACCAGGTCCTCAGAGGGACATAGCAAGATACATAAAAATAATATGCCATAATATAAATACTGAATAAATAAATGGGGTGTGCTAACCATCTAAGTGAATGCAATTTAAAGATCCTGTAGTACGTATGGGAATGTGTAGGCTAGACATATGCTGACGTAATTCACCAATCGTCATGACTAGCAAGTATATGTGTCATATGCCCCCAGACGCATGGGCACTCTGCAATCGTCCATCTCCGAGGAGCATGGAACGAAGGATATAACAACAAGGAGGGGGTGTCCCATACGTCTACTAGTATCTTTTCCGCCCAATATAGATGTACAAGTCGTAAAAACGACGTGGACACCTCCTACTATGATGCAAGTCTCAATAAAATAACCAACTAAGCTAAATACCGTTACACGTGTTGCTCACACTGATGGCCAGTCGCGCATGAGGCACGCGTCCCTACATGAACTCACTCTGTGACATGTAATGATACGTGTCAAGGCCTGGGAAGTTATATCCATAACTTCACAACTTTAGGTCAGTCTACTAGACACTAGGTCAGACACAAGTCCTAACGTCAACGCCTCCGTTGACTGCACCCGAGTTTTCTCGGACGCACACATTTATATTTAAAATAGATAAACATGTAACTAACAATAACTGAATTTAAACAGTACAACAAGGCAATGTATACTTGCCTGGCAAGAGAGCTGTAAATGTAATATCCAGATGTCAAATACCAAGTGTCGGGAACTATGGCCTCAGAAGGAAAGTCTCCAGATGCTGAAATAAACATCACTAACAGTCTCAAAAAATATCAAATAGCTAGAAACGCCTTTCCTTAAGTCCAATTTGGACACAGGGGCAAAAATGACAGTTTTCGGTCAAAGCGGGATCCACATGTGGGCCGCTTTGCACCAAAAAACGTGTCAGGGTCAAAGGTCTCCAAATTCGCCAAACTTAGTGTCAACAAGTTCAGAACGTCGATACGAACCCAACGGAACTTCCAGAATTGGATTCCGATGAGCCGGTCACAAAATCGCCCGTCAGGTGGAGCTTGTGGGGCCCACGATACGGGATTTTGCCAACGTTCTCAGAATCGAACCAAACTTGGATCACATGACCAGCGTATTGCTACGAGTCCGATGGCGCAAGTTTTGTCTCGATCCGACGTGTGTATACAAAGTTGCAGCGTGTTCCAGAACAGGCGGATACGGGACGTTGTCGGCGGATACGCGTTGATTCCGGTGTGCACGCACATCCGAATCAACTTCTGCGAAATCCCGCACGTCCGTATCAACGGCGCGCACGTTTCGGTAAAGATCGCGTGCGACCAAGTCGTCCCGTTTGGCGGGGCGTACTCAGTTTTGGGGTGAATTGGGTCGTTGTTTTTCCTATTTTTGGATCGCGGTTTGCGATCGCCACAGGACGCGATGCTCCAAGCGGGTTGCTCGGGCACCGAGATAATTACATAGTCTACGTGATGCAACTGACGGAATTGAAATCGAAATTACGAGGAGAGAGAGATAGGTACCTGAACAGGGATCCAGAAACTTGTGTTTCTCGTATCCGACACGTGTCCAATACGTGTTAGGGTCAGAGACGGCTGTATCCGTGTCCTCCCTAGGGCATCTGAACGCTGGGGTATCGCCGGAGTCGACTGGCCTCGACGGGGCGAGCTGCTCGGCTGAGTCGGCCGGAGCCGGAGCGGCCTGGCTGCTCTGCGAGGGTTGTGGCCGGCTCTGGCCGGAGGCGAGCTGCGGCTGAGAAGCGACGCGGGGACTCTCGGGGCGGCCGGCGGAGAGGAGGATGATGGAGGGTGGATGACAGGGAGGCGGAGCCAGGGGAGGAAGGAGGAGGAGGCCGAGGGGTCGGGGGCTGAGATGGGGTGGCGGTGGTCGGGGTTCCGACCGGGGAAGAGGGGAAAGAGGAGGAGGGAGAGAGAGCTCGGAGGAGAAAGGGGCAGAGGAGATAGGAGGCGGTGATGATGATGGTGGTGTCGTCGGTGATGGGGGTGGCGGTGGTGGCAGAGTCGTGAGGGTGGAGGAGAAGGGGGTCGGCTGGAGGTGGAGGAGCAGGGAAGGAGAAGGAGGAAGAGAGGAAGGGCGGCGGAGGAAGGAGAGGGCGGGGCCAGCGGGAGGGGGAGAGGGGACGGCGCCGGCGGGGGTCGGCTCCGGCGAGGGCTCGCCGCCGGCGGGGGGGGTCTGCGGCTGTGGGGGGGGGGTAGATTTAGGATTTGTTTTTATTTTATTTTCTTTTTCTTTTATAGAAAATTATATTAATTTAATATGAAAAATATCTATAGATATTTTTAGGATATTTTGGGATATTTTCGGGATCTTTTCGGGTGGGTCCCGTCTCCAAATGGACGGTACAGGTTCACCGGCCAATGAGGGGGTGACACCTTGCACTGCAATTTGCAGGAAAGTCCCTGTAATTTCATAAATTGCGTAAAGTCCTAGTTTTGGGAAATTGCACAATTACGAAATTGTCTGGAAAAACACCCGATTCCTGAAAATGCTAAAATTCACAGAATTGAAGGGAAAAGCTGTGTGAGGGTCCTGAGGGGGGTGGGGGTGAGCCTGGGCAGGAGTTTGGACCTGGTTTCGGGGTGATACGGGTCATCGTATTTATTAATTAATAAATACTGCGCACGGTGTTCTCTAATTATTTAGAGGCAGGTAGGGTCATAATTTTTCTACGGTGTCAATATACTAAATGTAGTATACTCAGTGTAGAATATTAACGTATTTTTGTTTGGGCAAAACAGGTGCAGGTTGACCTCAAATCTCTAGGGGTACAGAGATGGGTAAAGAGCAGGAAATAAAATAGGAAATAAATACGGACTTTTGTAACGATATTTGTGCGTCTCAAACGAGGCTCATTTTAGCACATCTGTGAGTTGCACAAAGTTCAGGAAAATAGTCTGGCATGTCTAGGACAGGTATCTGAACTTTGTTCGGGAATAACAGTCAAGATAAAGCTCCAAATAATTCGGTGATGGACAAGTGCACAAGTCAATAGGATATGTAAGCAAAATAAATTAATAAATTGCAATAAATCCTAAATGGCTAAAAAGAATTCTAAAATACTAAAATCTGGTCAAGGGGGTTTACACCCGCATAAGAAGAACTATCCTACCCATGACTTGGAGTTGGCAGCGGTTATCTTTACTCTCAAATTGTGGAAACACTACTTGTATGGATAGAGAGTGGAGATCTTCACAGACCATAAGAGCTTAAAGTATGTGTTTACACAAAAGAAGCTCAACATGAGGCAGCGGTGATGGTTGGATCTGATGAAAGACTTCGGCATTTTCTTGCAGTACCATCCAAAAAAGTCCAACGTAGTCGCAGATGCCTTGAGCTAGTATCCCGTGGCTATGTACTTGACAAGAGACAGACATTTATTGGTCGATCTTGATAGTTTGGGCATTGAGGTACTAGTTTCTGGAGTCGCAACACAGATGTGGGGACTTCAGGTACAGTTAGAGCCGGATAGTATAAGGATGAGTCTCTGAGGAGCATCAGAGCACATGTACAGATCGGGCTGGCAGAGGACTTTATCGTCGCAGATGATGGATCATTGCGATACGGTACCAGGTTATGTGTACCGAGAGGAGCATTGTGCGAGAAGATTTTACAGGAGGCGCATCGTTCTCAGTACTCTATGCATCCTGGTGCCAATAAGATGTATAGAGACATGAGAGAGCATGTATTGTGATATGGCATAAATTGAGAGGTAGCTAGCTTCATGTCCAGATGCTTAGTTTGCCAGCAGGTCAAGGCGGAGAGACAGAGGCCAAGTGGATTGCTTCAGTCTTTGCCCATTTTGGAGTGAAAATTGGAGCATGTGACTATGAATTTTGTATCGGGACTTCCGTGTTCTCCAGGAGGCAAAGATGCGATTTAGGTCATCGTGGACAGGTTGACCCAATTGTCCCACTTTCTGCCATTTAAAGTGGGTACATCTACTGAGAAGCTTGCAGATATGTATGTGCGCCAGATTGTCAGATTGCACGGTGTTCTAGTGAGCATAGTCTTGGATTGGGATAGTCGCTTCACGTTCTATTTCTGAAGGAGTTTGCAGGCTAGCTTGGGCACTCAGCTCAAGTTCAGTAGCGCTTATCACCCTCAGACGGACGGGCAGTCGGAGATGACTATTCAGACTCTCGAGGATATGCTACGCACATGTGTTTTGGATCTTGGAGGTTCTTGGGAGGATCACCTTCACTTGGTAGAGTTTTCATACAACAACAACTACCAAGACAGCATCGAGATGTCACCATTTGAGGCGTTGTATGGACGGAGATGCCGCACTCCGTTGTCCTAGGATGATATTGGTGACAGAGCTTTATTGGGACCAGAGATGATAGTGGATGCAACAGAGAAGGTAAAGCTTATTAGGGACAGACTTCGAGTGGCGCAGGACAGGCAGCGACATTGGGCCGATAGCCACCGGAGACCTTTGGAGTTTGAAGTATAGATTTAGTTTTGTTTTGCTTGTGTTTGATTATTGTTTGTTAGAGTGCTAAGGTTGTATTTCGTGCTAGGTTGGCGGTCTATTTTTTTTGAGGATTTCTCCGACAAGTGGCACGATTTATTTCGGTGGAGGCGGCAAGCTTAGTCCGCGATTCATTGGACCTTTCAGTATACTTGAGAGGGTCGGTGCAGTTGCATACAGACTAGACTTACACTTGCACTGGAGGGACTGTACAACGTGTTTCACGTATCGTAGCTGAGACGATACGTGGTAGATTCTAGTCATATGTTGGATTACTCGAAGATAGATGTGGGCCCTACTCTTAGCTATCCATAGTAGCCAGTGGAGATTCTGGATCGGATAGAGAAGGTGCTGAGGAACCAAACGATTTCTTTGGTGCACATCGCGTGGCATCACTCGCCAGAAGAGAGTACCTGGGAGCGAGAGACCGAGATGCGCGAGCGATATCCATATATGTTCGAGCAGTGAGGTATAATTCTTTCTTACTTTGTATTGTTTGCTTTTGGTAGTTAGTTTCTTCCTTAATTTTGAGAACAAAATTTTCTAATGTGCGTAGAATTGTCACCCTCATATTTTCACTTAAGGTTAGTTTAGTAATTGACATGGATAATTTTAATTTTAGGATTGTTTGTATTTAAATATTTTGTGCATGCATCATTATTTAATTATTGTATTATTATTGTTTGCTAGTTGTAGATTTATTTTAGAGTTGTGTAGTTGACCTAACCCATTTATTAGAATGCATGAACCAATATTTTGGATGAGTTTAGTTTGAGCCCATGAATTAGGCCCATGGATTAGGAGGTTGGATTAATTAGTGAAACCATTAGACTAGAACCTTCCCTCCCTAATTAATTTTTTCATGAGAGGCCCCAAGAGGTAATTGAGACAATTCACATTTTTTGGAGGGAGGGTATAGGGCCGGCCATAGTAAAGAGGAGAGAGAAATTATTTCACTTCACCAATTTCCTATTCCTTTACATCTACAATTATCCTCTTTCAATTTCCTTCATTCCCTCACAAATCCTCCACCAATTCTTCACAAATCCCTTTCCAAATTCTTCATTGAGACTTCTACATCAACAATCTACAAGAAGAAAGCAAGGAGCAAGGAGGAGGAGGCCAAGATCTACAAGGAGAGGAGCTACTTTGCAATTGGGGACTTTTTATTAGGAATCCATCTCCCAATAGGTATATTTCAGTTTTTCCCTTCTAATAGACTCTAGATCTGTGATTTAACTATGAGAAACCAACTTACAAGCATAGGCTACCCAGAGAAATTAGTTTTAGGTTCATCGGAGACCTACGGTGGAAGTTATGTGCGATTTGGTGCCAATTTTGGGAGAATTTTGAGATTGGCACATGTAGTGGTTGTTATTGGGTCTAATAGATCTAAAGGACATATGATTGCTTATTTGTGACTAGTATCGTATCCACAATTGGTTACGTGTAGGCCGTATGTCGTCAATTTGACGAAACAGGTTGGTTTTGGGGGGTTTTCTCCGACACGGGAACTTGTGCATATCACATTACGACACGGACACGTAGTTATTCTAATTACTATACGTATTATTCATAATTAGTGTTTTAGACTTACTCGTGTCCTACGAGATGCATTTGGTTGTGTGTTGGAGCCGTATCGCAAGCGAATCATAGAATTAGTGTGATACGGGTGCGGTGCACTCCACGTGTTTAATATTTTATTTTCTTTGTTATACGTATTGTGGTGCCCCGTTTCCCCTATTCGGGGAGCGCGGCTAAGAAATACAAGACGGTATCGTTCGATCGGGATAGATTGAAATAAGAACCTATCCTCGTTATGGATTTGCTTCTTCAAAATCGATTCCCATATTCAGTGGATCGTGTCCCCAGGATCGACTTAGCGGCAAAGTCAGGAGGGACCTCTCCGCTGCAAGTTTTCTTGCCTCAGTTTTCGCTGTCGCTTTGTTGCTTTCGTGCTTTGAGTTAGTTTTTGGATTTACTTGCGTTTTCATGAACGGGTTTGATGGATTTCATTATTTTCGTTCGTTGAACTGCACTTAAATTCTAATATTGGAAAGAGTGGAAGAGGTATTGATCAGCTATTCGTGGTAATGTAGGTAAACGAGCAGTAGGCGATGCGCGAGCGAAGTCCTGAAGCACCTCTTTCCTTCTTCCTTCCAACCAACTTGTGAGTGGCTTATATTCGATTTAGTTGGCCCTTCTTCCTAGTCTTCACATCTAAAATCTTGCATTCTTGCTTGCCCCGATCAAATGATACCAAGTAATAACTAAAAGATGTCAAGATTAATATGAAATAGAGTTGGATAACTTATGCTTGTCAATCAACTTATCTTATTGTGTGCTAGTTCGTTTAGAATATTCTATGCATGCTTTAATTTTAGTTAGAATGCATATTTCTTCTATAAATTTTGCTAAGTATGGAACACACCTTGTCATGCAATAAATTATTCAGGAAGACTATGCAAAACAAATCATGCCATGCCACTTGTCTCGTACCCATGTTGCCTCAACTGCATCAATGCTAACTTAATAAGAACATTGTTTGATCATAGATAACTTGTGCACAAGGTCAATGGTTCCTGCGGACGGTCGTTGGGGCACTGGCACCGTTCCGTTCCGGACGGAACTTCAAGATAGTCTCACGTTCTGGGCGGGATGGCGTGTAGTGATACAAGTGCCTCCGTCATCTCTGTTCTAAGACTATAATGTCCTTTATGGCATCAAGCCAGTGATCCCCACGTATATTTAAACCTGTACAAGCTAACTTGTGTCTTCGTAGTAGGGATGGACATGGTAAGTATTGTGCAGGTGGTTCAGACGGGCAGGTAAAAGTCATCAAACGGTGGCAAGTTCATTTCATTAAAATTCTATATATTATTTGCTTGTTAAATGAACTAAGGCAAGATAGAAAGACCACAAATAATATGCATGCTTCATCTAAACAATGTGTTGATTGGTATAGTTGGGTTAGCCCGTCTTCACCAGTATATTTTGATGTACTGACCCTCGTTGAAACATGTTTTTCGCACTAAGAAGATTCGAGCGAGGAGCTGAAGTCGTCTTTCCAATCCAGTTCAGTTGTCGACGGTTCAGATCATGCCATCTTTTGAAGCATTTTGAAGCCAGGAGCTAGCAAACTAAACTCAATACAGCTTAGAGGAAAAAACATCATCCGCCTGGAGGTCTCTTATTTTGAAGTTTAGTAAAAGAATGTAATGTACATGACAGCTATCTCATTTTGTGTCAACTTTGTAGGCCCGTACGACGTCATGCCCGGGGGACGACTATCGATTCCATGGAATCGGGACATAACATATTGGTATCAGAGCCCAGCTTCAAGTTTTTTTGACCCTCGTACTGGAAAAGTTTCTTTAACGATCAAATCCCTGTACGAACTCTTGAACTCTTTAGACCAAAATGAGATACGTTCATACAATAAGTCTATAATACAATATGATCCTGATATAATTTACCTTCTTTGGAAGGAATGGCACAAGCGCAATCATCAGCGCCAGCACCGGGTGAAACACAAGCCCAAGAAAGCAGTTCCGACCCTTCGGAAAGTTCTCGGAGCCAGCGAGCTATGTCCAGTGTAGATCCCATTCAACAAATGATGCGGATGTTAGAGGCTAACCAACAGAGGAGGAGGCTCGTTATGAACGGGCCGAGAAGCGAGCGGAAGAAAGGCAAAACCAGTTTCAAGACCATATAGAAGCCCGATTCTCTGTCCAGCAAAAACAGGTAGATACCCTGCATCAGATTGTTTAGACTTTGGCCTCCAACCAGTTCGCGACAACAGCAGCGACACCGGTGGAGCAACCTGCACTTGAAGTCGAGATGCCTCAGACTCCAAGAAAGAAGGATATGACTGCCTTCGACTTTGGCGACTTCAAGAAAGTCTGCAATACTCTATTTAAAGGGACTGAGGATCCAATCATGGCTCTAGATTGGTTGTCCGAACTGGAAGACCACTTCAAACTCCTGGAGCTACCCGAGCAGAAGCGTGTTGTGTGTGCCCAACTCCAGCTCTGTTTGATTGTGCACGACTGGTAGAAAGTTCATCAGAGATCTCTTCCAGTTGTTGATAATGAAGAGACGATCGCATGGGCTACCTTCCGCGGTGCATTTGAAGAGGAGTTTATACCCCCCTCCCGTACGTTGTCAAAAAGAGAACGATTTCTTGCAACTACGCCAAGGAAGCATGACAGTTAAGCAGTATTTTGTCGAATTCAACCGGCTCGCCAAATTTTCCATCTCCTATTTACCTGATGCGGCGAGTCGTGCCCGAAGATTTGAAGGCGGTCGACGTCCTGCATCCATGCGCACGTGGTCTTTCCTGAGTATCAGACAATACGGGAAGTCCTGAATCATGCCCTCTCCCTCGAATTGCAGTATCCTTCTGTTGCTGCCGGCGCTGTGCACACTTCCAATCACAAAAGTCATAGTAACGAAAGAGGAAACAACGCTGCAAAGCGTCAAAATAACGGTGGTCACCAGGGTCCCAATTTTGGGAAATGATGCAAATTTTGTAGAAGGATTGGGCACACTACAAACGACTGTCGTCGAAAGCACGGATTATGCCTCATATGTGGAGCTTCAAATCATGCCATTCCTGACTGCCCAAAATACTCTAAATGCCGCCCTCAACATCCAAATCCAGTCCCTGCACCCCAGGCCAATCGAGCTGCGCCTTAGCCAGAGAATTGCCAAGCTCAAGGTCGAGTCTACACTATGACACGGGACGAAGCTCTGGCCTCAGACACCGTTGTGTCAGGTAATTACTTTTTAATAACATACCTGCACGTGTGCTATTTGATACTGGTGCAGCGCATAGTTTTATATCCACAAATTTTGCCGTAAAAAACAATATAAAAATAACACCGTTGCATTCAGACCTTAGTGTTAGCACCCCCTCCGGCACGAAAATACATGTTCGTTCAGTATGCCAAGGTGGTTACGTCTGTATTGGAGAAAGGAAGCTATCGCTAGATATTTTAGTTCTAGATGTTCGGGACTATGACATCATTTTGGAGATGGATTGGCTCGACAACTATCGAATGTGCAGAGAAATGAGTCATCTTCTGCCTACCCCGAGAAGCCAAATTCTGCTACACGAGTAGTCCAACAACTGATGCGTCCAGGGCCTGCATGATAATTTCGGCGATATCTTCTCGGTGAATGCTACACTTAGGCTGCGAGGGATACCTAGCATCGGTTCGAGACACACAGCTGGACTACGCAAACGTTGATTCTTTTTCCGTTGTGGCAGAGTTCCCTGATGTATTTCTGAGCGAACTTCCCGGCATGCCACCTGACCGAGAGATCGAGTTCACCATCGACACATTCCCAAATACTCAGCCAATTTCTAAGCCTTCATACATAATGGCCCCTGCTGAATTGAAGGAGTTAAAGTGCCAACTACAAGACTTGCTAGATCATGGGTTCATCCGTCCGAGCGTGTCTCCTTGGGGCGTGCCTGTACTCTTCGTGAAGAAGATAGACGGAACACTACGCCTCCGCATCGATTACCAGGAGCTGAATAAGGTTACCATCAGAAACAAGTATCCTCTGCCCAGGATAGATGACCTCTTTGATCAGTTGTAAGGGGCAACGGTTTTCTTAAAAATTGATCTTCGCTCGGGCTACCACCAGCTGAAGATTAAGCCAGAAGACATGTCCAAGTCTGCATTCCGAACCCGTTATAGGCACTACGAGTTTTCTGTCATACCGTTTGGTCTGATGAACGCCCCTGCTGCTTTTATGGATTTGATGAATCGAGTGTTCCGATCATTCCTCGATAAATTTGTGGTCATTTTTATAGACGACATCTTGGTGTACTCGAAGAATATGGATAAACACGCAGGACACCTGCGGATGGTGCTTCAAACCTTTCGAGACAACAAGTTGTATGCCAAGCTTAGAAAATACGAGTTCTGGTTGGACAGTACATCCTTCCTCGGATATATTATTTCTGCAACGGGGATCACAGTTGACCCTAAGAAGATTGAATCCATTATGAACTGGAAATGGCCTGAGACAGCTAGCGATATTCAGAGTTTTCTTGGTCTGGCGGGCTGCTACCATAGATTTATTAAAGATTTTGCTAATATTGCCTCACCTTTGACTTAGCTCACGCGGAAGGGAGTAACGTTCGCGTGGACGGACGACTGTGAAGCTTCATTTACGGAGTTAAAGCAGCGCCTCGTCTTAGCACCAATTCTTACCCCAGACGGACCCGATGATTTCAAAAAATACAGTGACGTCTCAGGCAAGGGATTGGGATGTATCCTTATGCAACTAAACAAAGTGATAGCCTTCGCGTCGAGGCAGTTAAAGCCTCATGAGAGGAATTATTCAACCTATGATTTGGAACTCGCCGCGATAGTGTTCGCGCTGAAGTGGTGGCGCCACTACCTTTACGGTGTACCGTGCAAGATCTATACAGATCATAAGAGCCTAAAATATCTATATACACAAATGATTTGAATCTTCGTCAACGGTGCTAGCGTAAAATCTTTAGCGACTTTGGCCCGATAATCAGATACACGCCTAGCAAAGGAAATGTTGTAGCAGATGCACTGAGTCGAGTGTTCTTTGGGAGTTTGGCTATTGATGACAAGTTGCGTCGAGATCTGGAAGCTTTGGGTACTACACTTATAATCAGATACAAAAAGGGGGCACAAGTGGCTCAACTGCGCTTCGAACCTGACTTGTTAAAAAAGGTCAAGACTGCTCAGAAGGATGACCTGTTCCTGCAAAAGATGCAAGGTCTTATTTCAGCAGGAAAGGAAACCTACTTTGTGGTAGGCACGGACGGGATAATTCAAGTGAAGGGGAGATTGTGCGTTCCAAATGATGTAGCCCTCAGAAAGGAGATACTCAGGGAATCCCATTATGCTAGTTATACTTCTCATCCGGGTAGCACAAAGATGTATTGAGATCTCCGTACGATATTTTGGTGGCACGGCATGAAACAAGATATGGTGTTGTTCGTGTCGCATTGTATGGCTTATCAGAGGGTAAAGGCCAAGCACCAGAAGCCGGACGGAGAGATGTAGAAACTCGCTATTCTGGAGTGGAAATGGGAACATATAACAATGGATTTTATTGTTGGCTTGCCAAAGACGCAACGGGGGAATGATGCCATTTGGGTTATCGTCGATCGACTCACCAAGTCAGCTCACTTTCTGTCTATCAAAAGTACTTGGAGTGCCGACCGCCTAGCTCAGATTTACCTCAACGAAATCGTTCGGCTCCACGGCGTGCCCGTATCCATTATCTTTGATAGAGATGGTCGATTCATATCGTATTTCTGGGAAAGCCTGCAGTCAACAATTGGGACAAAGTTGAAGTTCATCTCCGCCTACCATCCATATACAGACGGTCAAACAGAATGTGTCAACCAAATCCTCGAAGATATGTTACGACTCTGCGCCTTGGACTTGAAGACGAGTTGGGACATGCATCTACCTTTAGCAGAATTTACATACAATAATAGCTTTCAATCCAGCATTCAGATGGCGCCATATGAGGCATTGTATGGGCGGAAGTGCAGATCCCTGATCTGTTGGAATGAAGTTGGCGAACGGTAAATTCTTAGCCCGGAGCTCGTGGAGCAAACTGTCCAAAAGATTCGTTTGATACGGGAATGGCTAAAGGTAGCTCAGAGTCATCAAAAGAGCTACTCAGACACGCAGCGACGTCCGCTTGAGTTCTTTGAAGGCGATCGGGTGTTTCTCAAAGTCTCGCCGATGCGAGGAGTCACCAGATTTGGAGCAAAGGGGAAGCTAAGTCCGAGATTTGTAAGTCTGTTCAAAATATTAAAGCGAGTCGCCTCAATTGCATATCATATTGCCCTACCACCGTCACTATCTGAAGTGCACGATGTCTTCCATGTTTCTCAACTTAGGAAGTACGTGTACGATCCGAGTCATATGGTAGATCTTGATCAACAGGATCTTAAGGCAGACTTGACATGTGTCAAACAACCTGTGCAAATTTTGGATCGTAAGGAAAATCTGCTTCGAAGTCGTTCGGTTCCTCTTGTGCGCGTGCTTTGGTGAAATCATTCGGTCGAAGAATCCACTTGGGAGCTTGAATCTGAGATAAGGGAAAGGTTTCCTTCATTATTTTCTAGTGGTAGGTTCTATTCCTAAGTTTCGTGGACAAAACTTCCAATTAGTTGGTAAGGATGTGGTGCCCCATTCCCCCCATTCGGGGAGCGCGGCTAAGAAATACAAGACGGTATCGTTCGATCAAGATAGATTAAAATAAGAACCCATTATCGTTATGGATTTGCTTCTTCGAAATAGATTTCCATATTCAGTAGACCGTGCCCCTAGGATCGACTTAGCGGCAGAATCAGGAGGGACCTCTCCGCTGCAAGTTTTTTTGCCTCAGTTTTCGCTGTCGATTAGTTGCTTTCGTTCTTTGAGTTGGTTTTCGGATTTGCTTGCATTTTTATGAATGGTTTCGATGGATTTCATTATTTTCGTTCGTTGAACTGCACTTAAATTTTGACATTGGAAAGAGTGGAAGAGGTATTGATCAGCTGTTCGTGGCAATGCAGGTGAACGAGCAGTAGGCGACGTGCGAGCGGAGTCCTGAAGTAATGAACTTGCACTCTAAACCACATAGCTAGTATTCTTGTTTTCTACTTGCAGTTTATTTCCCGTATTTACTTTCCAGTTCTTATAGTGATTATTGCATATTCTCACCTATATTGTACATTCTTACTACTTGTGCATCTTGTATCCTTTTCTATTGCTCGTTATATATGCTCGATTATGTATTTAAAACTGTTTTCAGAGGTATGTACTTCGCTCCAATCCTGACTGGATATATTTTTCAGATGATTAACTAGAAGAGCTGTGTCCCACGTATTACGGCCCGTAGGAGGGTGAGACTTTAGATGATACTCCCCTAGAGCAAGAGGACATAGTACCAGTGGCCGAGGTGGTTTAGTTTATGTTTGGTGGTTTTGTATTCGACTATTCTTTTGTTGAGATTCACAGTTGTATTATTATTTCAGACTTATGGATTATATCTTGTTTCTTTCCTTCGCTATTCCATTCGTGCATTATTCTTTCTTAGTTTGTTTTGTCATTGAGATTAGTCATACTTGTGATATACCATATTACTCCTCCGTTTAGAGTTGAGATGTTTGATATGTACCATATTATATTGTTGAGATGTTAGATAGTTAAATATGATCCAGACAACATTCTACCGCCGATTCGGCAGCGTAGGCTGGGCGTAACCACGTACTCGTGTCCGAATATCCGGGTGCAAATTATGACATCTTTTCTCTATTTCACAGCTGGTGGGGGATATTATGCAAAAAATGCATCCTTAAACACTCCCAAGTGATCTTACCATCCTGATGCTTGGTGGCGAGATCTTCTTTCTTAATCTGGCACCAGTCGTGTGTACGTAACCACAGCTGCATATCTGCACACGCCACCCTCTTGTTCATAGGTATCGAAGCAAACTCAAACAAGCTTTCCAACTTTGCGATCCAGTCCATCACCTTATTCAGGGCAGTCCTGCTTTCAAACTCTGGAGGGTTCAACTTCAGAAACTCAGCACCTTTAAAGGTAGACTTCCTAGCCGCACATCGAGGCTCGTTAGTTGTTGCTAAGCCTGCTCCCTGAGGCATTGCCGGGGCAGTCGCAGGTGTTGTGGCGATTCCCGATGCACCACTGTGTTCTACCAGTGTTGTCACTATCTGAGTCAGAGAGTCAAGCTGTTGTTGTTGTACCAAGGCTCTAGCATCAGCCCATTGCTGCTGAGCTTTAAACCGTTTTTGTTATGCAGCATGGTGATCATTTTGATTCTCAAACATAGCGATCAGCCTATCGATTTGGTCATCGCTCATGCTTGCTGTGCACGATGTCCCTGGGTTACTTGTTATGGTCATCTTGCTGCAAAAGATAGTAGCTTGCATTAGTCTCATAACGTATTATGGATTTATTGCATGGGATATTGGATTTTCATACTCTTAGGGACATTAATACCTTCAATTTACTTATATAGATTCGCAACTATTTTCGAAATTCAGGACTTTTGAAACCGCTTGAAAACTTATATAATTTTCGAAAACTATATTTGAAGAGGCCAACGGCGTAAAGCCATGCTCTGATACCACTTGTCGCACCCCAGTCCCATAAGGGCCGATCGTCCTCGCTTGGTCCCTACGGAACTGATAGTCCATACTTGGGTGCGATGTTGTGCAAGCCTAAGTTGCGCTTGCACCAGGCAAAGTACCTGCACAAGACACACGTTAGACGAAAATATACATATATAGGTACAAAGTAAAATATAGAGAACCAAAGTTGAACACATTGTTAGGAACACAAAATACTTTATTTTATTGAATACTTGAATATTTGGATTACAAAATGCTTGCTTGGCTGAGTTACAAAATATGCCTTAGAAGGTTTACAACTCTTTTTACATTCCCAAAACTAGCCACAATGCCCACACATTATATCCTTTTAGTAGGACCAAAATAACAAAACATCTAGCAGAAGAGGAGATGCCCACTGGAGAAGAAAACTAAGAAGCAGCACGAGCACGATCCCTCGGAAGGTTGCGCTAATACTGATTCAGAATGCTTGCCAAGCTCTCGTGTCCAGTACCTGGATATTTGCCCACAAACGTGGGTCAGTACTACCACATGTACTGGTGAGCGACCGTGGCCAAACTCACCTAGAAATCCATACTAAGTAATCTTTCTAGTTGTCTAGTTTCTTTTTAATAATTCATGCAAGAAAACTTAGACGATAGATAGCATATGCATATGATAATTCTTAATTTGCAGCAGACACACAAGTTTGCCATAATTTGCATATATGGATAATGTAAAACCCCTAATTTTAAAAACAATATTAATTATTTAACTAATTATTTAATTAATTTATAGTAATTATTAGCTAATTAGAAGAAATAGAATTTATAAATTTTTTAGTTTTAGGTGTTTGTGCAATAGAGGATTTATGGAGCAATTATAAATTTTTCTTAATTATTTGCATGTAGGAGATCCTGTGGACAGTTGATAGATTAATGGTATGCACTAACAAATTTTTTAGAGTTATATATATATATATATATATATATATATATATAGGGTTATTAAAAAGAATAATAGAAGAAAGAAAAGAAATTAGAAAAGAAAAGAAAAAGGAATAAGAAATAAAAAAAAAATTAGAAAGAAAAAGAAAGAGAAGAAAAAGGAAAAAGAAAAGAAGAATAAAATCTTAATGGACTCAAAACCCTAACCATAACTACCCTCCCGTTAGCCCCTACCCGCACCCGCGTACTAAAGAAACAGCAGCAGCAGCGGCGCGGGTTTCCCTTCCCCCCCTCTCGCGATCTCTCTCTCTCTATATATATAACTACTGTTAACCCTAACCCTAAGTTACCATCTCTTCATCCCCTGAGAGCCTCCGTCGCGACCACCACCGCCGCGCCGCCGGAGCCTAGCAGCCGCCCGCTGCCGTGACCACTACCCCACGTCGCCGTTCGAGCCGCGCACGAGACAATAATTACACAACGACTTACCCCTGTTCAGGCCCCAATTTTTCTGCCATCGCTAAACCAAACTCGACCCTGTCTTCACCGATATGTTCACGACCTACCCCCCTTCCATATCTGTGTATTAGTTTATCTCGAACAGCGCGTAACCCTAGGCAAAAATAACGACCAAGTTGGCAAAAAATGACAACTTTTGGATTGCAGAAAACTGCGATAACTACCCATGTTCACGGACTAGTATCTTCTACCACAGAGATTCGAATCTAGTTTTTCTTTTTGATATGCGAAGACCACCTAACCTAGATTATTTTCTACTAATTATAATATTTTAATTGTTGCTGTATGTAGAATTTAATCAGATTGAAAATCCTAAAAACCTATTTTTTCTAATCTCCAGAAATTGCGATACGGAGCGCGCCCCGCCAAACGGGACCGCCCCGTCGTGTACCAAGTATATCAAAAGGTGCGCACGGTATACCCAGACGTGTAGGCTTTTGCGAAAACTGATTCGGACCCTTGTGTGCGTCGGAATCAACCCGTATCCTCGAAAATTTCCCGTATCACGACTTTTGCAAAATCCCACGCCATTTAGTACACGCTCGTCAGAATGCGACAAAACTTAAGCCAATAGACTCGTGGTATCGCGCTGGTCCTGTGACCCAATTTTCACACAATTCTGAGACAGTTGACCAAGCCACCTATTGGCGGGCCCCACGGTTGACTTTTTGGGCGAAATTATGTTCGGCTCACCGGAATCCAATATTGGACATACCGTTGAGTTCGTACTGACATTTAGAGTTTGTTTGACCTATAATTTGTTCCATTTAGAGACCGTTACCCCTGGCACGCTTTTCGGTGTAAAGTGGCCCATATGTGGAGTCCGTTTTGACCCAAAATTATCGTTTGTCCCTGTGTCCAAATTGGACGAAAGGGTAGTGCTTTCTAGCTATCTCGCTTATTCTGGGAACGTTGGTGATATTTATTTCAGCATCCGGAGACGTTCATTCTGAGGTCATAGTTTCTGACTCTTGGTGTTTGACATCTGGACGTTACCCTTTGCAGCTCTCTTGCCAGGCAAGTATATCTTGCCATTGTACTGTTATTCATATTCCATATGTTGTATGCATCTTTATTTTTTGTCATTAGTTCATATATTTTAACTGTTATATAAAATACGTGTCTAAGGAAACTTGGGTGCAACGACGGTGTCGTCGTGATTATTTTTATTATGTATATGCATTGACCTTGTTTATGAGACCGCCCCATTATCAAGAAGCATCATTAGGTTTCATTGGCCGTGACACCGTTGCTACACGAGTGTGAGTCTCATATAGATCATGGACTGCGTGACAGGTCTGGCCTCCTGTACGTATGGTCGTGCGTCAAGGATAACTGCTGTTAGAAACTTTGTATGATAGAAGACTTAGCAGTTATTAGTGGTCCATGGACATAGCCTATTATAGTACGGTGGTCCAATCCTTGTCCTTGTTTGGTTGCAGGGTTGGGCTATTGTACTAAAGATAGGCTATGAACCAAATCGTGTCATGGATGTGACATGCTTAGAGCATGGGGTGGAGAGAACAACAAGTACCGCATTTTGGCTCCTTTTGTACTTTCCTTTTTATGTAACCCGCACGCTCCGTCGGATATGCGCGGTCATGATGACCCCTATATTACTTGGCGGCCTCTGCCGTTCAAAAGACGACATGCTTTGTAGGCCCCTGATTCTCCGAGAAAATCATGCCAATCCCATTTATGGCCAGATAGCCCACTTGTTAAAAAGTTGTTCTTAAACTGTATTCAGTTAGACGGTTAAGTGATCCATTGGATATTTATTTTAGTACTTTATTGGCATGCTTCTATGTTTCTTGTTATGTCCCTCTGAGGACCTGGTCCCTTTCCAGGTGTAGCTGTTCATGAGTATTGTCACGACCCGCACCCGGAAGTTCGGGCACGAGTGCGTGGGTACGTCCAGCCTACGCCGCAGAGTCGGCGGTAGTACGCTGTCTAGGTCAACCCATAATTCCTAACTAGCTCATTCACAACAACATAGGCAAGATAATAATGAGAATAGAATACTTAAGATTTGCAACTGAAATAAATGTGACAACAAATTCAAATGTTTAGTACAGGAATTCCAAAATAAAATCGGGGACAAACCCGATTAAATAAGATAAGAACAGAATAAAAGATAGCTACTACTAGCTACTCAGCAGCAAGGGTCTCCTGGGTGGGTTCTGGCTCCTCATAGGTATCATCTGTACCCTCATAAGGACCATAATAGGTAGGGGCAAGATCCTCATCATCGCCTAAATCAACAGATCCAGTCAGGAAATGAGCAAAGTACACAGTGCACAACAATGTTAAACTAAATATTTATGACAATTAAACATTGGATATCATGTTAAGGAAATTGCATAAAAGAATGTTAATATCTCAGAGTCAAAACTATAAACAGGAATATGAGAAAACAGAAGTAAACGAGCAGGAAAAGAAACTACACAGTCAGCAAGAATATAACATGGCCAGAAGTTATCTGTATGAAACTTGTGTTTGTTTTTAGAATACTTAGTTGGCATGTAGGGGTTTATAAGGCTAATCCGGCCGTCATGAACGGCTATTAGTCATGAATAATCGAGATCCGGCTGATGGACAGTCGTGTACCAACAGCTATTATTCACGGCAAGGGGAAGGGTAAACTACATGCCTTTCAGTATTCTCCCACCCGACATGAAAAACAAGACATGAATTCCAATACTCAAGACATGAAAATCTAGCATTTCTAACACTAAGGGTAATCATCAAGGTTACTAGTAAAGCAGGAAATTAATTATCACAATATATAGATTTAACTTGAAGTGCAGGTACTTGCTTGTTGTTTGGATCTGTTTAATTTGGTTCTTGGAAGAAATTTCCACAGATGAGTCCAAAAGCTGAAATAGACATTACCATCATGCTCAGAAGATGTCAAATAGCTAGGAACGCCTGTCCTTGGGTCCAATTTGGAGACAAGGGCAAAAACGGCAGTTTTGGGTCAAAACGGGGTCCGCCGGTGGGCCCGCTTTGCACCGAAAAACGCGTCCGGATCAAAGGTCTCCAAATTCACCAAACTTAGTGTCAACAGGTCGGGAACGCTGATACGAACCCAACGGAACTTCCAGATTTGGATTCCGATGAGCCGAACACAAAATCGCCCGTCGAGCGGGGCCTGTGGGGCCCACGACACGCGATTTCGTCAACGTTCTCAGAATCGAACCAAACTTGACCCACAGGACCAGCGTATCGCTACGAGTCCGATGGCGCAAGTTTCGTCTCGATCCGACGTGTGTGCACGAAGTTAGGGTGAATTGCCGAAAAGGCGGATACGGGGCGGTGTCCGCGGATACGCGTTGATTCCGGTGTGCACGCACACCCGAATCAGCTTCCACGAAAACTCACACGTCCGTATCGACGATGCGTACGTATCTGTGAAGACCGCACGCGACCAAGTCGTCCCGTTTGGCGGGGCGGACTCAGTTCCGGGGGTGAAACAGGGTCTGGTTTTTCCTGTTTTTGGATCGCGGTGTGCGATCACCACAGGACGCGATATCCCGAACAGTTTATCCGGACACCGAGAGGGTCATACAGGCTTCACAACGCAATTTGCAGAATTGAAAACGGAGCTACGAGACGAAAGTTACGCGTACCTGAAGGGGACCCGAAAATCAGGGTCGAGACGTGTCCGTGTCGTGTCCGACACGAATTTCAAATTAGGGCTAGGGTTAGGGTTTTGGACGGAATCCGGTCGGCTACGGCGGCCGGGGGCGTCGCTGCGGTGGGGGAGGCCGACCGGAGGGCTCGGGCGGCGCCGGCGAGCTGATGGGGTCGTCGGCGGCGGCTCAGGGCGGCCGGCAGCGGCGGTTGCGGCTGCTACTGCTGGTTGCTGGCGGGGGAACGAGGAGGCAGGCGGCGGAGGGCGCTGCGGGTCGACGGCGAGGAGGGGACGGCGGCGGCGCTAGGCGGTGGTCGGAGGAGGAGGCTGGAGGGGTGTAGGGTGGTGGCCGGAGGCGGAATGAGGCGGAGGAGGAGAAAGGGGGGGTTTAAATAGGGTAGGGCGGCGGTTGGGGGAGGCCGAGCACGGCGGGGGCGAGGGCGACGTGGGCGCGGGGAGCGCGGCGGGCGGGGCGCGGGACGCGCGGCGCTGCGCGCGGCGGCCGGCGGGGGACGCGGGACGTGGGGGGGACTGTGCACGCGGGCGGGTCGGGCTGCGGCGGGTCGGGTTCGGCTGAACCCGACCCGACCCGAATGGCAGGCGGGCTGGGTAGCTGGGCTGGGCTGGGCTTCGGCCCACTGGGCCGGGCCGGCCCAGAAGAAAAAGAAAGAAAATAATAAATAAAAATATAAATAATAATAATAATAATAATAATAATAAAAACAGTTTTAATTTAATTAATTAATTAAATTTAGTTTTTAGTTATTAAAAATAGTTCTGAGGCCCAGAAAAATCCAGAAAAATTACCCTAAGTCCAATTTTTCATTTTACACCCAAAAATATTATTTTCATAACATTTTAATATTATTTATTGCTAATTAAAAATCATTTATTAATTGAAAAGCTTGATTTTAATTACAGAAAATTCCCAGAAAATTCCAGAAAATTGAGAAAAATCCAAGATTTAATAATTTAAAAATTTTGGGGGTTTACAAGTATTCGCAGGAGCACAGATCCAGACTGGTTACTTATATTTCGAGGAGGCTTTCTCTTCTAGTCACATTGATTGTTAGTTGTTGTACTTATATTGTGTTTGATTTTATATTCTAGTTCGGCAGTGGATTTATTTCCATCCGACTGTCTTCTTTAAATACTTTATATTGAGATCTAGTTCATAGATATTATTCATTTATTTATGTTTTCTGTGGATGAGATTTAGATTATGATTGTGACTTGAGATAGTTTATACCACTGGTGAATTGTTATTCATATTACAGCATACGCATGTGGTTTGGTTTCCTATATTGGAGTTGCCATATCCATGCGGCTGGCATGCTTATGTGTCCTAGTCCTACGTATTTTGGGACTGAGGCGTGACATATTTTTGTGGTGGCCCATGCAGGTCGAAAGCATATTGTCTCAGTTACGTTACTGTACCGAGCAAGCCTGCACCTAAGATTAGAGTATAGGAATCTCATCCACAATTGACTATGATTCACCTTCCTTCCAATACATTCTATCTGAATAATTGCATCCTGCTTGATTCATGTGCTTCCCTAATAGTTCCTTGAGTATAGCCCTTCATAGAATATAGAAGTCCATGTTGTTAGATAATAAGTAGGGTAACCTTCCTATTAAGCGTATAACTAGATATTGACACAACACTAAGTTAGAATACCTAATGAACCCTAGCATCCCTTACCCTATAGGTTGATTTACCATCACTCCTTGATATATTTATGAAAACTTGAGAGTAGTATAGACACAACTAGAGTGAGTTATAAATTTGACCATAGCGTTTGACCCTAGTATTGAGGAACCAATAAAAATCCAAGGTTAAACATTAGGACCAAACTTAACTTTTATAGTGAGATAGTATTATAGAACTATAAATTTAGATTCTTGTCCTGATACTAGCAGACAGTACCTTAGGAAGCCAAGAGGAATATAATCAACACTTTTTCCTAGATCATACCTCGAACATAGCAACTAGCATACCACTCCCCCTTAGAAAACCATCTAGAGTCTCTATTTTAATTTTATACCTTGTTCCTCTGAAATCTTAGCACTCGCTATTTGTGCGACGACTAAATTTTTTTCTTCATCTTTCAATTTGTGCCGCATAACCCTTCTGATTGTAGGCTAAGTGATTTTATTTTATGTTAGGATATCTAGTTTGCTAGGATTATAATTGTTACTCTTGAATTTTGAAATTATGTGCTTAGTAGAACTTGATAGTTGAGTATTAATTTAGATTATAATTTTATGGTTATACCTTAGTTTTAAAATCACGTAAATTGTACTCCACATCGATACAGGTTATATCCTATTTTACTTGAGAGCCAGTAACCCTTCCATTCTTAATATTGACACCTTTATTCTATAAGCACTATGACTAAGACTTAAGATGACCATTACCTATATAATGTAATAGGATACCCTAATAAGTACTAAGATATTTTTTTCTCGTAAACCCCAATAAGAGTTTCTGCTTTAATTACAAGTGCAAGGTTACTTTGTAGAATCTCCTTTAAGGCAATTACAGTATTAGTTTATCGTTATAAGTTGGGTAGTATGCCTCATAATCTAGTGTTACATAGTCATCTTGACCCATTAATAGAGTATAATTGAATGACATTAACTAAATGCTTGCATAAATCGATAGTGTTTATCCCAACTATAACACTTAGAGGTCCATGCCCCTATTTGGTCGACTAGCGACTTAGACAAGGAGTTTGTATGACAACTGTAGAGACTGTAGAGTCTTATCTTTTTGTAAACTTGAATTATTTTGTAACTTCTCTCTTCATAATCCAGCGTATTTATATTTTATGTACTACCTCGACTTATGCTGCTATTTTATAGCCTAGTTTTGCGAGCTTATTCCTTTATCAAGCTTGTTCACAACATATGTATTATTGGATTCATACACTAATACATTTCAGAATCAGTGTATTACGGTCTGATCAACCATAGTGCGCTTGGTTCGCCCTTCGCAATACTACTTTACGTGGATTAAGATATATAGTTGACCAGTAGACGAATATACTTACCCTCTAGACATGTCCGAGCATATCGTATCGGTTACATAACTGTACTGATACGAGCATGCGAATAGGAATTTACCAAAATAGATTTCAATCCACAACTGCCTTGACAATTCCCATTTGAATTCTTTAAACGCCTTGACCTCCATACTTCCATTCTATGACCTCCCCCTTGAACTCTTTACTATTGTTTTTTCGTCTTTCTTTATTTCGGAAAGACGAAACCTCGTGCTTGGTATAAGTTGATACACGGATAGTACTAGATATACCCCATAGGCCAATCACATTACTTGATGATTATTTTTGTAATTAAGGACATATTATAGGTGATATATTTGGTGTTAAAACTTTTTGGTAATTGCATAACATGATTAAATAAATTGAGGAATATTTCTTAGATGTATAGCCTATTGTGATAGATGGGTAAATTATAAGTTGGGTAGATTGTAAACCTTCTCACCCAAAATTAGACCTACTTGGCATAGATAGAGAAACTAGGGCTAGTTTGTATCCAATTGGAAATTAGGACACGATATTTTATTTAATTATACAAGATTTATATCACTTAGCGTACCTTACCGTTGCTTCGATAATTAGACCACTACACTAGCCACTGCCTTCCTACAAACTTCACACCCTTATCCTAGATATACCAGTCATCTATTCTGACCTTTGTGTAACTTATAATTATGCTCTCTTGTGCTACATTTTAGTCGCACAACATCCGTCGCAGACATTTATATTTAATTCTAAATAAAATCAATTTTGTATCCTTGTGCGTTCCAATCAAAATTGGAGACACAATCTTGACCGTTTTGTGCAACCAAAATTAGGATATAATTCTACTCTGAATCCTCTATGTCCATGACACTTGTGTCCCACCTAATTTTATTCTCATATACTTTTAATTAATTTCAGAACACCTTGCGCATTAATTTTAATTAATTTAACCCAATTTCCATCTTTGTGCAATTTTCTAATTGTTGGGCACTTTTATGCAAAAGTGCATTGAGGTATCCACACCATTGGACATGACACATGAAGAAACATATTTTTCGTTCATAGAATTTTCTCCATGACAATTGGAAAATCATGGAGGTTATGATGGAGGAAGGTACAGAATAAGTTGCAAATCTCTATCTTATACCATCCTTGACTTTCTATCGTGGTTTAGTTTTAATTTCGAGGACGAAATTTTTATAAGTTGGGTAGAATATAAAACCCCTTATTTTAAAAATAGTATTAATTATTTAATTAATTATTTAATTGATTTATAGTAATTATTAGCTAATTAGAAGAAATAGAATTTATGGGATTTTTATTTTTAGGTGTTTGTGCAATAGAGGATTTATGGAGCAATTATAAATTTTTCTTAATTATTTGCATGTAGGAGACCCTGTGGACAGTTGATAGATTAATGGTATGCACTAACAAAATTTTTAGAGTTTTCTATATATATATATATATATATATATATATATATATATATATATATATATATATATATATATATATATAGGGTTATTAAAAAGAATATTAGAAGAAAGAAAAGAAATTAGAAAAGAAAAGAAAAAGGAATAAGAAATGAAAAAAAGAAAGAAAAAGAAATTAGAAAGAAAAAGAAAGAAAAGAAAAAGGAAAAAGAAAAGAAGAATAAAATCTTAATGGACTCAAAACCCTAACCCATAACTACCCGCTCGTTAGCCCCTACCCACACCCGCGTACTAAAGAAACAGCAGCAGCAGCCGCGCGAGTTTCCCTTCCCCCCTCTCTCGCGATCTCTCTCTCTTTATATATATATATAACTAGTGTTAACCTTAATCCTAACCCTAAGTTACCATCTCTTCATCCCCTGAGAGCCACCTCCGCGACCACCACCGCCGCGACGCCGGAGCCTAGCAACCGCCCGCCGCCGCGACCACTACCCCACGTCGCCGTTCGAGCCGCGCACGAGACAGCAATTACACAACGACTTACCCCTGTTCAGGCCCCGATTTCCGTGCCATCGCTCGACCAAACTCGACCCCGTCTTCACCGGTATGTTCACGACCAAACCTCCTTCCATATCTGTGCATTAGTTTATCTCAAACAGCGCGTAACCCTAGGCGAAAACAGCAACCAAGTTGGCAAAAAACGACAACTTTTGGATCACAGAAAACTGCGGTAACTACCCATGTTCATGGACTCGTATCTCTCACCACAGAGATCCGAATCTAGTTTTTCTTTTTGGTATGCGAAGACCACCTAACCTAGATTATTTCTTGTTAATTATAATATTTTAATTATTGTTGTATGTAGAATTTAATCAGATTGAAAATCTCAAAAACCTGTTTTTTCTAATCTCCAGAAATTGCGATACGGAGCGCGCCCCGCCAAACGGGACCGCCTCGTCATATACCAAGTATACCGAAAGGCTCTCACGGTATACCCAAACTTGTAGGCTTTCGCAAAAACTGATTCGGACGCGTGTGCGCGTCGGAATCAGCTCGTATCCGTGAAAATTCTCCGTATCGCGACTTTTGCAAAACCCAACGCCATTTAGTGCACGCTCGTCAGAATGCGACGAAACTTATGCCACTGGACTCATGGTATCGCGCTGGTCCTGTGACCCAATTTTTACGCAATTCTGAGACAGTTGACCAAGCCGCCTATTGGTGGGCCCTACGGTTGACTTTTGGGCAAAATTGTGTTCGGCTCACCGGAATCCAAAATTGGATATACCGTTGAGTTCATACTGACATTTAGAGTTTGTTTGACCTATAATTTATCTCATTTAAAGAGCGTTACCCCTGACACGCTTTTCGGTACAAAGTGTCCCACATGTGGAGCCCGCTTTGACCCGAAATTACCGTTTTGCCCCTGTGTCCAAATTGGACGAAAATGTTGTGCTTTCTAGCTATCTCGCTTATTCTGAGAATGTTGGTGATATTTATTTTAGCATCCGGAGATGTTCATTCTGAGGCCATAGTTTCTGACTCTTGGTGTTTGATATCTGGACGTTACACTTTGTAACTCTCTTGCCAGGCAAGTATATCTTGCCATTGTACTGTTATTCATATTCCATATGTTGTATGCATCTTTATTTTTTGTCATTAGTTCATATATTTTAACGGTTATATAAAATGCGCGTCCAAGGAAACTTGGGTGCAACGACGGTGTCGTCGTGATTGTTTTTATTATGTATATGCATTGACCTTGTTTATGAGACCACCCCATTATCATAAAGCATCATTAGGTTTCATTGGTCGTGACACAGTTGCTACACGAGTGTGAGTCTCATATAGATCACGGACTGCGTGACAGGTCTGGCCTCCTGTACGTATGGTCGTGCGTTAGGGATAACTGTTGTTAGAAACTTTGCATGCTAGATGACTTAGCAGTTATTAGTGGTCAATGGACATAGTCTATTATAGTACAGTGGTCCAATCCTTGTCCTTGTTTGGTTGCAGGGTTGGGCTATTGTACTAAAGATAGGCTATGAACCAAATCGTGTCATGGATGTGACGTGCTTAGAGCATGGGGTGGGGAGAACAACAAGTACCGCATTTGGGCTCCTTTTGCACTTTCCTTTTTATATAACCCGCACGCTTCACCGGAGATGCACGGTCATGATGACCCCTATATTACCTGGCGGCCTCTGCCGTTCAAAAGATGACATGCTTTGTAGGCTCCTGATTCTCCGAGAGAATCATGCCAATCCCATTTATGGCCAGATAGCCAGCTTGTTAGAAAGTTGTTCTTAAACTGCATTCACTTAGACGGTTAGGCGATCCATTGGATATTTATTTTAGTACTTTATTGGCATGCTTCTACGTATCTTGTTATGTCCCTTGAGGACCTGGTCCCTTTCCAGGTGTAGCTATTCATGAGTATTCGTATGAGCGCAAATCCAGACTGGTTACTTATATTTCGAGGAGGCTTTCTCTTCTAGTCACATTGATTGTTAGTTGTTGTACTTATATTGTGTTTGATTTTATATTCTAGTTCGGTAGTGAATTTGTTTCCATCCGACTGTCATCTTTAGATACTTTATATTGAGATCTAGTTCATAGATATTATTTATTTATTTATGTTTTCTGTGGATGAGATTTAGATTATGCATGTGACTTGAGATAGTTTATACCACTGGTGAATTGTTATTCATATTACAGCATACACATGTGGTTTAGTTTCCATATATTGGAGTTGCCATATCCATGCGGCTGGCATGCTTACGTGTCCTAGTCCTACGTAATTTGGGACTGGGGCATGACAGATAAACTTATGAATCAATCTTGGTGTCAAAATAATAGGTATACAAGAAGGTAAACCTAGCATGCGACCTATCTATATGACGGTCCATGAGTTGTCCATTGATGGAAAATAATACCCCCCTAGATCCCATAGGACCGGAATATTGGGGTGCTCTCACAATCCCTTTCGGACCGATCGATTCCCAGTACCCCAGAAATTGATCGAGAGACTATTATCTTGTGCACAAGTTGTCCGAGACTAATGCATTGTAACGCCCCACAACTGCACGGTGCGTTACGCTGAGTCGGATTGAATGAAAAAAATGCTGGTTACATTTGATTTGTTGGATTTTGGGAAGAAGTATTAATTGAGTTGGTTTCATGTGCAGATTGAGTCCGATGGGAAACAGTTGTTCGTTCAGAACAGTACTGAGATAGCTGGATGGGAGCGATAATGACGTCTTCCTTTGTCCGATAGGTCGAATGATTTGGAGAGCACGGCCTGCTCGTACTGTCATACCAGTTGAGTAGATCTTGCTTTGCATCGGACCACAGGTTCAAGGAATCGATCGTATCGGTAGGACAGGATGCTTTACGGAATCAAATATTATGAGTGGGCTCTTTTCCTTCTCCTCTACTCCTTCATGCCTAATAATATGGAAAATACGTAATAGGCTTGAACACTTGGGCTGAAACTTGAGAATCACTACACTGAGGCGTGCATAGAGTGTACGTCGTTTGCTTGGATAGGATTGTGGCTTGAATTGATTTGCGCGTATAGATAGTTGGAGCTAGAGTTGGATTATCATTTGAGGCAGTTGGTTGAATAATTTGGGATTATGCTTGGACAGTTGGAATGATACATTGAGGCATTTAAAATATCGGGTATGCGAGCGAGCGTGCATCCTTGCACGAGTATCACTTGGTCACTTTGTCAAGCAAAGCAAGCAGTTGTGGTTCGAAACCAAACAACTGCATCGGCGAGGGCGTTATGCCACTGTTGGGTCATTGTGCCTCTGTTGGGGCATTGTGCCACGAGATTATCCTGAGCGTGGGGTGTTGCACCCAATTTGAAACACTGTGCTGAGAAGCAGCATAGTGCCTATAGAATAACTTGAGATTGTGCCTTGGGCAATATGTTGGAAGAATGGTTATGGATATTTTGGTTATGGATGTTTTGGTTGGATAATTGGTTGAACGAGTCTAGGATCGCTTGGTGGGGCGAGAATGTTCGATCCTCTCGTCATACCTACTTGGTGTCTGCATGTCACGGACAACTTGTGCACAAGTTTTGGCATTTTCTCGAAACGGCATTCCGGGGCACTGGAACCGTATCGATCCGGAGGAAAATATTTGATTCGTGCTAGTCACGATACATTGCGGGACCTCCAGCGGGGCTTGCTACCCGGGCTGATAGGGCGCACCGTAAATGCTTAAAATATGTCCTTTATGGCTTTGCTAGTGACTTCATATAGATAAGAGTTGGTTTGCTTTACTTTGGTTAATTTGTGCTTCGTGTAGGCGCGACCACCTTGCCTCGGCAAGAGTGTGCACTTCGAGATTGGATTGTAAGTTTTGGTTGAGGACGGATATTGTGGCACTGGATTGTTGGTTCGATAATCGTGTTGCTTGGGCTTGAGTATGACGATTTGTATGCTAGTTTCCTTCGAGTTGGTTATATATTGCTTGTCGATTGGATTGAGTTGAATGATTGCATGCTTAAACTGCTTTACATCTTTCCTTAATATGTCATCCTTATGCCAAGAAATGAATCTAGGATTCAACTAGAAAGATCACCATATAACTGTTTGCATTCACTATTTTACTTAGTGTCGGCTTAGACGAGTGGGTTACCCCGCTCACCAGTACGGCTGTGTACTGACCCACGTTTATGGGCATTATTTCAGGTACGCAGGTGTAGTGGCGTTGCTTGGATATATGGGACATGATGTATGAATTGTAAGTACCTTTGTGGGCTAGAGAAAAGAGCAAGAGTATTTCATCGCCTTCGTGGCATCGCCTTCGTGGCATTTCATTTGGACCCTATCGAGAGCTTCGCTGCGTATTACTCTGATGTGTGCTTGGTACACAATACTTGACTTCCGCTATAAATCGGTCATTTCGATGATAACTTTGGTGTTGTTCAACATCGCCCTGTACGAGCTCAACTCCAGGCTCGTACGGCATCACGTCCCGATGAGAACAATTGTCCTGCGGGAGAGCTGCAACGTGGTGATTCAAGTTCAGCAGGGACTATTGAGCTTGGGGGAGATTGGGGCATGACGAATTGGTATCAGAGTGCCTGGTTCATTTTCTCGGACTTGGTCCTTCGCTTCATCATAAACTCTAAATAGCTTTCGCGTGTCGTTTAGCTCTTGGCTCTACTCGGTGCCGCATTGGATGTTTCATACAATAAGTCTATATTTTGCTGGTTGTGGCTGCATGTTGTTCTTTATTGCATTGCTTTTGTTGGTTTTCGTTAGATCGCTTAGCATCGTTAGGCGTTGTTGCATTCGTGCAGCAAGTTATTGGGTGTTGTTGCATTTATGCAACAAGTTGAGAGCTGTCGTTGGCTTGGCTTGGCTTGTCATTCAGGGAGTTTCTGATTGCATCAGTGGATCAGTTGGTTGGCATACGAGATTGATTATGCGGCACGTTTTTGAGTAGAAGCATTGGATTTGTGAGAATGGATCGTTGCACGAGTTGCTCGTGTAGCAAAATTGTTGGACGGAGTTTGATTTTTGGCTGGTTATATCACATAGAGCATCGGTTGAGCAGGTTTGAGTTTGGCTTGGGAATATCAGGATAGTGTTGCACGAGTTGCTCGTACAATAAATGTGTGGAACAATTGGGTATTGGGTTGGATCACTTGGAAGAGAGCTCGATGCACGGGATTGCTCGTGTTGCGAAAGTATCAGACGGTTTGAGCATAGCTGGAAGTATTGAGAATGGAATATAGCACAAATTGCATAACGAGATTAATGGAAAGAATTGGATGGTTCGTGCATTGGCCGAGTTTTTGTGTCAGACTTGAGTTGGGAATGGTAGGATCACGCATAAGGGATGGTTCGAACGGATCTTGGATCAGTGCAAGAAATTATAATGCGAGTAGCGACTTGATTCGGAGTGGTATATGGGATACCACATAGTGAGCAAGGCATTGAAATATTTTGGTTAGACATCAATGGGAATTGCCTGAACGGACTCGGGTAACGGGAATACAAGTTGGTTGGTGCACATCGACTGAGTTGGAAAGAATGAAAATGGAGCAAACGAATATTGAGTTGAGCAATCGAGAACGGACTTGTGCAAATGGAAGTATCGTTGAACTTGAGAGCATAGATGAGATCGGAACGAGCTATGGGAAAGAGTGTTTAGAAATTTTAGGGATTGAGGCAGACCAAGTATTTAAAACAGTTGAGATAGTCAGATGGGAAGCTGAATACCAGAGTTCGCTTGCATGATTTGGAAGTTCGATAGAGCATTCATTGACGCAAAGAGAGAGTTGAGCATGTGGAACAAATAGTTGGGATACGCTAGAGCGAGCGATGGGTGAATCGCAGGATAGCGAGCACGGACTATGATTTTGGGCAACACATTTAAGCTATTGATTTTGAAATGAAACACGACTTGGTTTGGAGGGGCAATGCGATGAATTTGAAAGGGTTTGATGGATTTTGGATATTGCTGCTCGAGAAGTCGACTCATGTTTAGCGGAAGTGGAATTTTGGACAAAACGGTGCAACGATGGTAGACGGATTCTCTGAAAAGACGTGAACGAATTGAGGCAACACTGAAGGCAAAGATTATGGCGGACAGACTTTTGAAAATAGCTAAAATGTGGGAGCAACGTCGGAACAAATCACTGTGCTGCTCGAGAAAGTTGGACGTGCATTGTGGAATGCGGCAAAGGGATAAGAATTTGGAGCAAGTCTTTGATTTTGGAAATCATTGCAGTGGTAATGCGAGAAGATGAACATGGCAATTCAGAAAATTTGATGGATTCAGGGCAGAACGACGGATTGATGGAAGACGGTTTCAACGAGCGCAGTTCTCGAATTATAGCCTGGATAGATAGCAAGACTCTAAGTGGTTAAGCGACATTGGTTGACAGATCAGCAGAGGTAGTACATGAAGTTCTCGGATTCGAAAGTTCGCTCGGATGGAATGGTTGGATTATGGCTCAGAATTGTAAATAAGATATAGCATGGTTCGTAGTAACTGTCCATCGTGATGACTTACAATTATCGAGCGTAGTTTCGGGACAGCTGACCCTAGCGACTTGACCGCCAGAGCAGAGATGAATATGGTAGACCCATAGAACGACCCTTGAGGCACCGTATTTAGGAATGCGTCGAGGGCAGATGTGAGTAGTGTGTGTTAGAGATTTGGCTTATTGACTGAGTGTTGGATTTGAGAGACCCTTGGGATAGCCTTCAGCTGAAGAAGCAGCCGGAAGATCAGAGCGATGGTGGAAATAGCCTAGTCAACTGATGAGATTCAGAGTCACAGATTTTTGTAGATGGCATCGCCTCTGACTCATCGTGCCCTGGAAGGTAATAGCATTCATATGAATTGACGAATGTGAAACTAGCTCGTGAAGTTAAAGCAGCGGCTCGTTCGAATCAAATCCTTGCGAATACTGGAAGGGACAGATGTGCCTCAGATTTACAAGATGCATCAAAACTTAGTCTGGGAAGCATGCTCGTTCGGAAGGCAAAGGTGATATCCTATGCTTCGAGACAGTGGAAGCAGCGCGAAGAACTATTCCATGCGCAACCTAGGAATAATGGCGAGTGTGTCCACGTTGAAATCGTGGCGACACTATCACTTTGGCGTGGCGGCGAGATCTTCGTAGATCACACGAACCTCAATATAGATGTTCACCCAGCGAGGTATTGAGATTGAGAAAAAGGTGTTAGGCTAAGCTGATCTAAGCAAAGTTTGATATTTGGGTAAAGTCGCCTAGTTGGGGTAGTATCAATTGAGATGATCGTTCGGTGCATAAGATATATTTGGTGATGTTGCTAGTGCGGATTCATAAATAGTTGGATGGATTGAGTTAGAACACGAACTGATTGAGTCGGTGGGAAATCATCATATTTGAGAATAGTGCTCAAGCGAATATGTTGGAATGGAAATCAGGATTGGTTCGATTGGGAGTAAAGTGAATGGATGCCTCGGACATAAAGATACCCTTGTAACTTGTTCAAATTTGCTATCGCAAAGCTCGGCTAAAATGCATGTATTTTAGGGACGCCTTAAATATATGTACGATCCAAAACTAAGCGATACGAGGAATTCGTATTGAGCTGCAAGGAGGATGTGGGAATATAAAAATTTGTATGGGCGTTCAGCAGAGCGAGATGCTGAGTCAGGATCGTGAGTATGAGATTTGCATAGAGCAGATTTATAGATTGGATTAGCGGCATATGATAAGGAATGAGTACCAGCACGGTTCGTAGACGAACCTGATTCTAAGTGGTATATTATGTAACGCCCCGCAACCGCACGGTACGTTACGCTGAGTCGGATTGAATGAAACAAATGCTGGTTATATTTGATTTGTTGGATTTTGGGAAGAAGTGTTGATTGAGTTGGTTTTATGTGCAGATGGCTAGCGGAGTCCGATAGAAAACAGGTATTCGTTCAGAATAGTACTGAGATAGCTGGATGGGAGCGATAATGCCGTCTTCCTTATTCCGATCGGTCGGATGATTTGGAGAGCACGGCCTGCTCGCACGGTCATACCAGTTAAGTAGATCGTGCTTTGCATCGGACCACGGGTTCAAGGAATCGGTCGTATCGGCAGGACATGATGCTTTACGGAATTAAACATTATGAGTAGGCTCTTTCCCTTATCCTCTACTCCTTCATGCCTAATAATATGAAAAATACGTAATAGGCTTGAACACTTGGGCTAAAACTTGGGAATCACTACACTGAGGCGTGCATAGAGTGTACGTCGTTTGCTTGGATAGGATTGTGGCTTGAATTGATTTGCGCGTATGGATAGTTGGAGCTAGAGTTGGATTATCATTTGAGGCAGTTGGTTGAATAATTTGGGATTATGCTTGGACAGTTGGAATGATACATTGAGGTATTGGAAATATCGGGTATGCGAGCGAGCGTGCATCCGTGCACGAGTATCACTTGGTAGCTTTGTCAAGCAAAGCGAGCAGTTGTGGTTCGAAACCGAACAACTGCATCGGCGAGGGCGTTATGCCACTGTTGGGGGCATTGTGCCTCTGTTGGGGCATTGTGCCACGAGATTGTCCTGAGCGTGGGGTATTGCACCCAATTTGAAATACTGTGCTGAGAAGCGACATAGTGCCTATGGAATAACTTGAGATTGTGCCTTGGATAATATGTTGGAAGAATGGTTATGGATATTTTGGTTATGGATGTTTTGGTTGGATAATTGGTTGAACGAGTCTAGGATCGCTTGGTGGGGCGAGAATGTTCGATCCTCTCGTCATACCTACTTGGTGTCTGCATGTCACGGACAACTTGTGCACAAGTTTTGGCATTTTCTCGAAACGGCATTCCTGGGCACTGGAACCGTATCGATCCGGAGGGAAATATTTGATTTGTGCTAGTCACGATCCATTGCGGGACCTCCAGCAGGGCTTGCTACCCGGGCTGATAGGGCGCACCGTAAATGCTTGGAATATGTCCTTTATGGCTTTGTCAGTGACTTCATATAGATAAGAGTTGGTTTGCTTTACTTTGGTTGGTTTGTGCTTCGTGTAAGTGTAGCCACCTTGCCTCGGCAAGAGTGTGCACTTCGAGATTGGATTATAAGTTTTGGTTGAGGACGGATATTGTGGCATTGGATTGTTGGTTCGATAGTCGTGTTGTTTGGGCTTGAGTAGGACGATTTGCATGCTAGTTTTCTTTGAGTTGGTTATATATTGCTTATCGATTGGATTGAGTTGAATGATTGCATGCTTAAACTGCTTTACAGCTTTCCTTAACATGTCATCCCTATGCCAAAAAATGAATCTAGGATTCAACTAGAAAGATCACCATATAACTGTTTGCATTCACTATTTTACTTAGTGTCGGCTTAGACGAGTGGGTTACCCCGCTCACCAGTACGGCTGTGTACTGACCCACGTTTGTGGGCATTATTTTAGGTACGCAGGTGTAGTGGCGCTGCTTGGATATACTGAACATGATGTATAAACTGTAAGTACCTTTGTGGGCTAGAAAAAAGAGCAAGAGTATTTCATCGCCTTCGTGGCATCGCCTTCGTGGTATTTCATTTGGACCCTATCGAGAGCTTTGCTGCGTATTACTCTGATGTGTGCTTGGTACACAATACTTGACTTCCGCTGCAACTCGGTCGTTTCGATGATAACTTTGGTGTTGTTCAACATCGCCTTGTACGAGCGCAACTCCAGGCTCGTACGGCATCACGTTCCGATGAGAACGATTGTCCTACGGGAGAGCTGCAACGTGATGATTCACGTTCAGCGGGGACTATTGATCTTGCGGGAGATTGGGGCATGACGTGCATGACAAGCAATATTTTATTAAATAAACTCTTAGGATGCACCAAACATGAACAAGCATATATAACAATCTAATAGCCATACCCCCCTAGATCACGTAGGACCGGAACATCAGGGCGAGCTACTAGACTCTTCTCTTTCATTCTGTTACACTTGACACAAACACTAACCATAAAGGTTTAATGCACGATATAGTGACGCAGTAGGTGAGTAAAGGGAACACATTTAATTAAAGTAAAGCAGTAACTCTATGTACATTTGCATGCAGTTCATTTCTTTTAGCATATCTTGTATTGAATTTAATATTTCCATAGGGACAAGCATTTCAAGGGAACTAGAGATCATTTGTTAGGGCGTATGGACTGAAGGATTCATTGAAGTGCCTAAGCCACTCACCGATTGAATCGAACGAGAGGATGGAGAAGCCTTATGCAACGTTCACTCTTTGGTTATGCATCCTGAAATTGCAACAACACTTGGTTAGCATACTTCGATCTCTTTCCCTTACGTTCCGAAAAGAACGCGCAAGCGAGAAAAGCAAAGTCATGAAAGCAAGTCATCGAAAGCAAGATAAAACACAAAACAACACAAAACCAAGAAGCAAAACAACCAACGAAAATTGTTGGACTTATTTCAATAGAAGCCGATCCATCAATTTGAAGGGTTCATTGTATTTTGTCCGTGTTAATTTGGCGATAAGGTTTCCCCGAGACTCGATTCTCAACCGAGTCAAAGTAACAAGTGTTCCATACGTAACCGTTTGGAGCGGGGCATTACAAAAAGGCTAAAAAATATGAGATGAACAATAATAGTAAAGCAAGTCTAAGCTAAAAAATAATAACCAAAGATCCAGGAAAGTAAAATGACAGAAAGTAAAAGAAGTTCACGAATCGGCAAGGTATATTTGCCTAAAGTGAGTTCTCAACCTAAACCTTCTAGTACACCACCACGAAGGGGTTCAGAAACCACACTCCAGGTCTCATGACCACACTCCAAGCTCGAGAGAAAATAAAGAAGAAAAAAGTGAGAAGGAGAAAGAAATAAAATAACTCAAGTACTATTTATAGAGAAATATCTCAAAAATATCTCGAAAAGTGAAAAAATATCTGCCATGCAGTATATCGTAGTATACCGTCGGTATACCGGTCAGGTAGTAAAGTTTTAATTTTGAGAATTTTCGATCTTCCTCGAGATCCAATAAAATACAATAAATAGCACAAAAATATGTATCCTCATAAAATATGAATACTGTGATACAAGTCTCACAAGGATTATCAGTACAGTATCAAGAGTTCATTTATAATGTACAATCACTAGATTATGTCAGAAAATCAAGATCAATATCCAGAATGTCAGGTTCAGGAAATAACCAGGATTAACTAAAATAACAGGATAAAAGAGAACTAGAGAATCATTAAGAGTTAAGCATGCTAAAGAGAATACTGACATACAGGCACATAAATTAACAATTCAAGGTTGGCGTATAAACTCAGGCAAGAAGTAACACCCGTGCATAATGGGTCAAAAACCACCATTAGCGAAAAAATAGATCTTGGTGCACAAATGAACGCAGTAAAGTCTACTAAAAGACAAACACAAGTCTCGAAGCATGGCACAACAGTCGAGACAACACTGCTGTCGAGAATACAATTCTTGAGAATGGTCAGAAGTCTTTGCTTAGTCATTAAGTAACACGAAAGGCTACAAAGTACGCCGTATCTGGAAAATGACACATAGTGCGCCACATAGCAAAGTGCGTCATTTTTCAGAAGCGACAAAGTGCGCTGGTAAGAAAATTTTACCATAGTGCGCAAACTCTGCAATATCTGCAAAGTGTGCCCATTTGGCTTTTAAGCAGTAGCGTATATTCTTGATGACTTGAAGATCCATTTCAAAAGTGCGCCAAGTAGGATTAGCGTACTTTTGAAGGAATTAACATAGTACAAAACGTACGTAGGAGTAGAGAAGTGCGCCTAGAGTACTCAACATATCTTGGCGCACTTTTCTAAGGAATTTGTGAAACACACACAAGTGCGCTCACTGGAACTTCACTTATACGACAAGGGTTCCATGCGTACTTTTTGTATACATTCTTAGGCCAACTTTGCATTCTTCGACTTGCTATTCTCAGACTCCATGAGTAACAATACAAGAAAATCAAAATTACCATGAAGATAAGTTCTAAGTATTAAGCAAATAAAACATATCAAGTGATTAAACAAGGTATACTAAGAATCAAGACAAAATCCATGGTTGTTCCTTCGGTTGGTAAGATGTACTTGCCTATGGTCAAGTTATACTAAGAATCAAGACAAAATCCATAGTTGTTCCTTCGGCTGCTCTCGGTGAAGGCTGAAGAAGTGAAGAAGAAAAGAGAAATGAAAGGAAAAAAAATGAGGGAAAGAGAAATGTTTGCTTATATAGGCAAAATGGTTTATTGTAGGCCATTGGATCATAATCCATGCCCTCTCATGGGTTCATCACAGCCACCCTCAAAGAAAACCAATGGACCAATAGTCCAAATCATGCAACTAAGAGAAATTTACACAAACAACCTAATCAATGCATGAATGGCATAAAGCAAGATGTAAGCAATTAAATAATAAATAAGCTATACATGTATAATATGCGTATGTCAGGTACGTATACTAGAATAGTGAGATGAGTCTTACGGTGCCCCTTGTCCAAATGCATATATCTTGAATGAATGAAAGTTCTCTAAGTTCAAAAGATTCCATGCGGCCCAATTGTGTATGCGGATAAGAGGAGCATGCGGCTGAGTCGTCCATGCGGGCCGGAGCTATACGTTCCTCTTTCCTTTGAACGTATGACTCAGCACTACCTTGGCACGACTTTTCATGATTTTGTCTTTTTCCTCTGACACCCTGTCTTGACCAGTCCCATCGATCACATTTCTGACACGGCCAGTCACATCAGTCACGTTCCTGACCTTGCATTTATTGCCTGTCACTCACCTTGTGCCTAGGAGTAGACTTTGCATCTTCCATGCGACCAGCTTACCCCATGCGTCTATGACACTTGTAGTAGTTTAACTTATTTTAATATATTTTATTGTTTAGCCTATTATGCTTGATTCCTATATATGCAATCTTTCTCTAAATTGCTTATAACCTGATTGTGACAACCTGCCAGAACATGAAATTTTCTAAATATGGATTGTATTGGCACTGTTAATCTAAACTTCTTACACATGACATGTACTGATATTCCTGATAGTGGCTCGACGAAGCACACTCCTGACATGTTAGAATTGAACATGTATTTTATTGACATTGTTAATCTTGAACTCATGATACCAAACTTGCCCTGATATTCCAGATAATAGCTCGTCGTATCGAGTTAACCGATTCTCCTGATAGTGGCTCGACGAAACACACTCCTGACATGCTAGAATTTTCCTAAACTGTATTGCTTGAAAGAATAAGATAAAATCCCGTGGTTGATTTGCTTGTTCCTGTCCTGAATGTACTTGTCAAGCTCATGTCCTATCCTGCATCATGTCTAAGACAAATTCTTGAGCACCACGATCAGGAATTCTTAATAACTTGCTCATGATAACAACTAGAATAATATATTAGAAGCATCTAGAAAGATTTCCTGGCTACATACAATCCCGGTATCCCAGCGACACCTGATGGATTTGGAGCTCTCCGTCGTGAGAGGCACACTTCCAGCACGCCGTCGAGTGTTACATATTCCTGTAAATTACTATACCTGATATAATTTATTTTATGTATCCTTACGCCTGGATAATCCAGATAGTTTGCAGGGCATATGGCTGTATGTAATCTCAAACTACATGTGTTAGTAACTAGGACTGTGATAACCCTAGTTAGCTAATAATAGCAAGCCGTAGGACATGATTTGTCGTGATTGCTTAATTTTTAGTCTAGTCTAGTCCTGTCATGTTTAACAAATGATCCGAAAACTATAACCTGAGTACTGATTTCAGATATCCTTGTTTAAATGCTCTAGAACTGTTTAACTATTATTTTACCTGATGCACTTATTTAACTGTTTCTTGTGCTATTTCTTACTGATTTGTCTGCATGCTGGTTTTAGTTCCTAAGTTGGCTCACTTGTGGTACTTTCTATTTTGGGGTCTAACCCCACTGGTTTTGTATGACCAGATTTTGGAGCAGGACCGCAGGATCTTCCGCATTTCCTACCTCAAGATTGTGAACACCAGGAGCACCCGATGACATGAGTGGGTTTCTTATTCATCACCCACTTGATCTTGTATTTATAATTTTAAGATATTTAGCCACCGAGTACGTTTTTAGCTCGTATTTTGGAACTTGACATTCTAGCCTACGAGCATACATATAAAGCATATTCTAGACTATAGCTAGAGCTGATCATATAATATTATACTCTTGCTAGTTCTTCATTTTGTAACTAGCTTCATGATCATCTGTGTATGTATAGTTTGGGACGCCTTACTATTATATGTTTGGTGATCATATATTTTATAACTTATTGCTTGCTTGAAGATTGAGACACCTAGGACTCTTGACCTAGGAATGACTCTTGTATTGTAGAGTAAAACCCTCACATGTCTAGACAGTCATGACTGTATCTTGGGATATTGAGTACTCTGGTGTACGTTGTCACGACCCGCACCCGGGGTAAGGGTACTAGTCGGAAACAACGCCCAGCCTACGCCGCAGAATCGGCGGTAGAACGCTGTCTAGAAAGTCTATCTAATATAATGAACCACCAAAAGATAGTGTACTCAATCACAGAACTAAGATAGAATGAACACGAATCAGATAAGAATAGAATAGTCACAATACAACTCATGAGTCTAAAATAATACATAAATGAGTCTGAAGAGTAACAAAAATAAGCTGGAGACAAATCCAGTACAAAAGAATACTATCATACTACAAGCTACACTCCAGGGTCAACTGTCTCAGTTGGGATAAGTCCCTCTTGAGCTAGGGTCTCCGAATCTAAACCCACAACATCCTGGGGTCCATAATAGGTAGGGTACTCCTCAGTGTCATCTGGAAAAATATATCCAGTCAGGAAAGGAGCAGAGTACAACCCTAACAGCAGTTCTCAAACAATGATAAAAACTATGTAACAGTAAATAGCTGTGGATAAACAAGATGCATAAATAGAGACAAGAATGTAGAGACAATAAGGAAATACTGGAAAGAAATACAATAATGAACAATATGCTGATAGAACAAGAATACTAATGACTAAGTGTGTGAGTACTAGCTTTAACATGTGATCGGCTTGGGAACTTGCACAAGAGTATAATAGCCTGGTTAATCATACGTGCGGTGTATGATCAACACTGTAAGCCCCCTGATTTTTAGGAAATTTTAATTTGGCTTTTTCTCAATTTTCTGGAATTTACCGGGATTTTTCTATAATTAAAACCTAGGCTTTGATAATTAAATGATTTTTATTTATTGTTAATTAATATTAAAATATTATGGAAATAATATTTTATGGTGTAAAATGGAAAACCGGACATAGGGTAATTTTCGGTGAATTTATTGGACTCCGGAAACCCATTTAAAAGCCTAAAAACTATTAATAATTAAACCAATTTAAACCCAGAAATAAACCGGGTTTATTTCAATTAAACCCAACTTGAACCAAACCAGACCGGGTTCAATTGAACCAACCCAAACCCACCTTGGCGGATCGGATCCGAACTGAACCCGCCCCGACCCAAACCCACTAACCCATACCGAAACCCTAAGTCAGATTCATCGGGATTACTGTTCACCGGCTATAAATAGCCTCGGGATTCGTGCCCCGCCGCCGCCGCACACCCCTTTCTCGACTTCTGTGCCTCCGCCGCAGCCGACGATATCCTCGTCTGAACCCTAGCGGCCGCCCTAGCCTCTCTCCACCACCCCGCCAGCACCCCCATCACCTCGCCGTCGACCATCGATCTCCTCCAGACGAAGCCTCCACCTCTTTCCCCCGCAGAACCGCCTCGTCGCCCTAGTCGCCGTCCCTCACCGCCATCCCTTCCGACGAGCTCCACCGTCTCACCACCACACCAACCCTCGACCATCCCCCCTCGGTCTTCCTCGACTCACCCCCGTCCGTCTTCCCATCCTCCGCCGTAACCGACCCGCAGCTGCGCCTCGCCCGGACCTCATCTTCCTCGACCGGAACCCTAGCTCCCCGCCTCCTCCTCCACACCCTCGCCGTCGTCTTCCCCGTTTCCCCTCGACCACCGACCCCTGAACCCTAAACCACACAGCACCGATCCCCCTCGATCCGTCACCTCACCTCCTCCCCAGAGCCGCTGCGACCCGAGCTCCACCCCTGTCGACGACTCCGGCGCCGCCTCCGACGCCGAGATCCGGTCAGCCGCTGCAGCACCACCCTCTCCGGCGAGGACTCGACACAGCAGGACACAGAAGCCCCGAACCCTAACTGCGGACACAGCGAGGACACGGACACAGGGTTCTCAGAACACAGTAACAGTACTCGGACACAGTGAATCTCGTGTCGGACACAACTCAGGACACGGAGGATTCGGTTTTCTGGGACCTACTTCAGGTAACCGTAACTTTTGACTCGTAGCTCGGATTTCAATTCCGTAAATTGTATCGCGTAGCCTGTATGACCCTCTCGGTGCCCGTGCAACCCGCTCGGGGCATCGCGTCCTGTGGTGATCGCACACCGCGATCCAAAAACAGGAAAACCAACGACCCAATTCACCCCGGAACCGAGTACGCCCCGCCAAACGGGACGACTTGGTCGCACGCGGTCTTTACCGAAACGTGCGCGATGTCGATACGGTCGTGTAGGATTTCGCAGAAGTCGATTCGGATGTGCGTGCACACCGGAATCAGTGCGTATCCGCGGACAACGCCCCGTATCCGTACTTTCTGATTCTCGCTGTAACTTAGTGTACACACGTCGGATCGAGACGAAACTTGCGCCATCGGACTCGTAGCAATACGCTGGTCCTGTGGGTCAAGTTTGGTTCGATTCTGAGAACGTTGACGAAATCGCGTGTCGTGGGCCCCACAGGCCCCGCTCGACGGGCGATTTTGTGATCGGCTCATCGGAATCCAATTCTGGAAGTTCCGTTGGGTTCGTATCATCGTTCCTGACCTGTTGACACTAAGTTGGACTGATTTGGAGACCTTTGACCTTGACGCGCTTTTCGGTGCAAAGTGGCCCACATGTGGACCCCGCTTTGGCCCGAAAATGACCTTTCTGCCCTTGTCTCCAAATTGGACCCAAGGACAGGCGTTTTTAGCTGATTAATATTTTCTGAATCTAATGGTGATGTTTATTTCAGCAACCGGAGTAGTACCTGCAGATCATACTGAGACCAGAGCTACTGTTGGAGCCAGGACCCCAGGCAAGTGTACCTTGCCAAACTTTGCAGTCTTGCTACATATATTCCTTGATTCTTTTATATTGCTGTGCATGCTCAACCTAGGACCGTGTGACGTACTTAGCGTCCGATTATCAGTCGGGTGCCAACACTGTACGCAGTGTTGGGTATTGTCATTTAGAGATGGATATACGTGACACTTTATATTCTTGTACTTGTCTTATCAAGTACCATATGACCCAGGACACTTGACACTTTACATGAGACAGAATCCTCCTGAGATATTCATGGTGATTCTGTATAGGATACAGCTTATGACATATACAGTTTACATGCTTAGATTTTATCCAGACTTGTTGCATTAGTATTGATCCTGCGTGTCATGGACATGAGACGTGAGATTTCATTGGGTGGGGAGAGTATTACCATATCAAAGGCTGATTATTATATATATATTGACATCTGGATGTGTCTTAGTCTCTGACACAGAGCTATGGCACCAGTTCTGGCCCTTCGAGAAAATACTGCTATGGTTTCTCCGACACTGATCCTGTAGTAGTCTCAGCCCGAGTATGGAATAATGTTCTCATTTGCATTACACTTAGCTGGTTACATATTTACCCTATTGTTTCATATATTGCTGCATTTATTTTGGCTTGTGTTTTCTTGTACCTTGCTATGTCCCCTGAGGACCTGGACCCGGATTTTGTCCCCAGATATTACAGACGAGATCTATCCCGAGGTATACGGGACCGGAGCATTGGCTTTAGCAGGAGCAGGTGCCTACATTGGAGCAGTACCAGGACCAGAGGACGAGATAGTACCAGAGGACTTCTCTTGAGTATTGTCTTGAGATACTCATTTATTTCAGTTTATAGTTACTTTATTTCCAGTCTATTTCATTGATGTACCAGACTTGTACTCGGATTGTTCTCCGAGACACATTTATTGAGACTTGTTAGTTTATATTTACTTGCTTTTATTCTGGCATTGAGTCTATGATTATCTGTTGTGGATGAGATTAGTATAGACTGTGACAGGTACCACTGGATCTACTTATTGATATATTACAGCTTAAGTATGCCCTGATGGATCCATTAGATTGGGTTGTCCATCGGTGCGTACTGCTGGCCATTATCACGCGTCCGGTCCCTCGGTATTTTGGGACTGGGGCGTGACATGGTTTTTGTGGTGGCCCATGCAAGTCTTCGACTAAATTGTTCGGTTTCAACTTAGGGACCGAGCAAGCCTGCAATAAGAATAGGATAAGTTTTTAGGATCTCATCCACTTGCTTGAAAACGTTTTTGATATCTATATCGTATTCGAATTAAATTTTCTTGCATCATGCCTTGATTCCTGTGCGCCTCTTATAGTTTATTTTTGATGCAGAGTAATGGATACAAGAGCAAACGATGAAACTCCAGCAAGAACACCAAGAGGTGCTGTAGCCACCTACGGAGAAGATGAAGTGACGCCATTGAGCGGAGACCCCTCTACTCACCAAGGCAGCCAAGCAGATCAGCACGCTTCTAGATTTCGACGTGATGACGTCCCACCGCCTCCGCAGTTCGTTCCACCAATGCCTATTTTTCCACCCGGACAGTCTATGGATGGGCAACAACTATTCCAGATGATCTACGCAATGATGCAAGCACAACAGCATATTTATCAAGAAGCTCAGCGTCGCGAAGCAGATTACTTGAGGAACAGCATAGTGAATGCACTGGAGCAGGCCAACCTACCAACTCGACGACAACCGACGGGCTCTATCACCGACTTCCGCCAGCTGAAGCCCCGTACCTTCTCAGGCAAGGAGGAACCTACAGAAGTTCATGAGTGGCTTACCAACATACGACATCAATTAGAAGCAGCAGAGCTACCAAAGGAACGTTGGATGACTGCCATCAGAATGCAATTGACAGATAATGCTCATCACTGGTGGCTATCCGAGGAAACCCGACTCGGACCAGACCGAGTCACCTGGGAGGAGTTCTCTAAACTCTTTCAGGAGATGTACATTCCAGCTACCGCTCGATCAGAACTCAGAGACAAGTTCAACCGCCTTATCCAAGGCAATATGACAGTGGAAGAGTACAACGCTGAGTTCATTCGTCTAAGTCGCTTCGCCCCTACCTTGATTCCGACAGAAGAAGAGAAGGCCGAGAAGTTCTTCGATGGACTGAACTTCGAGCTACAGAAACTAATTGGATCCATTGCGCCCACATCTTACTCGGACGTCCTTGCTGCAGCCCGACGCCTGGAGCGCGTCACCAGGAGAGAGACCAGTCTGAAGCGACCTTCCACATCAGCGACAACCAGAGCACCACCAGAAGAAGCTGCAAAGAGACCTCACCTACAGCAACAGCAGAACGCATCTACACCACAAGTGATAGTCCTTACTACTTGTCACTACTGTGGCAAAGCAGGCCATCACGCCAGGGAATGCCGACGCAGGTTAGGACTATGCTTAGGTTGCGGATCCAGACAGCATATAGTGAGAGACTGCCCTGAGCGTAGAGAAGGAGCACCAAGGGCAAACCAACAAGCTCTACCAGCACCAGGAGAATACCAACCAAGGCCACCTTTGGCACCTCGACCAGCACCCTACCAGCAAGCCCAGTAACAGCAGAGAGCACCACCTCAAGGACGCGGACAAGCTTATGCGATGACTTTGGAGGACGCGCAGAACCATGGAGTTGCTAATGCGCGTAAGTTTTATAGTTTTCTGTTTCTAGTATTGTTTTATCTCGTGTTTATTGGTTCGTGACCCTAGCCCTAACCTAGTAATGTTGAACTTGCTAATAACCTAGTATGTTTTGATAGCCTAGAATGTTTTTATAGTTGATAACCTAGAATGCTTTTTATAATTGATAACCTAGTATGTTCTTAAGTGATAACCTAGTTTTCTAATTTGTAGCCTTCTAGGTTTCCTTCACCCGAAAAATTGCATAACCTTTAATGCTTAGGGAATTGATTTTTCCTACGTATTATTCTTACACTCTCATCCTTGAATCTCCTTGATCGTAAAGTGCTTCAAACAATATTTACAATCGTGTCATCTCTATTGACCGGTTATTCTTTTGATTGCGAGGACGCAATCCTCTTAAGGGGGGTAGATTGTAAGCCCCCTGATTTTTAGGAAATTTTAATTTGGCTTTTTCTCAATTTTCTGGAATTTATCGGGATTTTTCTATAATTAAAACCTAGGCTTTGATAATTAAATGATTTTTATTTATTGTTAATTAATATTAAAATATTATGGAAATAATATTTTATGGTGTAAAATGGAAAACCGGACATAGGATAATTTTCGGTGAATTTATTGGACTCCGGAAACCCATTTAAAAGCCTAAAAACTATTAATAATTAAACCAATTTAAACCCAGAAATAAACCGGGTTTATTTCAATTAAACCCAACTTGAACCAAACCAGACCGGGTTCAATTGAACCAACCCAAACCCACCTTGGCGGATCGGATCCGAACTGAACCCGCCCCGACCCAAACCCACTAACCCATACCGAAACCCTAAGTCAGATTCATCGGGATTACTGTTCACCGGCTATAAATAGCCTCGGGATTCGTGCCCCGCCGCCGCCGCACACCCCTTTCTCGACTTCTGTGCCTCCGCCGCAGCCGACGATATCCTCGTCTGAACCCTAGCGGCCGCCCTAGCCTCTCTCCACCACCCCGCCAGCACCCCCATCACCTCGCCGTCGACCATCGATCTCCTCCAGACGAAGCCTCCACCTCTTTCCCCCGCAGAACCGCCTCGTCGCCCTAGTCGCCGTCCCTCACCGCCATCCCTTCCGACGAGCTCCACCGTCTCACCACCACACCAACCCTCGACCATCCCCCCTCGGTCTTCCTCGACTCACCCCCGTCCGTCTTCCCATCCTCCGCCGTAACCGACCCGCAGCTGCGCCTCGCCCGGACCTCATCTTCCTCGACCGGAACCCTAGCTCCCCGCCTCCTCCTCCACACCCTCGCCGTCGTCTTCCCCGTTTCCCCTCGACCACCGACCCCTGAACCCTAAACCACACAGCACCGATCCCCCTCGATCCGTCACCTCACCTCCTCCCCAGAGCCGCTGCGACCCGAGCTCCACCCCTGTCGACGACTCCGGCGCCGCCTCCGACGCCGAGATCCGGTCAGCCGCTGCAGCACCACCCTCTCCGGCGAGGACTCGACACAGCAGGACACAGAAGCCCCGAACCCTAACTGCGGACACAGCGAGGACACGGACACAGGGTTCTCAGAACACAGTAACAGTACTCGGACACAGTGAATCTCGTGTCGGACACAACTCAGGACACGGAGGATTCGGTTTTCTGGGACCTACTTCAGGTAACCGTAACTTTTGACTCGTAGCTCGGATTTCAATTCCGTAAATTGTATCGCGTAGCCTGTATGACCCTCTCGGTGCCCGTGCAACCCGCTCGGGGCATCGCGTCCTGTGGTGATCGCACACCGCGATCCAAAAACAGGAAAACCAACGACCCAATTCACCCCGGAACCGAGTACGCTCCGCCAAACGGGACGACTTGGTCGCACGCGGTCTTTACCGAAACGTGCGCGATGTCGATACGGTCGTGTAGGATTTCGCAGAAGTCGATTCGGATGTGCGTGCACACCGGAATCAGTGCGTATCCGCGGACAACGCCCCGTATTCGTACTTTCTGATTCTCGCTGTAACTTAGTGTACACACGTCGGATCGAGACGAAACTTGCGCCATCGGACTCGTAGCAATACGCTGGTCCTGTGGGTCAAGTTTGGTTCGATTCTGAGAACGTTGACGAAATCGCGTGTCGTGGGCCCCACAGGCCCCGCTCGACGGGCGATTTTGTGATCGGCTCATCGGAATCCAATTCTGGAAGTTCCGTTGGGTTCGTATCATCGTTCCTGACCTGTTGACACTAAGTTGGACTGATTTGGAGACCTTTGACCCTGACGCGCTTTTCGGTGCAAAGTGGCCCACATGTGGACCCCGCTTTGGCCCGGAAATGACCTTTCTGCCCTTGTCTCCAAATTGGACCCAAGGATAGGCGTTTTTAGCTGATTAATATTTTCTGAATCTAATGGTGATGTTTATTTCAGCAACCGGAGTAGTACCTGCAGATCATACTGAGACCAGAGCTACTGTTGGAGCCAGGACCCCAGGCAAGTGTACCTTGCCAAACTTTGCAGTCTTGCTACATATATTCCTTGATTCTTTTATATTGCTGTGCATGCTCAACCTAGGACCGTGTGACGTACTTAGCGTCCGATTATCAGTCGGGTGCCAACACTGTACGCAGTGTTGGGTATTGTCATTTAGAGATGGATATACGTGACACTTTATATTCTTGTACTTGTCTTATCAAGTACCATATGACCCAGGACACTTGACACTTTACATGAGACAGAATCCTCCTGAGATATTCATGGTGATTCTGTATAGGATACAGCTTATGACATATACAGTTTACATGCTTAGATTTTATCCAGACTTGTTGCATTAGTATTGATCCTGCGTGTCATGGACATGAGACGTGAGATTTCATTGGGTGGGGAGAGTATTACCATATCAAAGGCTGATTATTATATATATATTGACATCTGGATGTGTCTTAGTCTCTGACACAGAGCTATGGCACCAGTTCTGGCCCTTCGAGAAAATACTGCTATGGTTTCTCCGACACTGATCCTGTAGTAGTCTCAGCCCGAGTATGGAATAATGTTCTCATTTGCATTACACTTAGCTGGTTACATATTTACCCTATTGTTTCATATATTGCTGCATTTATTTTGGCTTGTGTTTTCTTGTACCTTGCTATGTCCCCTGAGGACCTGGACCCGGATTTTGTCCCCAGATATTACAGACGAGATCTATCCCGAGGTATACGGGACCGGAGCATTGGCTTTAGCAGGAGCAGGTGCCTACATTGGAGCAGTACCAGGACCAGAGGACGAGATAGTACCAGAGGACTTCTCTTGAGTATTGTCTTGAGATACTCATTTATTTCAGTTTATAGTTACTTTATTTCCAGTCTATTTCATTGATGTACCAGACTTGTACTCGGATTGTTCTCCGAGACACATTTATTGAGACTTGTTAGTTTATATTTACTTGCTTTTATTCTGGCATTGAGTCTATGATTATCTGTTGTGGATGAGATTAGTATAGACTGTGACAGGTACCACTGGATCTACTTATTGATATATTACAGCTTAAGTATGCCCTGATGGATCCATTAGATTGGGTTGTCCATCGGTGCGTACTGCTGGCCATTATCACGCGTCCGGTCCCTCGGTATTTTGGGACTGGGGCGTGACAAACACTCACAAGAAACAAGACATGCACAAGGAGGGTATGATCACATATCTACACTAAAATACTCCCCACCCCCGACTGGTATAATAGATCCAACCACGGTACGTTATGGCACTAGATTCCCCAAGAAGATAGCTAGTCTCCCCGAGAATCGGTGTCTGTACATGTACAAGATAACCAATGAAACAATACTTGCACCATATACACCATATACCAAGGAATAACATCTCATGACGAGATCCGGATATACCAATCCGTGTAACCATAGTGTCAAGAGAACATGTATATCTACACTAGATACAACGAACATAGAGGATATCATAAATGAGAAACTATCAGAGAATGTACTCGCCTGAAGTCCAATGAACAGTCTCACAAATGTCTGACTCGGTGCCTGGAAGACCTAGATATGGAATACAATATTAAAACAAGGTCCCGGAAAGATAACAAGTCAAACTAGACAACTTCTAGGCCAATAAGTCAATTCTAAGTCAAAAGTCAACTACGGTCAACTCTAAAGTCCACTAAAGTCAAACATGGTCAAACCCAAAGTCAACCTCACAAGACATCTATAAAATAATATAGAGATAAACTACAATAATTTAGGAATCAAATTAGATTCAAAAAGAACTCACACAAAGTATACTAATAATATAATTAATATATACCCTAAAATAATATATATACAACCCAACATTTATATAAATAACATAATATATTATTACAATTATTATTCCTCACAAAACACATATATATATACATATATATATATATATACAATAATAATCACAATACATATATATATATAAATAAATAATTATATACTTATATATATATGCACATATAAACTTATAATTAAATACTAATAGTTACAACACATGCACATATTAATGTTCATATTTTACATGGCTAGAAGCACACCTAAAATATATACATTAATATACAAATAATTACATAATAATTATAAATAATATAATTACACAATTAAATACATAAATATATTTTATAAAATATTTATGTATAATTTATACTATTAACATAAGTACATATATAATTACATGCAAGAAAGCTACATATTATATTTGTACATCATATTAGCACACACAAAAATATATAGATCTATGCTACAATAATTACTATAATAAATACACAAAATAAATATTTAATATCCATATATATATACTAATTATAAATGAAGAATTGAACCACAATTAATTAGATCTATGCAAAAATACACACAATTGGAGAGTATCTCACCGTATCCCACTAGATCTAGGATACGCATGCGACACGAGTCCAACACACAACCAAATGCACCCCGAAGGACACAAACAAATCACAAATAATATTTATGAACAAATCAAAGCGTCAAAAGTAGATCTATGTGTCCGTGTCAAAATACTACATGTTCAAAGTCCCGTGTCGGAGGAAAACCCCCAAATGACACGTATCACCAAATAGTTGGGATACGAACCACAAGTATCCCAATATGGACACGACACTAGCCTCAAACACAAATTTTATGTTCAATTGATCTATAGGATCAATTGACACACACAACAAAATATAAATTCGGAATTCCAACAAAATTGACACAAAAAGCACCATAACTTTCTCCATGGGTCTCCTATGAACACAAAACAAAGTCCTATGGGTACTACATACATATAGGTTGATTTTACATGATTAAATCTCAGATTTAGAAGCTATTTAAATGGGAAAATCTGAATTATACCTATTGGGAGATGGATTTCCAATGAAACCTCCAATTGAGATGAACTTGCTTCCAAATTGTAGATCCTTGCTCCTCTTTGTAGATCCTTGCTTCCTTCTTCTAGATCCTTGCTTCCTCCTTCTCTAATGGTGAATTAGGAAGAATTTGGAATAAATTTGGTAGGGAATTGGATTGGAAATGGAGAGAATTTGGTAGTGGGAGAATTCTAGATCTAGATTTGGAATGAGATGAGAGGAGAGAGAAATTTCCCCCCCTCTTTAATAGGCCGGCCATAGCCCCTCCCCCAAGCAATTGTAAAATATCCAATGTACCCCTTGGGGCCTCTCATGAAGAAATAATTAAGGAAGGAAGCTTCTAGTCTAATCATTTAATTAATTTAATCCATCTCCTTAACTATGGGCTTTCTAAATGGGCCAAGTCTAACTATTTAATTCATGTTGGTCCATGGGTCCAAACTAAACTAGTTGGGTCCACTAAAATAAGTCTAAAATAATTAAATAATAACTAACAACAATTAAATAATACAACAAATAATTATTTACCATGCACAATATTTATTTAAATAGGAAATTACCAAAATACCCTTTCCTAGAAAATGTGGTAGTGACATACGTAGCTGACTTTGTCCGTCTCCGCTCTCCAGTATTCTGGTTCTAGAGTGTGACACGATGGGTCATCACTTGCTAGAGGACTTGGAAAGTTTGAAGATTAAGGTAGTTATTGTAGTGTCCCGCTCCGTGTCGGCACTATGTATCAAGGTGAGTGGACAGAACTTCGTTCTCTGATTCTTGCACGCCTTAATAATGAATCGGAGTTTTTAAATGCTTGTTGCTTAAGAGAATGATAGAACATGCCTTGCATGCTTAATAAGAGAACTCACATAGCTTTTCATTGAAACGAACTTGTCTGCTTAATTATAGAACTTGAAATGCTTGTCTAAGAGTAAGAGTTTGCATAAACATGTTCCACTATCGCTTGTGCTTTGAGAGAACCATATCGTGTGCTTGAACTTGTTCAGAGAGGGTCGCTAGTCCGTACAGGAATATATGGTCTGATGGTTCATCTCGTCTGCATCCTAGAGTTTATTTGATAGTGTTTCATGCATTTTTATTGGTCGAACAATGGCTATTGGTGGAGAGCTGAACCTTGGTCACGGCTGCTACCATGATAGTGAAGAGCAACCATGAGTCACAGTTGCTAATAGCATCAGATAAAAGAGTCATTGATTAGCTGGATTACCGCTACCGATCCTGAGTTACTCGGGGACTGAACTGTATATAAGATAGTTTATTGTGTTGGCTTGATAGAGGAGAGTCCCTATATGTGTATTTGTCCCTAGAGTCTTTGAGTATAGCTCACGAGACACGTTGCGCACAACCTGATAATAGAACAATCAGCTTGTTTTGCTTGCTTGCTTATATGAATATGAACTATGTTTTCAAAGATGTTTCCTAAACAAAACAAAGTAATATGACTCCGTTCTTATGCTGCATATAACGAACATAGGTAAAACTAGAAAGATCACTAGTAATGTAATATTTTATAACATGATTATTTAGTGTTGGTTTTAGTGAATGTTTGCTTATGTTCAGTTATTTATTCTCACCAGTACTTATAAAAGTTGTCATGCCCCAGTCCCAAAATACGTAGGACTAGGACACGTAAGCATGCCAGCCATATGTATATGGCAACTCCAATATATGGATACCATAATACACACGTACGTTGTAATATGAATAAAACTCACATGTGATATATATATATAGTCACAACTCACAGAAATACTAATCTCATCCACACAACAAGTCACAGAAAAGAATATAACTAAACTAGAATAAAGAGTCTAAATAATCCAACAATGATAGTCGGGTAGAGACAAATCCGCTACCAATGACTGTATCAAACTAAAATGAGAGAGAAAAATAAATTCTCCTATATAAAATAAAGTGATGATAAAAGAGTGTCAGCTAAAGGATCCATCGCTAGAGATAATCAATAATGCTCAGTGGGCAAGGTCTCCTCGGCAGAAAGTAATGCGTCAGGTCCGGGTCCGTACTCCTGCGGATACTCCTGGTCGTCTATATCTGGCAAGGGACCATGTCCTTAGTGGGACGTAACAAGATACATAGAAGCAAGCCAATTGAATACAGTAAACATGCATAATGTTTGAAAATATATAAGTACGCTGTACAAGACAATCTATTGATGCAAATGAGAACAACTTTTCGACGTATGGGCAAGGGTAGGCTACTCGATCTAAATCTCATAACTCACACACCCGTCTAGAATATCAGAAATCGACATACCGTGGGGGTAGCGACCAGAGTGACTCCAGAAATCGACATACCGCGAGGGTAGCGACCAGCGCGACACACGACCGTAGTACGAGCTAGATACTATGGTTTACCAGAGCGGTTAAAGCCCATACGCCTAATGGTTGCCCTCTCATGATACTAAGTGTCATGTGTGTGTCAACATATCTAATATATAGTAATGACTGAAAGAAACTACACATGCAATGAATATATAGAAATATAATGAATATACAGAAATATAAATAACATGCAAAGTACTGTAAATAATTTGGCAAGGTATACTTGCCTGGCAAGAGAGCTGCAAAATGTAACGTCCAGATGTCAAACACCAAGAGTCAGAAACTACGGCCTCGAAATGAACGTCTCCGGATGCTGAAATAAACATCACCAACGTTCCCAGAATAAGCAAGATAGATAGAAAATACAACCCTTTCGTCCAATTTGGATACAGGGGCAAAACGATAATTTCGGTCAAAACGGGCTCCACATGTGGGCCACTTTGCACCGAAAAGCGTGCCAAGGGTAAAGGTCTCTAAATGGGACAAATTATAGGTTAAACCAATTCTAAACGTCAATACGAACTCAAGGGTACGTCCAATTTTGGATTCCGGTGAGCCGAACACAAATTTATCCAAAAAGTCAACCGTATGACCCGCCAATGGGCAACTTGGTCAACTATCTCAGAATTGCATAAAAATTGGGTCACAGGACCAGCGTGATACCACGAGTCCAATGATGTAAGTTTTTTCGAATTCTAACGAGCGTACACTAAATGGCGCAGGGTTTTGCAAAAATGGCGATATGGGGATTTTTTACGGATACTGGCTGATTCCGACTCGCACACGCGTCCAAATCAGTATTTGCGAAAGCCCACACATCTGGATATACCGTGCACGCCTTTCGGTGCACCTGGTATACGATGGGGCGGTCCCGTTTGGTGGGGCGCGCTCCGTATCACAAATTTTGGAAGGTTTGAAAACAGGTTTTTCTGAATTTTTAACCTAATTTATTTTCGATTCTAACACATAATAAAATAATGTAATTGGCAGAGAATGATCTCGGTCAGGTGGTCTTCGCATAACAAGAAGAAAAACTAAAATCAGATCTCTGTGATGGAAGATACGAGTCCTTAAACATGGATGGTTACCGCAGTTTTCTGCGATCTAAAAGTTGTCGTTTTTTGCCAACTTTGCCTCAGTTTTTTGCATACGATGATCAAGTGCTCTTTATGCACAAGTGTTGTTATATCATGATCGTTCAAGAGTTTAGTTATTCTCGATGCAACACAATAACTCATATGCGGATAGCCGCTAAGCGAGGATGACTTATCTATATGAACAGTAGTCGCTGGCATAGCCATAAAAGACGGGTGTAGCACATGAAAGAAAATAAAATGCAATGCACGGATCATGAGCGTTACAAGTCATTCCTTCCGACGCAGGCGGCTACTTAGTCTGAGAGCAGGAATGGTGTGAAGGATAAGTTCATAGGCGCTACACGCCATTCTGCCCGAAACCAACTATCATTATTGGAGGAGCAAGATGAAGGATCTGCTATTTGTTAAGAAGTTGCATCTGCCGGTATTTGCTTCCGAGAGGCCTATTGACAAATCCGAAGAGGACTAAAATTTTAAGCATATACAAGTGTGTGGGTACATCAGGCATTTCGTTGACGAGAACGTGTACAACCACGTTGCCAGTATTGAGCATGCGAGGACACTGTGGGATAAGCTGGAATTTTTATATGTGAAGAAGACCGGGGTAAATAAATTATTCCTGATCAGGATGATGATGGGTCTGCGGTACAAAGATGGGATGTCTATTACGGATCACTTGAGTGAGTTCCAGGGCGTGGTTGACCAGCTATCCTCGATGGGAGTCAAGTTCAACGATGAGGTTCAGGGACTATGGCTACTGTGTACATTGCCAGACTCGTGGGAGACCGTACGAGTGTCTATGATCGCTTCTGCTCCGGAAGGCGTAGTCAGTCTGGAGTTTTCCAAGAGCGGGGTTCTGAATGAAGAGATACGGAGACGTTCTCAGGGTACTTCATCCACATCCCACTCAAAGGCGCTTGTTTCAGAGAGCCGCAAAAGGGGTAAAAGCAGGGGTCCAGGCGGTGGTAGAGACAAAAGCAGGGGAAGGTCAAAGGGTCGGTACGAGGACTCGGAGTATTACCATTGTGACAAGAAGGGCCACATCAAACGGAACTATTTTGCTTGGAATAAAGAGAAGAAGGACGACAAGGGGAAGCAAAGTGAGAACACTACAGCGGTGGCCTCGACACATGGAGATGACGTGATCATTGTAGGTGATGAGGTAGTTATGAACCTTGCCCGCAATAACAACTCTTGGCTGGTGGACTCAGGTGCTTCAGCACTCGTATCTCACAACAAGACACTATTAGCTACTTATACAACAGGCGACTGTGGAGTATTGAAGAAGGGCAATGGAGATGTGTCAAAGGTGGTTTCCATTGGAGATGTGCATTTGAGGACAAAGACGAGTGCATTTCTTGTTCTCAAAGATGTATGTCATATCCTTGATATCCGTTTCAACCTGGTGTTGGTTAAAAGGTTGGATGACGAGGGTTTTCTTTAGTCTCTTCGAGAACAACAAGTGAAAGCTTTCCAGAGGTTCGATGGCGATTGCCAGAGGAAGCAAGAGGTCCAGACTCTGCTATATGGAAGAGAACGCACAGGGGGCACATAAGGTGAACGCAGCTACTGATGCGTCTACTGAGTTATGGAACAGCGGCTCAGCTATATCAGCGAGAAGGGGATGATCTACTTGGTGAACAGGAGGGTGATTCCAGGGTTAAAGTCTACAAAGTTGGAGAAGTGCATGCACTATTTGGCAGAAAAGCAAAATATGGTATCTTTCCAAAGTCACCCAAGTTCAAGGAAGCCGACGTTGCTCGAGTTGATTCACTTGGATGTCTGCAGTCCTATAAAGGTAAAATCCATTGGTGGTGCTTCTTATTTTGTAATATTTATTGATGATTATTTCAGGAATGTTTGGTTCTATGCCTTAAAGACCAAGGATCAGGTGCTGTCCACTTTCAAAAAGTTTCAGGCCTCTGTTAAAATGGAGACGGACAAGAAGCTGCTATGTGTTCGGTCGAACAATGGCGACGAGTATATCGATCCCTTTGATGTTTATTGCAGAGAGCAAGGGATACGACACCAGAAGGCTCCGCCAAAGATACCTCAGCTCAATGGTGTAGCGGAGCGAATGAACATGACACTGATGGAGAGGGTACGGTATTTGCTGTCAGAAGCAAACTTGTCAGACAACTATTGGGGTGAGGCACTTTACACAACTGGTTATGTTATTAATTTCTCTTAGTGCTCCTTTGCAGGGTGATGTGCCTGACAAAGTATGGTACGGTAAAGATCCGCCATACAATCACCTGCGAGTATTTGGTTGTAAGACCTTCGTGCATGTACCGAAGGACGAGAGATCCAAACTTGAGCCAAAGATGAGACGATGAGTCTTTGTTGGCTATGGTCGGGATGAGTTTGGGTATAGACTCTACGATCCAGTGGAAAGAAAGCTCTACAGAAGCAGAAATGTGGTATTCATCGAGGATCAGACCATGACCACCACTCAAGATTTTGAGATGCCTTCTGTGGCTGAGGAATTGCCTGAGTTAGAGTCATTTCGCTTTGAGCAGTTTCCAGAGGACATCGCAGAGGATCCAGTTATGGGAGAGCCAATACATAGAGTTGCTCCCAACCTTGATCATCATCTTGCTGATGGTGGTCAGGGTGACCCTCAGGAGGATGAGCAGGCCGAGGAGGCAGTTCCTAGAAAGGAGGAGGTTGTAGATATACAACCATCACTAGTGATTCCGTTAAGAAGGAGTGATAGAGAGTATCGACTATCTATGAGATACTCAGCGGGTGAGTATGTGTTACTGCCTGACGGGGGAGAACCCAAAAGTTTCGCAGAGGCTATAGAAGACGAACACAGGCAAGAGTGGATGAAGGCCATGCAGGAGGAGATAGTTCCTTGAGGCCAACTCTACTTATGATCTGGTGCGGTTGCCAAAGGGAAAGAAGGCTTTAAAAAATCAATGGGTGTTTAGAGTGAAGCAAACAGATGATGCTACTCGCCCTTGATACAAAGCGAGGCTGGTAGTTAAAGGCTACAGTCAGCGGAAAGGCATAGATTATGATGAGATCTTTTCTCCAGTCGTCAAGCATTCGTCTATTCGGGTGGTGCTAGCTTTGGAGCCAGTTTCGACTTGGAGATCAATCAAATGGACGTGAAGATGACATTCCTCCTCGGTGATATTGAGGAGGAGTTGTACATAGAGCAGGCAGAGGGATTCTGTGAGAAGGGCAAGTCATATTTGGTCTGTCGGTTGAGGAAGAGCTTGTAGGTCTGAAATAGACTCCGAGGCAGTGGTACAGGAAGTTCGAGTCATTTATGGGAGAGCATGGCTATGCACGGATGACGTCGGATCATTGTGTTTTTGTGAGGTACTTTGTCGATGATGATTTTATCATGATGACATATTGTTGGTGGATCAAAATGCCACCAGGATAGCAGAGTTGAAGCGTCAACTGGGAGCGGCCTTTACTATAAAGGATTTTGACGCATCGAAGACTATTCTTGGGATGGAGATCAGCCGAAAGAGAGAGAGAGAGAGTCCAGGATGCTATATTTGTCCCAAAAGAAGTACATTCACCGAGTACTTCAGCATTTCGGGATGGACAAGTCGAAGAAAGTGAGTAACCCCCTTGCGGCTCACTTTAAGTTCACTGAGGAGCAGTATCCATCTACCGAGGACGAGAAGGAAGATATGGAACGGGTTCCATATACCTCAGCTGTGGGAAGTCTTATGTATTCTATGGTATGTACGAGGCCAGACATTGCTCACGTAGTCGGCACAGTTAGCAGGTACACTTCCAATCCTGGAAGGGTACATTGGAGTGGGGTCAAGTGGATTCTACGATATCTTCAGGGCACTGCCGATTGGAGACTTTCATTTGGTGGTGACGAACTGAAGCTGGTTGGGTATACCGACGCTGATATGGCTGGAGATATAGACACGAGACGATCGACTTCGGGCTATATGATGATGTTTGTTGGTGGAGCAGTATCGTGGCATTCTCGTTTGCAGAAGTGTGTTACGTTATCGACGACAAAGGCAGAGTACATTGCAGCGACAAAGGCTTGCAATGAGTTATTGTGGATGAAGAAGCTGTTGCAGAAAATTGGGCTGAAGCAGGAGGAATATCCTTTGCTTTGCGATAGTCAGAGTGCTATTCACCTTGTGAAGAACCAAACATTTTATAGTCGGTCCAAGCACATTGAGACCCGGTATTATTGGATACGGGATGCTGTTGATAAGAAGGAAGCGACGCTTGAGAAGGTTCATACAGATGACAACGGAGCAGATATGTTCACAAAGATTCTTCCAAGGAAAAAGTTTGAGTACTGCAGAGAGATCATCGGGATGACGATCCCCTCTACATAGTTGTGAAGGAAAAGATTTGTTGGAGTGGGTGGGGTTCCCAACCTATGTGGAGAACACCCCGAAAGTGTGATGAGCGTCGTCTGTGGTCAGAGAAGCTCGGGGAGGCGACGAGAGACATTCGAGAGGTCGAAGAAGCTCAGAAAGAAGGAGGAGGAGCTGTTGTCCAAGGGGAGACAGAGTTCGGGCCGAACTCGTTTCGAGTTCGGTCAGGGTGCTCCAGAAGCTCCAGAAAGCCGCTGTCTTCGTTTACTCGCAAATCACCGACTCGGGCGAATTCGGTCCTAGTTCGGTCGGCGGGCTGGACGAAAATTCAGAGGTGTTTTATACACCGTTGAATCGTATCCTACGGTCCAGGATTTGTTGCGGGATTATGGGATATATATTAGGTTTTTCTAAACACTAACATTAACATATCATCTCAAGAAAGAGGAGAAAAGGAGGGCAAGAGTGCCATTGCAACTTTGGGAAGGAGAAAGAAGGATTTGAGGCCGTTTCAGAGGAGGAGATCAATTTTGGATAATTTTTCATTGTCTTCTATCTTAGTGGTGTGATCTATTTTCTATTCCTAAGTGTTATGGTGATCTGTGTTGGATCGGGAGGAGCTTGTAGAGGTGTATTCTTTTTATTACATTAGTGGAGGTTCTTCAGGGTTGAACTCCGATCGTTCCGTGATTTTTTTCGCAATGATTTTTCACGTTAAAATTTTTTGTGTCTGCGTAGATTTTTTTTTTTTTTTTTTTTGGTTTGATGTTTGGTTTGCGCATTGTATTGCTCGATTCTCTCGCAGGTACTTTCCGATTTGGTAGAATATTTTCGCGCTTCTTTTCCAATATTAAGGTAGTTATAAAATTTTAGAGATTTTATTCTTGACTAGTTGAGATGATAAGTTAGTTTTCTTTTAATTTTTATTTAGTGAAGAATTGGACGGTTCATTTTTGATCCGTAGTTGAGATGGGAAATGATTGATGAGAAAGTTTGGGGAGCTGAAATAAAATAAAAATCGTTCTATTTCTATTTTAAGTTTATGACTGCAATGGAAGGAGAGAAAGTAACGGAAAAAAAAAGAGAATTTAGCTATAGCTGCGACCATTTCAAAGCAGCAGCAGCGTTCTTCTCGCCTCTCCCTTCTCTCTCTCTCTCTCTCCATTGAACATGGTCATGATGATGGTGTTGGCGACCATGGAGAAGAACATGGCAATGAGCCTCGTCCTGCTCATGTTCCTCCTCCTCCTCCTCCTGCTCCTCCTCTTTCTCCTCGCGTGCCGGGCCTGGCGATTCTTCCTCTCCTCCTCCTCCCCCTCCCGCCGCTCCTCCTCCTCCTCCGCCATCTCTATCTCAAAGGTACGATCTTTAACCTAATCCCAATCCCGATCTTCTCGAAAAATGAGACTTTTTCTGCTCTGGTTTCCTCGATTGGGCGGAGTAATCGACACAGTTTGGTGTTTCCTCATTTGGGTCTTTCTGGGTTCTCCCCCTCTATTTTGATTCTCAATGGTCTTGCTGTGACTTTTTAATGTCAAAGCTGGAATCTTGACAATGTTGGCTACTGATAGATGAGAGTTTCGACATGGAATTGGGAGAATATGGTCGATCGGATGCCCTGTCCGACCCTCTTCTCGTTTCCCCATAATTTTCCGATTTGATCGGTTCTTTGCAGTGTTCCCGGCGAAAGATCAGATGGGTTTGCGAAGAAAAATGAAGAAAGTGATATATTAGGGTCTTCACTTCTGGATCTTTCTGGATTTGCCTCTATTTTGGTTATTGGTGCGAAAGTTGCAGTCTTGGCAATGTTGGCTCAGGCTCGGGAATAAGGAAATGGACCCTTCATTGCATTGTTGAATGTTGTAAGGATTAATTGCGGGATGGTAGTCGCAGGTGAACGGGAAGCCACTGTATGTTCGGATGGTCGATTGGACGGAAGTGGCGGCATTGGTGATTGGTGCAGTTTGCTACAGTAAATATAAGAAGACCTATAATAGTTATAAGATCTGATGAATGCCGATGTTCCCTTCTCTGATTCGATATGCTCCATGCAACTCTCTAGGCGAAAGATTGTATGGATTCTCTTGGTTTTCGTCGATTGTGAAAAGAAAGTGGCGTAGTTTGAGGTTCCCTCATCTGGGGCTTTCTGGGCTTTGCTTGCGCTATGTTGATTCATGATGGTGTGACTGCGATTTGATCATAGTGTTTGCAGTCTCTAATGCAAAAGATGGAATGTTGGCATTGTTGGATGACGGTTAGGACACTGTAGAATGGCTAACAATAGATAGGATTCAACATGGAATATCAAACTAGTTTCTCAGTCGATTGGGCGAAGACTTAAAAACATATTTTGGTGTTTCCCCGTCCGGGTTTTTATGGGATTGTCTGTTCTGGTTCTTGATGCTGTAGCTGTGATTTGATCAGGGTGTTAGCGTTATCTAATCCCAAAGATGGAATATTGCCAATGCTTAGATTGCATGGTTGAATTTGTTAAGGATTCATCTTGGATGGCAGTTGGAGGTGAGCCTGAAACCGGTGTATGATCGGGTAGTCGATTGGAAGAAAGTAGGGAGATTGGTGGTAGATGAAATTTCCACAATAGATCTCAACAAAACAGTAACAGTTTTGGAATGTGTGCAAAATTGCAACCTTGGACTAGGTGTACCTGTTGAAGATGGGGGATGAACTAAAAGTTAGTCTTCACTCAATTCATTAAGTCTGTAATGCTTACAAAGCTCATACGGATCACAGACATTTGGTTGATGTTCAACAAGTTCTCTAATTCTTCGGTAGACATTTTTAGCTGATTGCAGCGTCTATGTTGTTGGCTTAGGAGTGTTTGGAGTGACGTCCAGTTCTTGTGAAGGATGTGCTTTTTGGATGAGTCAATGTCTCATGAGTCTGATGATCTTGTGTAGAAGTTCAAAAAATGGTTCCAGCAAGTGAAATTTGCAGGCTGTCAAACAATGTTGATATAGATCCACTCGAATAAGTACATCTACATTATAAAGTTGTGAATCTGTGTTGTTTGCTCAACGCTGTCATAGCCTACCATAGTTCAAACTCTTGTAGACAAATTGGTGCTAGTACGATCCATATAGTTTACTTATACCCAAATATAATAGCATCTTTCACATATCTACCAAACTCTTCATTTCAGGAACAAAGTGTTTGTTACTACAGAAAAATAAAAAACCCAGCACTACTACCCAATTCTTCATGTTTTTTCAGAGCTTGTTTAGTTCTTTTCTCTCTAACTTTGTCAATATAGTCTTATTTCACAAGGGTTGAATGCCGACAATGCTTGTGGCACTTGATACATTTCTTACATGCCAAAGCAATCAACTGAGTAGGAACTCACTGAAAAAGTGAGATGTGATTGTATCCACGAGTGGTGTGTAGGAACCCGAGAGAGAGAGGGGGGGGGGGGGGGGTTAATAGGGTCAAGCTAATAAATCAAGCACAAATGATCGATAATAGACAATTTAAAAATTAAGTGTGCAAGAAGTAAAGCAACAAAAATACCGGCACCCGATGTATCCTGGTATCCTCCTCGAGGCACTCCAGTCCCAGAAACTCTTGTTCGACTTGAATCCACTATTATCAAAATAGTTACACCACAAGCTTTGATCCGAAGGCTCGCTGACTTCTTACACAAGAGTTTTGATCCGAAGGCTCTCTAACTTCACACAAGCTTTGATCCGAAGGCTTGTACACTTCAACCTTTTACAAGATGGTTTTGATCTTCTTACAACAAATATAAAGATCTAACTTTTACAACTCAAGAACACTCAACACAATTTGTGGATAGGCAAATGAAAGCTTTGGTGGAGTGTTTGTGGATGGTCTTTGGTAGATAAGAAATTTTTTAGGCTCAAAGGATCAACCTTGAATGAAGGGGTTCAAGGCTATTTATACAAAGACTATTTATACAAAGGCACAATGAAAGAACAATAATGCAACTTTCAGCCCGTAGTCGGTATACCGCCGGTATACTGTAGTATACCACCGGTATACCGTTCTGCAAAAATAACGACTATAAATATGACTGTTGGGATCATTTAATGCACCGAATCCGACCGTTGGATTGCCAACTGTGATGACCCGATATACCGTCGGTATGCCAGTCCAAACGACATAGAGCAACATTTATATAAAATCGATATACTGCCGGTATACTACAGTATACCGCCGATATGCTGATTTTTAGCCGAAATGATCCTGGGTTATTTTCTAACCTAGCTTTCGATTTTGCCATCCATTTTTTGTGTTTACAATTATTTCTAAGACTCATTACAGACTCTAGACAGACTATAGTAGGTGCATGTTTTTTCAGAGTCTGAAAATGATGATGGCATAGCTTGGCTTCTTCACTTGATAGATAATGGCTTTTTTCTTTGACGACACTTGTCCTAAGATACATAGATTGTGAAATCTGAATACCTTTTGGAGGCTTCGCCACTGAACCCCCAAGGGGGGCGCTGTCCCCTCGACTCCCGTCCGCTGACCGTGCAGCGGAATCTCCGGGTGCGTGGCTCCGGAGATGTCGTAGGAGGTTCAGAGAAATCTTCTGGGATGACGTCGTCTTTGGCTCATTATGATTTCTGTATTGCATATGTCCATATTTGATCTTGCTTTATTGTTTTTCTGCAAATACATGTTAGACGAACAAAGCAATATACATATAGCAAATATTATACAATAAATACACATTAGGACTATGGTAAGTTTAAGTACTAGTAACGTAGTGATAGCTTGAGCATTAATGATGCCATAATGTTAAATTTAATCGATTAACCATATTCAAGAATATAGTTAGATCATTGGGCTAACATGGTGGACTTCATGCAACACTCAGCTTGTAGATTTTCTGACGAGCAACATGATGAGCATCATGAACCCTTGCAACCTTGACAAGTGCCATATCATCTCATATCGTTGGTCATAAACCAGAATTACAACTATAGGTTAAAGCATGTCTGACTTATGTTACCTAATTGACGGAACAAAGTGTAGAATGATTCTCATCTTGAGTTCCATGGTACAGTTGAACGAATAGTGTTTACCAGTAGTTTAGTAGCAAAAAATGATACTGAAGCATGCCTTGCGTCTGTTAGTATGGATGGACGAAACCCCTCCTGCCATCTCTTCTCCTCACGCTGGAACCAGGCTTTCACAGCTGCAAAAGCTTCGAGACGACATAGGAAAATGTGCGTGCGCCTGATCAAGGAAAACTCCCTCATGTTAACTGTTAATAGAGAAATCTCCTAATCTTAGAAGTCAGGTTCCTATTGTATCGAATCCATTAAAAGGGAGGCCATGTCTTCAACATTTGACATCAAGAAGAAAAATAACTTGTGAAGCTTATTAACAATTTTACTTTATAATTTTTTTTAAAATTGTTCTATTCTCATGTATTTTTCATAATTGTATTTCGTAAATTGTTCCAATGCAGAATGATGATATCGAGAGACCCCTGTTTTCTGAAAGTTTGGATGGTCCCTCAGGCCAGAACTATGATTTGGCCAGAAATTTCGTTGATGAATCTAGAATTGAAATTGATGGAACTATTTCTTCACCAAGAACACATGGCTATGCCAGTAAAAAGAGAGTTCAGGCTGATCTTCATTTCAGTCAGGGTATGTGTTTATTTTAACTTAGGTATAAGTTCTTTCCTTGTTCTTAACAAGTATGCATATTGCACAATTTCTTGGGTATCACAGCTGTTTGCTCTCTGTCATTGCAGGAGAGAGCTTGGTCTTGGATGTACTTGCTGATACATCAGAAGATTCACAAATTAACCGTACACTTAAGCGTAATGCAATAACAAATTGGTCAGTTAAGATTGCAAAACAAATTAGAAGGGAAGATTCTAAAGATGTTTGCAAAGACAGAAGTCAAGTTGGTGAAGTCAAGGATTCTTCCTTTTTACGTACTATCATTTTGCTCTAGTAGTATCTTGATTATATCTTTCGATGAATTTCTCTATACTAGCATCAGTGTTTATAAATGATGTCATCCAATCTCTTTAAGTGCAGGAAGCAGCCTGATCCTGGAAGTCATATCTGGTCCTTCTCATGGGCTTTCTTGCTCCAGAGTATCAACAAATACTTCTATGCTTCCTCTGACCCTTGGTAGAGTTTCTCCAAGTGATATACTACTAAACGACTCTGAAGTTTCAGGAAAGCATGCTCAAATTACTTGGAACACTATTGTAAGTATTACTACTATTCTTTATGTATGCATGTTCTCTACTCAAGGAATGAAAGTGTAGATTGTTGTAAACCCTATTTCAATACTCTCAAGTTTTCAGCATGAAACTTGCGGACGACCTACGGGTTCCATTTTGCTTCTAAAGTGGGTTTTTATACTTGTGAAATCAAATATGTTAGAAAAAATCAGAACCTAGCAATGATGTTTTGGTGAATCAACAGCTTTCCCAATGGTTTCATCCTTCACAACTAATGCATTTCAGGCATTTCTTAGTGCTTTTTCATGCTTCTCTATCACTGTTCTAAAAATCGGCCTAGGCGGCCGGTGCCCGTCCGGTGCGCACCTAGGGCCCCCGACGCCCGACTATGCATGTTTTGGGGTGTTATGGACAATTGCTGCAATTTTCAACTTGGTTTTTGTTTTTTGTTTTTGTTTTTGGAACCTCCTAGAAATAGGCTGCCGCCTAGGCGGACTAGGCGCTAGATGTCCGGTGTCCGCCTGACCAGCGCCTAACGACTTTTACAATCTTGTTCTCTGTGCTTGTCGCATCTAAATCACGTACTTCCTAATATTGAAAATGTTGTACTTACAGCAGCAAGCAAAATGGGAGATGGTGGATCTAGGTAGTTTGAATGGAACATTCCTGAATTCTCAAGCAATTCACCATCCAGATGCAGGGTCTAGGCGTAGGAGTGATCCTGTCGAGCTTGCGGACGGGGATGTTATAACTCTTGGCACTTCGTCGAAAATTTCTGTGAGTCAGAACTGCATATCCTTTACATTACTTTACCATTTATATCTTTGCCTTATCTCATACATATTATGTTGGTTAATCAAATACCAATCTATTTTTCATTTGCATCTCATTATTATTAGGACGTCGAATTTACAAGGAGTAGTACGATAAGCACAAATTCATTAGATAATCCATAACCTTATCCCTTCTCAAACTCGCCATGGTGCCTGGCGAGCTTGCTTGACTCCATACTGGATGCTATTTCAATTTTGGCTATTTGCTACTCTTCCATTAAATGCTTTCTTATATACTAGGTGCTAAACTAAGTTGGAGAAAAGCCTTGAAGAGGCTTTAAAGTTTGTTTACGCAAATTCACAGTATATTGAGCACATTTTTAGTGGTAGTGGTGGTGATAAATACAAGTTTCATTTAAATTAGTGGCCAAGCACTTATTTGATGTTATTAGTTTTGGTACCTTGATCATGCATAGGAATTGAGATATAGATGGAAATATTTTTGATAGGACAATAGCCAGGTAGATGAACTGGAGAAAGTGCTACTAGGGTCTTTCTTGATCACTCCATGCTATGTGATAAGACTAAGAGAACTGTATAAACTCTTAAAACCACAAATGTTGATGCTTCTAAAAGTTTGGCAAGGAACGGGGTTTAAACCACAAGAAGAATGTAGAATGCCAATTTTAAACTGTAGAAAACTAGGAAATATATGGCAGGGAATAAGAGTATGCCGGGGTTGCATGAATTGCTCTAGTTGGAGATTTGGTTTAGAACAACAAAAAATAGGACATGCATCCTAAAGAACTGTATTTTCCCTGCCAAGTAGAGATAGTAGTATCTGTGCTTAGGTTTACGAAAGGGGGGGGGGGGATTACGGTGGCAATTACCTTTTACTAGAAGCCATTGTTTTTCACTCACAAACACGAATTAAATGTAGTCAGATGAGTGGATGAACATAGTGTTTACCATAATCACCAAGCTTTGTTACCAAATTGGAGGTCCTAGTCACCAAGTATCCTTTCGGTGAAACATTTGCAGTTACAACAAGATTTTATAACAAAATCCTTTCTTCGACAGCATTCATTTGCATGTGTTGCTGTGAGTTTTAACTAGCATCACACATAAGTTAACTTACTATGTGCTGCAGGTCCAAATTTCACAACTTACTGAGAGCAAGCTATCCTATGGTGTTGGTGTGGCATCTGATCCAATGTCCATGCGCCGAGGTGGAAAGCAGTTGCCCATGGAGGATATGTGCTACTTCCAATGTCCTCTTCCTGGTGTTGAACAGGTCTCTGTGAGTCCAACTTCTGTTCAGCAATTTCTGTATATATTCTAATTAAAAGCTTGAATGCAGTTTGGACTTTTTGGGATATTTGACGGGCATGGTGGAGCAGGTGCTGCCAAAGCTGCTAGCAAGTTAGTTTTCTCCTTTCCATTTCCATTGGATACAATGGGGTTGCTTAGGGTATAACTCATGTTTAAGAACGTAGGCATTTAAATTAATTGTTTTACATATAAAGAGACAATCATAGGTTGCTCAAATTTGATAATTAATTGTTTCAGTTGGAAAGCTTGACACACTATCACTTCGTAACATATTTATGCATTCAGGCAACTAGTGGCATATGCAGAATCTAAAGAACACAATTAAAAGCTTCCCTTTCTATGTTGAAATACATATAAAGGTATCTCCTTATTGTAGAATATTGTTTTCCTTTAGTCATATATCGATTCTGTAATTTCTTGAGCAAGTGCAACCAAGTACAAGATCTACCAAGTACCAACTTTATAATATCCATCTGTTTGGAGGTAATCTTAGTAGATTAAGAAACAAGTTGTGTCTTCGAAGCTGAATATGTGGCTACTGTTTTAGTTCATGTTGTCTTATGTTGCTAAGACCCGTTCTTGGGGAAATTTTTTTCTCGTAGTTTATGTTTCTAGCCCCATGAATCGGTCCTATTTTCATGTGCTAAAGGTTCTCTTCTCCTTTCTTGTAGCCACCTGATATGCTCATGCTAACTCCTATTTTGTTCCTAGCAAAGGTGCTTGGAAGCTGGGTCTCCCATTTATATTTTCTCATCTTCTGGGTTGAGGGAGATTATATCTTTTCATGCCTATATGCATTTTAATTTATTGATCTTATCTGCTTTTTGTCATTTATCCAGTTGAGTCAGTAGCTTATCATTTTGTTTTTTCTTCTAGCATAAGAGGTAAAGTAGTGACAGCTTTGCTAACTACAGGTTGATTTCTCTGCTCCATCTCTTGTATTTTTTCTTTTCTCCTTGATGCCACATGTATGTAGTTCTCTGCTACTCCTTTTAGTACTGTTATGATGTCTTTTCTGGATCTCAAATTAATTTGCGAACTGTTAGTCAGAACAAAACTGTCCATTTTGACAACTTTGGCATGTCCAAGTATACCTTTCCACTATTTTCACACATATCATAGAAACTTAATTATATCCTGCAATGGGTGTTGTGATATGTCTCTTGTATTACTCAGGGGTATTATAGTATGCTGGTACCAGGTTGTGTGCACTGTCCTTAAAATTAATTAGTCATATTTCTACTGGTGTAAATTCACTTTGCAGATGATCATCTGACTGTTTCGGTTACTTTTTCATACAAAAATCCTTACTTCATTTGGTTGTTTCTTTCAATACATGTCCTAGCAATGGAATTAAATCTTCAAAACTACAAGTCAAACTCTTAAAATTTCTCAATATGCTTATTACCCTCTGAGGCTGTTATCTTATGCTTGTTTAAGTCAATTTCCCACTTCTCAATGTGATATATTTGATGCAAATAGTGGATGACATCTCAAACAAAACATGCTTATTTCCTTCATGTTTCAGATTAAACCTGCTTTCTTCTTTTTCTCCTGTGTATCACAGGATATTGTATTTTAAATGCTTGAGCTACTGGAAATTGTATTTTAAATGCTTTAGCTGTTGAAGATAGTGACAGTTGCCTTCTTTTTCCAGAATCCTGCCTCAGAATGTCACTGCCATTCTCTCAAATGCTGAGAAAAGGGAGATGGTTGTTTCCCTCTGTGATGCTTCAGACATTCTTAGCGAAGCTTTTTCTCTTACAGAAGCAGCTATAACTCATCAGTATGAGGTTTCTCTCTATATTCTCTTTAGAATGTGTTTCATACAGTAAATAAATAGTTTATGTACCTGAGTTTGCTAGTGATGATTGTTCGAAATTGCATTCTTATTATCAAGGTAATGCTTTGAAGGCAGTACCGATTTCTGATTATGTTTAGTATGATGATATTATATTATGCAATATATTTTATACTCAATACTGTCTATCCTTTCTTGATATAATCAAGGTATCAAGCATTTTGATCTACATCAATCTGCATAAGCGGGAGCTTTGTGGGACTTATATTCAATCTATCTATTTATGTTGTCTAACTATTGTATAACTTTGTGTTTGCATTTTCCATGTGAAGGTTGCTGCCATTCTCTTGGTTTATACAGTGTTTACCTTTTTTCAGTATGTGTAGATTGTTGTCAAGTTCGGGTCTTTTTTACTATATTATTAAAGTAGAAGGTAAGCTTCAACCTACTCTATTGAGTTCTTACTTCTTAGATGTCATAGGTACTAGTTGTGATAAGAGTTCTCTCCATTCTCTTGATTTATAGAGAGCGTTTACTGTGTTTCAGTTATGTTTAGATTGTTTTCAAGTCTTTTTGAACAAACTATTGAAGTAGAAAGTAAGCTCCAACCTACTATTGAGTTCTTAGATGTGATACCTACTGGAGATGATTGTGCTAAAACTGATGCTCAGTGGAGTTTACATCATATTGCAATGCTAGTTTTCAACTTCTGGATTTTATATGCCAATTAAATCTGCTGAAATTGATAATATTTGATTAGTTCAATTATTTGGACCCTTAATGGATATAAGTGGCAATCTAGGAAAAATGGACTCTCCAAAATCAATGTCAGTGTCTGTTATGCATCAAACAGGACAACGCCACTTCAAAATACACTAGGATACACCAAAATTGATGTTATGTCTACGTTGTTGTCTGAATTCTGTCATGTTTTCGTTTTCATGTTAGAGATGATAATGAGCCCGATTGGACAGTACCCAAACCTGGCCCTAAAATATTTTGAACCAAATTTTGTGTCTCGACCTGACCCTAATTTTACAAAACCTAGGCCTAGACAGGGCCCTAAGGATTTCGGGCCAGCCCATGGGCTTTTCGGGCTGGCTCAACTATGTTAAAGTTTTCCCTAATATGATCACAAATTATTTACACTATTCAATTAAACCAATAAAATATGATAAAATAAAATTGATCATTTTTCTTTGTTAATATGATAAAACTGTGTCAGTCGTCTTTGTTACTGCTAGGAGACTGCATGAAGACAACACTTAGTGAAGAGGTCAAAAGGGAGTGGAGTTCATTTGTAGGAGGTTTTAGTTTTATTTCTAGTGGGGTACGAATTGCCTTTTAGAATATGTTTCCAAAGCTAATCCATCATTTTTCATATGATTGGGTAAATAACCCATAATAATTCGGGTTTCGGGGCGGACCGCTAGTATCCCTACCTGGCCCAAAAATAAATTGGGCCAAAAAATTGAGCCAGGCCCTACCCGTTTCATAATCGGGTTAGGGTCAGGTCAGGCTTTTTTTAAGGGCTGGCCCTAGCCCATTATGAACCCCAATTCGCGTCCCTGCAACATAGGTAGTTACAAAACACACCAACCAACCAAACATCCCCCTCCCTTCCCTCCCTTCACCCCGACCCCACCAGACCCACCCCACCACCAACCAAAAGAAAACAAATTAATTTAAGGATGAGCCTTATCGATGGAGATGGAATGAGTGCGCATTGGCTCAGCTAGTGAGCAACAATGGAGAGCACTGGCATTCTTAGCTCTTTCTGGCAACATCTCTCTCTCTCTCTCTCTCTCTCTCTCTCTCTCTCTCTCTCTCTCTCTCTCTCTCTCTGGCATTGGCACATCGGCGAGCATCTCTCTCTCCAGACCTATGTTCAATTGCATATGAGTGTCATCTTCATATTCTTTTTTGCAAGTTCTAGATAACCGTGACCCCGAATTGCTGAAATTTGTGTCTCAGCAGATTTTTCCAGCCATGTTGTCAGCAGGTCCTTCAATTTATCATCTTTCCATTTACTATAAGGATATTTAATTTCCATAATCCTGATCTTTGACAGAAGGTATAGATTATAACATTAAATGAATTACTTTTCGAGTTCCAAATGAATTATATTTTCCAATGTATTCTATTTTGTAGTTTACTCCTTCTAGTAGTTAAAGATACTTTAAAGTATTTTAATTTTCAATTCTCTCTCAGGGTTGTACTGCAACAGTTCTTTTGGTTTGGATTGGTCATAACAAAGAAGTCTTTGCACAATGTGCGAATGTTGGTGATTCAGCTTGTGTTATTAGGTATGAACATGTTCATGGTTGTTTTCTTGTTGATTCATAGGCAATGATGGTTAAGTGTAGCTGAAATATTTTGACATTTTAGTATTAAAACCATCCTTTGACATTTTAGTATTTTCTTTCACCATCTCTTTTTGAATCTTCGCACTTATATCCATTATACTTAATTTTGTCATAGTTTAACATACCTCTTAGAGATGGTAGTGTTTCCAGTAAGTACTTATAAGGTACATGAAATGTTAGTTAATGAGTCCAATATTATCTGAAGCTTGAGATTCTTGTAAAGATATCGGATACTGGAATTTGGATTAATAGCTATGCAGTAAGGCGATCCAATTTATTCCACACATCTTAAGAGATGATATAATGCTCTCACATTATCGTTTACTTCTCTGCAAATATCTTAAGATATCACTTATGATTTGAATGCTTTGTAGGTCCAAAAGTGTTAAAGACAGTCTCTAGTAACTTGATGAGTTTCTTTTTCCAGTCCACTGGATAATGAGCATGCCAAATGATGATAGAGTTTATGTGTTAACCAGTATGACAGCACCTTTTGTAGTGTTGGAATGCATAGAGTAAGATTGTAATATTGTAAATAACAAAAGGGCTACACATTATATACATGGGAATATAAACTAAATTTTCTTATGCAAATGTCTCCTTGTAACATGATTAACTGGTAACCAGCTCTAGACTGGACACTTATGAAATCTCTTAATAAAACATTGTACAGTATTAAAACAATAGCAGTAAAGAAAGTACTTATTATGATGATGTGCTAGCATAATCTTGAATTGCTCAAGGGTGAGCTACAAATCCCTGACGAAGATCTGATGTTCTCAAGCGAGAACCAGGCAACATGCCCAATCTAGAACGCGTAATAACTAATAATAACACTCATGGTTATGCAAATTTATATTGAACAATAGTTTTCTGTCAAGCTAATGTTGTGCTCAGAACTTAGTGTATATGCTTTCTTCCTATAGACGTGCGTGGATTGCGTCTCACATGCTCTTTCTTGTAGTTGTTTCAATATTGAATTTCTGTTTAAGATAGATGACTCTAGGCTTCTTTCATCCGCATATACTACTTCTTCTGGTGGTTGAGTTAGATGGACCTACAATGCCATATTTGTCAATAGACGTTAATTAGGGTACAAGGTTCGTCCAACCAAAAAAATTCTGTCAGTCTACGAGAAGACGAGAAAATACGTAATTGTATTAAGAACTATTTAGAAAAATTGTCGGGTACTTCTCATAGTTCTGTTATCTGATATTATTGGTCCTAACATAATTTCTGTGGGAAGCTCTGCCAATTTCATAACTGAAAAATCTCACTAGTTACTGGGTGATTCTCCTTGTAGTTTAAGCTTCATGCCCAATAGTGGTGTATTTACTGACTCTGATGTATCATTTTGTTTGTTAAAAGAACTTAAAAGTCTGAAGAGATCTATCACACTTCCGTGTCAAAAGTAAAAAAAAGAAAAATCTATTTTTTCTGAAATTATTGATTGTTTATTTGCATTTTAATATATAGTGTGGTAATATAGTCTCACAAGGGACTATTGTATAAACTTGCTTCAAAATGTTAGAGAAATCTGTTCATTTCAGGTCCTGTTGATAACATGCTATTTTTGTCTTTAGATAGAGACTATGTACACAACTTAATAAACTCCTGGGTTATACGAAGGCAACAATTAGACACCCACATTTTAGGTCATAAAACATTTGAAAATGAAGGCACCTTTTAGGCACCACATTTGACATGTGAATTTATTTTGAAAACTTAAATTTTAGCCTTCCTTTTTCTATTTGTGCATGACTGGATCCAGCAATAAAGGGTACAATATCAAACTTGGCAGTTTTAAAGGCAAGAAAAAGGCTCTTAGTAATGTAATTAGCTTAGTTTGCAGTATCGGCTGATATCAATTCGATACGGCCGATACCGATACGGTTTGGCATGTTCTGATACTGATCGGTACCGATACTGACCGATACCGATATTGGAGGTCTCTTTTTTAATTAATTTAGCAAAAAATTAAATGAAAAATATCAATCAGTAAACATTAAGGTTGTAAAAGCATGTAAAAGAAGAAAACTTATCTATTACATGTAATCTAATCAGCAAAGGTGACTACTATTTTGTTCAATTCCAAAATTAGTAAGAAACAACATATGAAATACTTAAAACTGTCTAAAAGTATAAAATATTTTTTCTAAAATATTAATAATTTATTAATAATTATTTGGTTTTTGATACCCAAAAGTCCGATACTTCGATTTGAAACCATCGATACCGCCGATGCCGGTACCAATACTCATTGGAAGGGTTCCATACCGATTTCGATACCGATACTACGAACCTTGGTAATTATCACTCTTGATTCCATGTGGCAATCCGTCTTCTGTCATGTTACTTCACATTAGTATAATGTTTTACATTTTGTTTTTATATCCTTCAATCTAATGAGTTTGTTTTGGGACCGTCCTAAGTGTGGAATTGCAAAAGTAAAAGTCTTCATTTTTGGCCTTTTTGTTCGGCAAAGAGATGTATAATTAATTCCTAGCGTGGATGGCATTTGGATGACAGTGTTAGCGGGAAGCAAGTCACAATGACAGAGGACCACAGAGTTGTTAGCATGTCCGAACGCACTCGGTTTAGCAAGATGGGAATGCCAATGAAGGATGGCGAAACACGCCTTTGTGGTCAGTGATTTAACTCTACTCTATTGGTATCTTCTTGCAATTGACTGTAGAACTTTATGCTGTGCTAAGCACAGCTATGAAGCTGGCAATGACAGTAGCCTTTGATTTTGGTATTCATGGATACAGGTATAAACCTTGCTCGAATGCTTGGAGACAAGTTCCTGAAAGAGCAAGACTTGCGCTTTAAGGCGGAGCCTTATGTAAGCCAAGTCGTGCACATATCGAAAGCATCTGATGCTGCATTTGCATTGTTAGCCAGGTCATTCTTCTTTTACTTGTTAATATTGATTTTTTCCATATTTGGTCATCCTATTCTAAATTTCGCTAGGCGGAATCGGTGTGGCGGAGGGCTGTCTAGCACCTAGGTCGTCTAGTTTGTTTAAAATTTGAAATTTAAAATATGAAATGTGAAATTCATAATACAAATTTGAAATACAAACATGTTCTAACTTCTAAATTCAATGCAATTCATAATTCTTTTTTGAATTTTGAAATTTGAAATTTAAATGTTCTAAAATTCAAATTCAATCTTAAAACCCAAACAAAATATCCACAATACAACTAAATATAAAGAAAATTAAAAAATAAAATAAAAATCGCACGGCCGAACATGTCGAACATGGCCGCATAGGACCGTCTGGACGACGAACATACCCTCCTATGGCCGAACATGTGCCTAGGACCGCCGTCTAGACGGTTTTCGGTGCGGTCGGCGGCCGCATAGCGCCTAGATGCCGCCTAGGCCAAAATTTAGAACACTGTTTGGCCAAATTATCCTAATGACACCCCAACTATAACGGACGTTTTTTGTACTTTAACTTTTCACTGCTCAATTTTTGTACCCCTAATTTCATAAATTGCTATTTTGACGCACATTTCGTCAATTAAATTTTGGAGCGCATCAGGACCCACTTCAAAAGAATAATACAAGTATTTAAATTGTGCTTTTGTATTGCAACATATATTTTTTGAAATGGTTTCGATGTGCTTCAAAATTGACAAAATGTATTTAAAAATAATAATTTGTAAAGTTGGGTCTGCCAAAAACGTCACTATAGTTGGGATGTCATTAGGGTAATTTGGCCTCCATATTTTGTTCAGTTGGTCAGAGTTTGTCTTGCTGAGCTTTTTTGTGCTATATACCTTTGTTAATAAAGCTTTTAAACAAATTGCAGTGATGGTCTGTGGGATGTCATCAGCGTCAAGAAGGCAGTGCAGCTTGTCCATCAGGTATGGAGATTGTGAAAACTCAATATTGTTGAATGTTCCTTTTTGTGTGTGTGGCGTGCGCTTGTGCATAATTTACACAATTTCTGTTTATTTTTTCAGGCAAGAGGAAAAGTACAGTGACGTCAACTGTAGTGAGATGGTGGCAAATCATGTGCTAAATGAAGCCAAAACTTTGCGAACGAAGGATAATACAACCGTGATCTACTTAGACTTCGATAGTGTGAGAACTAATCTATGTATCATGAATTCCTAGATCCTATTTGACGAGTTTTCATGTTAATATTACAGTTTTGGGTCTAGTTTTTCTTTTCTTTTCTTTTCTTTTTTTTGGTCATTATGTTATTCTGTACCTAGCTTGTGAATTTTATATATAGATATATATATATATATATATATATATATATATATATAGAGAGAGAGAGAGAGAGAGAGAGAGAAGGGGGGGGGGGGGGGGCAAGGGGGCGATTTTGGATCCCGTTGTCAATGTTCCTGAAATCGCAGTGGTTAGATTATTATTACTTTTACTGTTCAGATCAAAATTTTGTAAAACATAAATAGTTTAAGAATCTAATTTGAACAGTCAAAATAATAATAATTCAAAGACGGTTATTTTGGAGAACATTCAAGTATACTTAAGAATGGAGATCTTGATGTCCTCTCATGTGTGTATATATATATATATTATATATATATATATATATATATAAACATGATATGAGTCATAGTGTTCATTTTTCTAACTGAACCATGTACATGTGGGCCAATAGAAAATGGATTTTTACATCCCATGTGCACTACTATTCCTATTAGTTCACATGCGTTATGACTTATGTAGAAATATGAGCACTATGACTCATATCCCGTTTACCCTATATATATAAACGGGATATGAGCCATAGGCTCATATATGACTCATGTAGGAATATGAGCCTATGGCTCATATCCCCGTTACCTAATCTAAGAGGGGGTAATATTATATAGCGTACACCCGCACCCCCCCCCCCCCCCCCCCCCCCCCCCCCCCCCCCCCCCCACCCACACCCACACACAACACATATATATATATATATAACGTTTTAGAAACGGTTTAAAAAGGAGCCGTCTAAATCGTATTTTATATTATTAATTATTAAAATAAAATTAACTACCACGTGGTTTGTTCTTGTGTAGTTGAGGAAAAATAAAATAAAAACCATCGAAACATTTACCAAATCATAATATATTCAAAATTTAAATTATATTTAAACTAACTACAAAATATTATCTAATTAAACACATATCTAAAATTTAAAATATATATTTATAACTAATTATAATTCAAATATATTCAAATTATATTTAAAATATTCTAATATAATATATTTTTAATAATATTATACATTTTCTTTATATACATGTAACACAAATATTTACGTGCAACGTACACACGAATTTACTAGTGAAGAGTATGGATAGTCAATATTAAAAAGATATGAGATATATTAAATGATTACAATATGATACATTTATATGTCAATAATAAAATAAAAATATTATTTAAATGAGAAACTATTTCAAACTCTGAATTACCAAAGAGTGGTGTGTGAGTATATATATATATATATATATATATATATATATATGTGTTATTGTATCAAGACTTATTTGTACCATTATTGTACAAAACAATTTCAGCCATATTTTTTTTTTGGATCATGTGGTTATAAGAATGCTGATTTGGTAGCAACTTAGGGGATACTTATAACCACATGATTCAAAAAAATGTGTTGTTGAGATTGTTTGGTACAATATTGATACAATATTCTGCTCTATATATATATATATATATAATATAATGAGGCTTCAAATCGTTTATATAGAGAGAGAGATTTGGATCCCCGTTCTCAATGTTCCTGAAATTGCAGTGGTTAGATTATTATTATTTTTACTGTTCAGATCAAAATTTTGCAAAAAATAGATAGTTTAAGAATCTAATTTGAACAATAAAAATAATAATAATTCAAGGACGACTATTTTGGAGAACATTCAGATATGTTTAAGAATGGAGATCTTGATGTCCTCTTATATATATATATATATATATATATATATATATATATATATATGTTTTAGAAACGGTTAAAAAAGAGACGTCTAAGTCGTATGTATATTATCAATTATTAATATATATTTTTCAAATAAATTAACTATCACGTGGTTTCTTCTTGTGTAGTTGAGAAAAAAAAAATTTTAAAAAACCATAGAAACATAGACCAATCATAAAATATATTCAAAATTTAAATTATATTTAAACTAACTACACGATTTTATCTAATTAAACACATCAAAAATTTCAAAAATATATTTATAACAAATTATAATTCAAATATATTCAAATTATATTTAAAATATTCTAATATAATTTAAATTTATATATATTTTTTTAATAATTTTATACGTGTAACGTAAATATTTACGTGTAACACACGTTAATTTACTAGTATATATAAAGGAGAGTATGAATAGTCACTATTAAAAGATATGAGATATATTAAATGATTACAATATGATACATTTATATGTCAATAATAAAATAAAAATATTGTCACGCCCCAGTCCCAAAATACTTAGGACTAGGAATACGTAACACGCCTAGCCGTATGTATACGAACTCCAATATATGGAAACCATATACACACGTACGCTGTACATGAATATCCAAATCCATCAGTGGTAATATACTGTCACAACAAGTCACACACAATCTATATCTCATCCACAAATATCAAGGAATACTGTAAGTGCTGGAATATAAGCGATGAGTCTGAAATGTCATAGTACAAGCCAGATATGTCTGGTGGGAACAAACCCACTACAAAAGCTAAGATAAAAGTGCTGAAATATAGCATGTCTAGAGCATCGTCTATCTAGATAAAGAGGCTACAGCTCTAGATGGCGAGTCTACCAAAGATCAGGTGGACTCTGATGGCAGCATCTCTAGCTCCTCCTCAGATGCCATACCTCGTCTCCTGTCCAGGTCCGTATACTGTGGGATAGTATGCCTCATCAAAATTGGAAGGGAACCAGGTCCTCAGTGAGACATAACAAGATACATAAAAGCATGCCATATATAAATACTGAATAAATAAAGGGTGAGCTAACACATCTAAGTGAATGAAATGTGAAGACCTCATAGTACGTATGGGAAAGTGTAGGCTAGACATATGCTGACTTAATTCACCAATCGTCGTGACTGGCTAGTATATGCCACATATGCCTCCAGAAAACATGGGCACTCTGCAATCGTCCATCTCCGAGAAGCATGGTATCCGAAGGTATAACGTCAATGAGGTGGGTTGTCCCATACGCCTACTAGCTGTCCTTCTCCCGCCCAATGCGGGTATACAAGTCGAATACACAACGAGCATACCCACGTAGCTATATGCCAAGTCACAATTTTCTAGATATCCTTATTACGTGCTAACCGTGATGTGTGTCTCACGCACTGGTAGGCTAATCGAGTACGTGAACCCGCATCCCAACATGAATTATTAATTAGTGATGTGTATACAAGTGTCAGGTCTAGGAGGGATATCAGAATACCCTCGCATCTGTTGGTGAGTCTGCTAATGTCTAAGTCAGTTATACTACGTATCGACATATTAGTCGACTGCACCCGAGGCAATCTCAGACGCACACAGTTATATGTATTTTTGCAACAGGAATATATGCAACAATTTATAATTTAAACAGTAGAATTTGGCAAGGTATACTTGCCTGAGCAAGACTTTGTATAGTGTACGTCATGTGTGTAAGTTTTGGTGAAAGAAGTGGGATTAGAGTTTTGGGAAGTGTTGTAATATATATAGGGATAAGGAGGCGGTGGGGAAGCTTAGGGATTAAGAATTACTACTGCTGCTGCTTTCATCCTTTCATTGGTTTAGGTTTTGGTTGGTCTGCCATTGGTTTAGATTTTGGTTGGTCTGCCATTGGTTTAGGTTTCGGTTGAGGTTAGTTTAGGAATAACAGGTAGAGAGGCGGTGGGGGATGAGTCATGAGAGGGTTGTTTTACGCGCGGTGACAGGAATTATGCGGTGGAATTGGTTTACGCGTGGAGGTTGCTTTGCGCGTGGTTTTCAACTTTACGCGCGGAGGTGGTTTTACTACTGCTGCTGTTGCGGTTTACGCGGGTAGGAGTATATGCGGGGTGATGAGCTACTGCTGATATTTCCTTACTTTACGCGGGGGTTGGTTAACGGGTTGCGGGTTTGGGTTTTGGGTTTGATCCCAAGGGAAATTCTATTCTAATAAAATCTATTCTCCCTATTTAGCTCATAACTAATATAAATAAGTAATAAAACCGTTTTCGGAATTTAGAGGTTTTACATTCTACCCAACTTATAAAAATTTCGTCCTCGAAATTAAAACTAAGTCACGGTAGTAAGTACGAAATGGTAGAAGATATATAAATTAACATGGTAATTTCATACCTTGGTCTGTGAACAGGTTTGGATAACGTTTGCGCATGTCGTCTTCTCGCTCCCAAGTGGATTCTCCTGGTGCGCCATGCTTCCATGCTACGCGGACCAAGGGAATAGACTGGTTTCTCAATACTTTCTCTCGACGATCAAGGATTTCCACGGTTGCTCTTGATATGATAAGCTCGGCCCAATGGTGATTTCTGAATGGTCGAGGACATGACTGATGTCTGCTACATACCGCCTGAGTTATGACACATGGAATACGTCATCTACTCCCTCAAGTGAAGGTGGTAGCGCAAGTCGATACGCCACTTCTCCCACTCTCTCTAACACGTTAAATGGTCCAATATATCTTGGACTCAACTTACCGCGCCCTCCGAATCGAATGGTGCCTCTGGTGGGTGATATTCTCAAGAAGACATGATCTCCTTCTTTAAACTCCTAGGGACGACGATGAAGATCTGCCCATTGTTTTTGCCTGTCTTGTGCTGCTCGCAAGTGTCCTTGGATTTTCTTTACCTTCTCCACTGTGCGAACAATCAATTCTGGTCCTAGAATCTGTCTTTCACCCATATCGCTCCAACATACTGGGGAACGACACTTCCTCCCATACAGTGCTTCATAGGGAGTCATTTGAATGCTCGCTTGATAGCTATTGTTATAGGAAAACTCGACCAAATGTAAATGGTCTTCCCATGATCCACTGAAATCAAGCATGCATGCTCTCAACATATTTTCCAGTGTCTGAATAGTACGCTCGGATTGGCCATCTGTCTGCGGGTGATACGATGTGTTGAACTTTAAGCGGGTACCAAGACTCTCTTGCATACTTCGCCAAAAGTAAGATGTGAACCTCGTATCCCTGTCAGACACGATACTAACTGGTACTCCGTGCAGTCATACAATATCTCTCATGTACATGTCTGCTAAGTCCTCTGTGGATTGCCCAACTCTGAAGGGTAAAAAGTGGGCAGCCTTGGTGAGTCGATCTACGATCACCCATACCGCATTACGACCATTAGGACTCCTTGGAAAGCCCGTAACGAAGTCCATAGTGATGTGCTCCCATTTCCACTCAGGTATTGGGAGTGGTTAGAGTAAGCCTGCGGATCTCTGATGCTCAGTCTTGACTTGCTGACACACCAGGCATTTTGTCACAAAGCGGGCTATCTCCCTCTTCATTTCATGCCACCAATAGTACTGTCTCAGGTCTCTGTACATCTTCGTGCCTCCTGGATAAATAGAGTATGTTGAACTATGTGCTTCTGACATCAGCTCTTGACGAAGTTCTCCATTTGGAACATAGAGACGATCTCCACATCTTAAAGTCCCGTCCTCGTGTATGCGTAATTCTGTTTGTATTTCGGTCTATGTCTTTTGTCGAAGCTTCTGAAATCTGGCATCTGTTGGCAGGACAGCCTTGATCCTTTCGACCAATGTTGATTGCAACTGGTAACTTGACAAGTGGCCGTCAGTTCCTGGCATAATGACTTCTATACCCAGCTGTTCTAGGTCATTCAATAGATGTTGCTGAGTAGTAAAAAGAATGCTATGGGCCTCCTGCTTAAAGCATCGGCTACTACGTTGGCCTTTCCCGGATGGTATTGCAACTCAATCTCAAAGTCTGACATCACCTCGAGCCAACGTCTTTGTCTCAGGTTCAAGTCCTTCTGGGTGTAAACGTACTTTAGGCTTTTGTGATCAGTGAATATCTCCACTCGTTCTCCGTATAGATAGTGTCTCCAAAGCTTTAAGGCAAAGATGATTGCCGCAAGCTCTAGGTCGTGAGTGGGGTAATTCTTCTCATGGGTCCTCAGTTGTCTAGAGGCGTAGGCTACATACAACCTTCCTATGTTGCATCAAGACACAACCTAAACCTTTTTCGGATGCATCGCTGTAGATTATGAATCCTCCGGATCCTGAAGGTATGGTTAAGATAGGTGCCGTAGTCAGACGCTTTTTCAGCTCGTCGAACGCTATCTGACACTCCTCTGACCAGATGAACTTCTGCTCCTTGCGGGTCAAGCGAGTCATCGGCTCCGCGATTCTTGCAAAGTTCTCTACGAACCTCCGGTAATATCCGACAAGTCCTAGGAAACTCCTCACCTCTGAAACGTTGGTAGGGGTCGGCCACGTTTCTACGGACGAAATCTTCGCTGGATCTACCGAAATGTCATCTCCTGAGATAACGTGTCCAAGAAAAGCGATACGATCAAGGAAAAACTCGCATTTACTCAGCTTTGCATAAAGCCTCTCACGCCTTAGTGTCTCTAACAGTAGCCTCAAGTGCTCTCCGTGCTCCTCTTGGCTCTTTGAATATACCAAGATGTCATCGATGAAGACTACCATGAACCAGTCCAGATACTGATAGAATACTCTGTTCATTAGGTTCATAAATACGGCAGGTGCATTTGACAATCCAAAAGGCATTACTAAGAACTCGTAGTGACCATAACGAGTCCTGAATGCTGTCTTTGGTATATATTCTCTCCGTACTTTTACCTGATGATAGCCTGATCTTAAATCTATCTTTGAGAACACTACTGCTCCTGTCAGTTGATAGAACAGATCATCAATTCGCGGCAGGGGGTACTTGTTTTTTATTGTCAAAGCATTAAGGGCTCTGTAATCAATGCACATTCGGAATGTCCCGTCCTTCTTTGGTACAAACAACACTGGTGCTCCCTAGGGTGATGCACTATGACAAACAAATCCCTTGATCTGCAACTCTTCTAGTTGTAGCTTCAGCTCGTCTAGCTCCTTCTTTGCCAACCGGTACACATTTGAAGATACCGGCGCTGCTCCGGGAACTAATTCAATAATGAACTCTACCTCTCTATCAGGCGGTAGGCCTGGCAATTCCTCCAGAAATACATCCTCGAATTCTGCAACAATAGCTGGTGGAGTTGTCTCCATAGCCATGTAAGCTCTAGGTGCCTGGCCTACTCCTTGCTTGATGGTGCCCCGCATGTTACTCGAACTCCGGGTGATATGGCGGTCTAAAAATGATGCTACCCTTTCGGCAGTCTAGTATATCATTGTACTGGCTTAACCAGTCCATGCCTAAGACAACGTCGAAGTTTGGCATTGGGAGTACTAAAAATCGGGCTTTCATCTCCCTACTACACACGACTACGGAGCACGTTCTAATAGTGCTGGTAACCGGTACTATACCTCCTCCGGTAAGAATCTTCCAATTTTTAGGCAAGGGGGAAGTAGCTACTTTATGCATGGCTACGAAACTACTAGATATAAAAGATAGCTTAGCGCCAGAATCAAATAATGCAGTTGCAGGTATTGACGCAACTAAAATGGTACCTGTGACAGTTTTTCCTTCTGGTTCCTCCGTAACTGCAGCTAAGGTAAAGGCCTGTCCGTGCCTTTGCCTGGCTCGGTCAAACTGAACCTCCTGTGGGGCCAAGGGTGGTCCCTTCTGAAATCCTCCGGGTGTTAGGGGATGCTGACCTCCAGTCGGGGGTAGCAGCCTCTAGACTGGTGCTGTTGGTCCTTGTCTAGTATCGGGTGCTGCCTCTCTGCGTTGTGGGCAGTCTCTGGCCAGGTTTTGACTTGCTCCACATATCATGCACAGTCCATGCTTTTTTCGGCAGTCTCTGGCGAAGTGTCCCTTCTTGCCGCAATGGTGACAAGTCAGAAGCTCCTTGTGCTGATATGGCACTGTCCTTTGTTGTGCCTGCATTCCTGGACGATGGATTGGCCCTCCTTCTCGGGGCTGAGTTTTGGCTGGTATGGTCGTGTTGGAGCGCCTCGCTTCTCGGCTGATGGCTTCCTGGATTCTTGCCTCTGAAAGAACCTCCTCATAGGAGATCCTTGACTGTGTGGTGGTATACCTTTGTAGCTCGGGGGTAAGGTCGTGATGGAACCTACTGGCCTTCTCCAGCTCGTTAGGTATCAGGATGGCACCAAATCGACTAAGTCGACTAAACTCTGCGTCGTAGGCATCTACAGTCATAGTTCCTTGTTCCAGGTGTAGGAACTGGGAGTATAGAGCATTCCTGACCGTAGCCGGGAAATATTTCGTATTGAAGTATACTAAGAATTGCTCCTACGTCTGGTTCTTGCCGACGCCGTGCTCTATGGAGTCCCACCAGTGATGGGCGTTGCCTTTGAGTTGGGCCCTCACCGCGGTCATCCAAAGATCTGGATGCAGCTGTGAACCTTTCAGTAGCATCTCCGTGTTGGAGATCCAATCTGATATTTCCTCCGGAGTCTATCTGCCCGAAAAGGTTCCTGGGCCCATCTGACGAAAACCTCGGACAGTACCAACTGGTTGGATAGGTGCAGGTGCTGGATTAGATGTTCTCTCCAGAGCTGTCATCAAGCTCTGCCTTAAGGTATCAGTCTGATGCCATTGTGCCTGCATCATGGCTTGGAAGAATTGGAACATTTGTGGCTGTCCCTCTAGTTGTGGCATCAGGGATGGAAAGGATGGAGGTGGTGGCAAAGGTGTATCTGCCTGTTGTGTTGGTGCCTGGGAGGTCTGTCCTTCTTGCTGAGCTAGTGTAGCTCCCTGAGTAGGACCATTATGGAGGTATGGTGGATAAACCGGTGTCTGTCTCGGGGACTGGTCTCTCGGGGTAGTCGGAGTCCTATTAACATCAGGCGTGGTGTTTGTTGCCTTGTCAACCCTATCATCTGTGTGTCCACTGGGTACGTCCATATTTCTGGGAGGAAAGAACAAACAGGATGCAAGCATTTAATAGAATGTTTGCGTAAAACAGGTTGCTAAGCCGTCCGCGTAAAACAGAGATTCAAAGAAGTTTTGGCGTAAAGTAAGACTTCAGAGTTGTCCGCGTAAAATCGAGATTCTAGATAGTCTGCGTAAAGTAGGGATTCGAGACTGTCTGCGTAAAGCAGAGATAGAGATTTTGAAATTGTCTGCGTAACACAGAGTTTCAAGCTGTCTGGCATAAAGTAGAGATTTACTATCTGGCGTAAATCATGGCTTCAGATCTATCTGCGTAAAAGTCTGCTTATTCCTTCCTGCGTAAAGTCTGCCTAAAGTCTGTGCGTAAAATCTGTGTGCGTAAGGTTTACCCGCGTAAAATCTAACATACGTTGTTTTTATTGCAGCGTAAGGTCTGTACGAGGAACTTCTTTGTATTCCTCGGATGAATTTGTCAGATAATTCAGTGAACCTGACATCTGACAAAAAGTACTGCACGATGATCGAGAGGGTGGTTGTGATGATGTTTCTGCACAGAGACCCAGGTTGTCGTTTAGTGACATATTTGATACACCACTCAAGGGAAAAAGATTGAGTCTTCTAAATACGTTGTCTATTGTAATGAGCTTTTACGCTCAAGTCCTAAATGAGTTTTTTACACTCAGGATAAGACAAAACCTTGATGTTACGTAAAAAGCTGTTTCATACTCAGGGCTCGAGGCATATCTCTGCATTTAATGCACAAAATTTTTCCTTTGTCATGGCTGGGAAAGCTAAATTATGACTAATACGGTTATATCACCATCCTTGTGGTTTACGCCTATTCAGGCTACTCTACGTTGGTTATCAAGTTTACGCTGGGGTAGTTTCCTGCTTAGCTTGTGTCATACGCAGGATTAGGAAAACTATGGAAACGTGGTTTAGCAGTTGTCATAACCGCAGCGTAAAGTTGGCAATCTCTTCATAGTTTGGCTTCTATGCCAACAAAACAGTCAATTAGCTTTTACGCCAACAAGAGTAAAGAATTTTTGGCGTAAAACTCGTGTTATCCAACCTAGGATAGTTGAAAAGAAAGAATGAGATTTAGTCCAGTGTGAATGAGATCCTTATGCTCTATTCTTATACGCAGGCTTGTTTGGTACAGTTTATGTAACCAAAATAGTATAAGCTAGACCTGCATAGGCCACCACTAAAAACATGTCACGTTCCAGTCCCAAAATACGTAGGACTAGGAATACGTAACACGCCCAGCCGTATGTATACGAACTCCAATATATGGAAACCATATACACACGTACGATGTACATGAATATCCAAATCCACCAGTGATAATATACTGTCATAACAAGTCACACACAATCTATATCTCATCCACAAATATCAAGGAATACTGTAAGTGCTGGAATATAAGCGATAAGTCTGAAATATCATAGTACAAGCCAGATATGTCTGGTGGGAACAAACTCACTACAAAAGATAAGATAAAAGTGCTGAAATATAGCATGTCTAGAGCATCGTCTATCTAGATAAAGAGGCTCCAGCTCTAGATGACGAGTCTACCAAAGATCAGGTGGACTCTGATGGCAGCACCTCTAGCTCCTCCTCAGATGCATACCTCGTCTCCTGCCCAGGTCCGTATACAGTGGGATAGTATGCCTCATCTAAATCTGGAAGGGAACCAGGTCCTCAGTGGGACATAACAAGATACATAAAAGCATGCCATATATAAATACTGAATAAATAAAGGGTGAGCTAACCATCTAAGTGAATGAAATGTGAAGACCTCATAGTACGTATGGGAAAGTGTAGGCTAGATATATGCTGACTTAATTCACCAATCGTCGTGACTGGCTAGTATATGCCACATATGCCCCCAGAAACATGGGCACTCTGCAATCGTTCATCTCCGAGGAGCATGGTATCCAAAGGTATAACCTCAATGAGGTGGGTGTCCCATACGCCTACTAGCTGTCCTCCCCGTCCAATGCGGGTATACAAGTCGAATACACAACGAACATACCACGTAGCTATATGCCAAGTCACAATTTTCTAGATATCCTTATTACGTGCTAAACCGTGATGTGTGTCTCACGCACCGGTAGCTAATCGAGTACGCGAACCCGCATCCCAACATGAATTATTAATTGTGATGTGTATACAAGTGTCAGGTCTAGGAGGATATCAGAATACCCTCGCATCTGTTGGTGAGTCTGCTAATGTCTAAGTCAGTTATACTACGTATCGACATATTAGTCGACTGCACCCGAGGCAATCTCAGGCGCACACAGTTATATGTATTTTTGCAACAGGAATATATGCAACAATTTATAATTTAAACAGTAGAATTTGACAAGGTATACTTGCCTGAGCAAGACTTTGTATAGTGTACGTCCTGTGTGTAAGTTTTGGTGAAAGAAGTGGGATTAAAGTTTTGGGAAGTGTTGTAATATATATAGGGATAAGGAGGCGGTGGGGAATCTTAGGGATTAAGATTTACTACTGCTGCTGCTTTCATCCTTTCATTGGTTTAGGTTTTGGTTGGTCTGCCATTGGTTTAGGTTTTGGTTGGTCTGCCATTGGTTTAGGTTTCGGTTGAGGTTAGTTTAGGAATAACAGGTAGAGAGGCGGTGGGGGATGAGTCATGAGAGGGTTGTTTTACGCGCGGTGACAGGAATTATGCGGTGGAATTGGTTTATGCGTGGATGTTGCTTTACGCGTGGTTTCCAACTTTACGCACGGAGGTGGTTTTACTACTGCTGCTGCTACGGTTTACGCGGGTAGGAGTATACGCGGGGTGATGAGCTACTGCTGATATTTCCTTACTTTACGCGGGGGTTGGTTAACGGGTTGCGGGTTTGGGTTTTGGGTTTGATCCCAAGGGAAATTCTATTCTAATAAAATCTATTCTCCCTATTTAGCTCATAACTAATATAAATAAGTAATAAAACCATTTTCAGAATTTAGAGGTTTTACAAATATTATTAAATGAGAAACTATTTCAAACTCTGAGAGTGGTATATATATATATATATATATATATATATATATATATATATAGAGAGAGAGAGAGAGAGAGAGAGGGAGAGCGCGAGCGAGCGGATACGGAGTCAGGCGGGAGCTCCGTCGCTTCCAACCGTTGGATCGCGAGGGTCCCACACGTGGCCCCCATGCGGGCCATCCGATCCGATGGTGTAGGAGGCGAAGCTTCAACGAGACTCCGAAAGCGGATCTTTTGATCCTCTCATATATATATATATATATATATGGAAAAACGGGATATGAGCCATAGACTCATATTCCTACATGAGCCAATGTACATGTATACCAATAGAAATAGAGCGTACTAATACACATGGGATGAAGCACTATATATATATATATATAGGGTAAACTAGTGTTCATATTCCTACATGAGTCATGCACATGTGGACCAATAGGAATAGAGTGTTTCATCCCATGTGTATTAGTACGCTCTATTTCTATTGGTCCACATGCGCATAATTCATTTAGGAATATGAGCGCTCATATTCCGTTTACACACACACACACACACACACACACACACACACACACACACACACATATATATATATATATATATATATGTGTGTGTGTGTGTGTGTGTGTGTGTGTGTGTGTGATATTGCATTAAGACTTATTGTACCATTATTGCACCAAACAATTTCAGCCACACATTTTTTTGGATCATGTAGTTATAAAGCATACTGACGTGGCAGCAACTTTAGGGGATACTATGTATATTAGCGGAATATTGCATCAATATTGTACCAAACAATTTCAACCACACATTTTTTTGAATCATGTGGTTATAAAGTATCACTTAAAGTTGATGCACGTCAGTATGCTTTATAACCACATGATCCAAAAAAATGTGTGGCTGAAATTGTTTGGTGCAATAATGGTACAATAAGTTTTGATGAAATATCACATCCCTATATATATATATATATATATATATATATATATATATATATATATATATATGGGTAAACGGAATATGAGCGCTCATATTCCTAAATGTATCATGCACATGTAGACCAATAAGATAGAGTGTACTAATACACATAGGATGAAGCACTATATTTCTATTGGTCCACATGTGCATGGCTCATATAGGAATATAAGCATCAGTTTATATATATATATATATATATATATATATATATATATATATATATATCCCATAATATAATGATGCTTCAAAACGGCTCAAAAGTGAGCCGTCTAAGCCGTAAGTAAATACTCAACTAATTAGATTTAAAAAATAATTACTTACGGAAGATAAATAAAATCTTAAACCAACTTCCATCTTATCCATCCAAAGCGTTAATAAATATTCAACCAATTTAGTTAACAAAAGAAATGACGGAAGATTAAAAAAAAAAAAATCTAAAACCAACTTTCTTTTCATCCGTAACCCACTCTTTTCCTCATAATCCGTAACCCACTCTTTTCTTCACGTAATTCATAATTATTAATCCTCACGTAATTAATAATACCCGTGTACGTGTTTCCTTTAAGTAAAAATATCTTTAAATTATTATAATTATCTAAACATATATTCAAATGTATAGAAAGATATATATAATAAATCCAAACAAAAATATATTTAATATTCAACAGTTATATATATATATATATATATATATATATATATATATATATATATATATATATATATATATATATATATATATATATATATATATATATATATATAATATATATATATATATATATATATATATATTCAAATTAAATTTAAACTATTTTAATGTAATTTAAATTTTATTAAATTTTTTAATAATATCAATGAAATTTATAAATCTAATATATATATATATATATATATATATATATATATATATATATATATATATATAATATCAATGAAATTTATAAATCTAATATATATATATATATATATATATATATATTATATATATATATATATATATATATATATATCTATATATATATATATATATATATATATATAGGCGGATCAAAAGACCCGCCCTCCCCTCGTCCGTCGGATCGGGAGGCCCCCGCGCGCGTCTGCATGGGGCCTGCTCGATTTAACGTTCGATAGCGACGGGCTCCCGCGAGGCTCCGTGGACGGGGCTTCCGATCCGATCCGCTCCCTATATATATATATATATATATATTCACATTCACAGTCGTAATTTTTTTTAATATTGTTGAAAATAGTTTAAATATTTGTAAATTAACATATATATATATATATATATATATATATATATATATATATATTATATATATATATATATATATATATATATATATATAACTGTGGATATATGTTTAGATATAAAAAATTAACTTAAATATATTTTGAATATTGAAAATTTTTTTATTTATTTGTTATATATATTTTTCTATACATTTGAATATATGTTTAGATAATTTGTTTAAAAATTATGAAATAAACAAGTCTAATATTAATTTATTTTGACAAATATACGTGGGTAGCCACATAATAATTTAAATGAAAATATTTTATCAAGCTCTCCGAGCAAGAGAAGCATTTTAATTTTCATGTGGTAGGCCTGGTGCAGGCTTTTGGGTCGACTTTGTAGGCAGCCAGATACTGGTGCGGTACGAAACTACGAGCAAATTTGTAGATCTTCGGACCCCCCTCTCTCTCTCTCTCTCTCTCTCTCTCTATATATATATATATATATATATATATATATATATATATATATATATATATGAGATGGGATAGGAATTTTCGCACTAAGCATCTTCATATGTTCTCCGCAATAACATATGTTGGATTGTCTTGTTTGATCTAAATCTGAACCGTCAAACAAGACAA